>JACEFZ010009558.1:270000-477500 GCA_014155875.1 Cepaea nemoralis
TCATAACATAACTATAATAATCTTTATCATGGTCTTCACCATCATTGTCATCATATCGTCATCATCATCATCATCATCATCATCATCATCATCATCATCATCATCATCATCATCATCATCATCATCATCCATCATCATCATCTCATCATCATCATGGTCATCATCATCATCATCATCATCATCATCATCATCATCATCATCATGTCATCATCATCATGTCATCATCATCATCATCATCATCATGGTCATCATCATCATAGTTGTAGACATGTTTCAGGCGAACGAAAGAAGAAGAAAGAAGAAGAAGAATCATCATAGTCATCATCACCATAATCATCATCATCATGGTCATAATCACCATCATCATCATCATCATCAACATCATCATCATAGTCATCATCACCATAATCATCATCATCATCATCTTCGTCATCATGATCATCATTACATTATCATCATTATCATGATGATCATCATGATGATCATCATTATCATCATCATGGTAATTATTATCATTATTATCACCATTATCATCATCAACATCGTCATCATCATTATGGTCGTCATTATCATGATCTATGTCGTCGTCGTCGTCGTCGTTATCATCATCACTGTTATTACAGTATTCGTCGTCATCAGTATTAATATCATCGTCGTAAGTCAGCATGGCCGAACGCGAGTTCTTAAACATCCGGTGTGCTGATGCCGAGGTAAGGGGTTGGAATAAAATACTGACCTATCGTTCTTGACTTGGGGACGTAAATTACAGGTACCTCTGAAGCCGGAGTGGGTCCGCCTGATGTCGAGGGACACTATTAATAGGGAAAGCTAATCCACACGCAAAATTCAGTCCAGCACTACTAAAAGTAGTTTAGATTAGTTTAGTTTAGTCGTTGGATCATCATCACGCACACGTGAAACCTGAGTCTGGAGAAACTCAGCTCAATGCACGAACTCCGTAGCATCGGCGAGGATCATGAAAATACTTGGGTAGATTTTTAACTCGAAATTTTGTCCGGGCAGCGCCGTTAGGCTACTCGTTTTCGATTTCCAACTGGCAAGGGATTTTGTACGTGCGCAACAATACATACGGGTGTCCGATCTCACTACCCAGAGACCAGGGGACATTTTATTAATGGAAGTCCACGTGAAAAAAATCCCGGTTCTCACCGGGGCTTGAACCCTGGACCTCCAGCACTCGAGGCGGACACCATACCTCGAGACCACTCAGCCCCCTACTACTAAAAGTAGTGTGAATGGACTACACTAGAGTTCAAAGCAGGCGATCGCAAAAAAAAAAATAAAAAAATCGGCATCATCATTATTATCATCGTTATCATTATTATTTTCAGCATCATCACTGTAATTATTATTATTATTATTATTATTATTATTATTAATGTCAGGTCTTAGTCAGATAGAACTGAGCTGTCGTATGACAGTAGATGGTACTGCCTGCTTCTATTAGCGCCTAATGTTGGTCCAGCGGCTTCCGTGGAGGAGTGCAATTGGGAGTGCAAGCCTTACCCTAGTGCGAGTAAATGCAACCTAAAGACTGTCTTGGCAGATCAGACCAGGCCTTAAGCCTTGGTTGGCAACTTTTCTAGGATGGAATCTCCGACAGGCGGACAATTAGAGCTTTGCTTTGCTGATCCGGCAGCTTCTCTTGTTCCAGATGTATTGATGATTCCTTTCCTCTGGAGTAAACTAGGCAGGCCGAGAGAGGGATTATGCTGCATGGGTAACACATGGCCTCTAAACTCAGCCCAGGTTTTGTGCTATGGAGGAGTATAACTCCATTTGACAAATTATAGTCTGTCAAGACGGCAAGGTGCCAGTCATTATTATTATTATTATTATTATTATTATTATTATTATTATTATTATTATCGTCATCATTATAATTTATCACTGTCATCATCATCATCCTTATCATCATGTCTATCATCATTACCACCATCATTAAGTTGCTCTTCAACTAACATAACCAATCATTCGTGCTAATATCTTCAACAGAATGCACAAATTCGTTTGCTATTTTGTCCTCCTTTAGCACTTTATTTGGTTTTTTTCCAGCTGTTCCAGTTTGTCTATTTTTAGCCGTTGGTGTAATGGTTACACACTACCCTGACAATGACATAAACGCGATCGAACAAGGGTTGGATGCCAACGCTCGATGCTCTCCACTCGCTATGGCAGGGAAAGACGGATCACTTATTTCCCATGCACTATGGCCTACAAAGTGTGATGGTGCTAACACTTCATATACTCTCAGGAGGCTCCTGCTTGGGAAATATTCTTTTTTTTAACATGAACTGGGATGTGGTGATGTCCTTTTTATAACATACCTTGGGGTGTGGTGATGTCCTTTTTATAACATGAACTGGAGTGTGGTGGAGTAGAAGTAGAAGGAGAAGGAGGGAGAGGAGGAGGAGGTACAGAAAGAGGAAGAAGAAGGAGGACAAGGAGGAGGAGAAGAAGAGGAGAAAGAAGAAGAAGAAGAAGAAGAAGAAGAAGAAGAAGAAGAAGAAGAAGAAGAAGAAGAAGAAGAAGAAGAAGAAGAAGAAGAAGAAGAAGGGGGTGAGGAGGAGGGGGAGAAGGAGGAGGAGAGAAGGAGAGGTGGAAGAAGTAGAAGTAGGATTTAACAGAATAATACCTTTAAAGTAACTAAAGCTAAATATCATTAACTTTCATTTAACAGCTAAAAATGGTAAAGCCTCCACACCAAGCTACTGCTTTGAGACAGCCCACGATGGCCCCTGCGTAAAGGTTGGAAACCGCTGCTTTATGTAATAGAAATACACATCCTGTGCAGATAGTAATTGCATGTAGTTCTGTGAGCAAGATGGAGTGGATCCGGTAATTAAGCTTCCGTATGCAAGTGTATCGCTGATTGTGGGAAACACTGTGACTATTCATTTCACAGAGTGGGAATTATGGAGTACTCAGACAAGATTGTCAACAATATAAAATAACATGAAGTAATGCAGCTTTACAGAACACAATTACGGAAAACAATTACGGAATTGCGGCGCTTAATATCACCAGCAAACAAATATACAGAAGACAACATATAAACACGGAACAGACGCTAATCGCTGTAGTGTAGTGACTTGATAATCACCGGTCCGCTAGCCCGGTAGACATGAGTTTCATCCGGATTGGTCTCGTCTCATCTCGTCTTGTTCCCCTTGTGCCTTGCGGTGACGAGGTGAAGCTTTAACAGCGGGAGAGTGCCCGTTTGTGGACTTTATGTATTGCATTCCCATGAACTCCGTTATTCTCCCTATCCTTCGTTTACGTGGACGGCCGCTTCTTCCGCTTCCATTTGGTCTGTACATCATTGCTTGTTGTGGTATACTATTAGTTGGTTAGGCTACTTGTTTCAGGAGGTGTTCTTTTAGATGAATCTTTGTTTTTTTTTTTCTTTTTTAGTAGCTATAATCATTACCTCTGTTTTACTGGCGCTAATGGTCCTTACACACTACGTTTAGACCAGGGGTGGGCAAACTACGGCCTGCGGACCGCATGCGGCCCGGCAACTGATTTAATGCGGCCCGCGAGGGCATTAGAAATAAAAATTTTTACTTCGTTTTTAAGTTATTTTATTGAATTTTACAGAATTTCATGTACCGTTATGATTGTTTTAACGTTTTTGATCAAAATTTTTTTTCTAATTATCTATTTTTGTAAACAGTCCTTGACCTTCGTAATGTAATGCTTCCTCTTCTTCTTTCGTTCCCTTAAATATGTCTATAACTGCAATGTTGCCTCTTGTATGAATTTAACTGTCCTTTTTTAGTTCACTCAGCGGTCCATAGACTTTATCTTCCACTGTCGACTCTCTAGGCCAGGAGGTTTCCTAGACATCTTGTAATTTGGACAGCCTTTGAGTATGTGCTCGGCTGTCTGCGAGGCCAATGCACATGTGCACATGGCTGATTCACCAATCTTGAATCTTGTATACATGTATTTGCGTAATCTATTGTGTCCTGTTCTGAGGCGCAGAATAATGACTTGTTCTGGTCTGTCCATAACGTAGTAGTCGTCTTGAGCATTTTTTGGTGGCCTTCTGACTGATTTGATCATTATTTTCTTTTGGTGGAATGTAACGGGCACATCAGGCAGTTCTTCTTTTGCTTCATCCTTAACCAATCGATCAGTTCTGTCGTTTCTGGGTACTCCACAGTGGGATGGTAACCGCTGTATGGTGACCTTATGCTGACTTCTAAGTTCAGAAAGTAGTATCCTTAGTACTGGCAATTTCCCAGACATCATTTCGTTTTCGTTGAGTTTCTTGCAAGCAACATACGCTTACCTTTTTTGGTCCAAGATGTTTTCTAGTTCTTTTTGTTGTTGTTGCTGCTGACTCCCTCCGCATTCCAGTGCATTAGTTTTAGTCTTTGTTTGGTATGGCCGGACGCTCTATTCTCAGCTCCCCTGGCTCCACAGGACATCTGAGAAGGACGTCCTGTAGCTGTGGTTGGACCCTTTCGAGGCATAGGGCCGGCACTGCAACTGCCTGGGAGTCCAAAGCAGAGCGAGCACCATAAAAATTTAGCAGTAGTCGGCATATTTCATTACGCGTGATTGCGTGGCATCCTGATTTCTGTGGTTCGCCTCCTGGTTGGTTGCCTCCGTCCTAAGCACCTTTCCTTTGCTACAGCAGACTGTGGTCTTACTCGAGTTTAGGTGTGTATGCCCGGACACACATGTCTGTACGCGCATACACATCTAGAGCGTTCTGGTTATTTCTCGGCGCTGGTGATTCGCCGCCGTCCCTTCTCCTGTTAGTTAAAACAGTTCTGCCACGAGAAGGCCAGGAGTTGGACTTTTGCTGCAGAGGTGATGAATGCACAAGCCATTGGGGTATTTATGCAAGGTTGGGCGCTCACCCCAACCCCGCCCCCGGCTACATACAGCAACATTTGGAACCATGTAATGCTAAAATGCGAATGTATCGATTTTCATATAGAGAAACATTTATCGACATGTAAATATTTAATAAGGACGATTTTATGGAAAAAAAACAAAAAAACCCCAGATATTTCTCCGTTGAATAAAATGATTTATTTTGCAAGAAAATATTAAATTTAAAAGTTTTTTGCTGTTATAAATTATTTCCACATTTACAACGTTCAAACTAATTTATTTGTTGTAGTAGTCTTGATGTATTTCTGAAATTTATTCTGAGTTTACTGCTTGTTTTCTGAATATTTTATTTTCACACACAGCCGGAAGTAGGTTTTGTTTCATTTCCGTTTTAAAGTTTTGTACATTTCTAACTGTTCGAATTGTATTAAAACAAGGAGTGTCAATAACAAACGTAAGATTGAAGATGAATGCCATGTTTTTAATGATGAATGGACAACTAAGTACTGTTTTATAAAAGTTGGTAGTAAATCGGTTTGCTTATGCGTATTGTGTCGTGAGTCAGTGGTTCTCTTCAAGGAGTACAATTTAAAAAGACATTATCAAACAAAACATTCCGATTTCGGACACAATTTAATAACCGAAAGGGGGTGGGGAAAGGAAATGCCTGGTGTTGGTGACAAGTTTGGAGAACACAAACAGTCTTCAATTCAAGATGCTGCAATTGAGGCTAGTATTATGCTGTCACACAGAATTGTAAACCAGAACAAGCCATTTTCTGATGGCAAGTTCATCAAGGAATGTTTGCTAGATGCAGCAAACATTATGTGACCAGAACAACAAAAACATATTTGACAACATTACTTTATCAAGGAGAACTGTGGTCAGACGTGTTGACAAGGTAAGTGACAATTTGATGCATAAACTTCAAGATGCAAGTAAACAGTTTTTGTAGTACTCTCTTGCATTGGATGAGAGTACCGATGTACATGATACTGCCCAATTATTGATTTTTATACGTGGAATAAACACTTTTTTTTTCAAACTCACTGAAGAGTTACTGGGTGTTGAGTCACTCGTCAAAGACACAACCACAGGCCATGATATATTCAGTGCTATTACTAACCGTATTGAAAGAACTGGGTTGGTTTGGAACAAGATGGCAAGAGGTACAACTGACGGAGCTCGTGCTTTGACTGGAAAAAATGTAGGTCTGGTAAAGTTGATAAGCGATAAGATTAAAGCAGAATATCCTGACCACACATTATTACCACTTCACTGTGTTATTCATCTAGAAAGTCTGTGTAAAACTGTTTTGAATATCAAGCATGTTATTGACCCAGTTGTCACTGTCATCAACCTCATCAGATCAAGAGGACTTAATCACAGACAGTTCAAGGCATTACTTGACGATTTGGAAACTGAACATTCCGATGTCCTGTACCACAACAGTGTTCGATGGCTGAGTCTCGGCAAGGTGTTGAGGCGAGTGTGGGAACTCAGAGAAGAAATAGTGATGTTCCCAGAGATGAAGGGCATTGAATGTGACTTTAATACTAACATTGTCAATAAAGAGTGGAAGCGTACTCCATACAGACTATTTATGAGTAGTGATGGACCGAATTTTGCGTGTGAATTTGCTTTCATTATTAACAGTGTCCCTCGCCATCACGCAAACCCATTCCGACTTCAGAGGTACTTGTAATTTACGTCTCCAAGTAAAGGACGACAGGTCAATATTTTAGTTCAGCTGTCCAGTGTAGGGGTTGAACCGCTTACCTCGGCATCAGTACAACGGATATTTAAGAACACGCGTTCTTACCCATTCGACCATGCTGACCTGCCAGCTTAGATATGACGTCACACTATGAACGCTAGGCGCCCAGGTAGACCCAGCCAAGAACTAGTACCAGAAAAAGTCATGGAAAATAAAGGTGTGATTCTGACTACACCACCCCTGACTACACCACCCCTGACTACACCACCCCTGACTACATCACCCCTGACTACACCACCCCTGACTACACCACCCCTGACTACACCACCCCTGACTACACCACCCCTGACTACATCACCCCTGACTACATCACCCCTGACTACACCACCCCTGACTACACCACCCCTGACCACATCACCCCTGACTACACCACCCCTGACTACACCACCCCTGACTACACCACCCCTGACTACACCACCCCTGACTACACCACCCCTGACTACACCACCCCTGACTACACCACCCCTGACTACACCACCCCTGACTACACCACCCCTGACTACACCACCCCTGACTACACCACCCCTGACTACACCACCCCTGACTACACCACCCCTGACTACACCACCCCTGACTACACCACCCCTGACTACACCACCCCTGACTACACCACCCCTGACTACACCACCCCTGACTACACCACCCCTGACTACACCACCCCTGACTACACCACCCCTGACTACACCACCCCTGACTACACCACCCCTGACTACACCACCCCTGACTACACCACCCCTGACTACACCACCCCTGACTACATCACCCCTGACTACACCACCCCTGACTACACCACCCCTGACTACACCTCCCCTGACTACACCACCCCTGACTACACCACCCCTGACTACACACCCATAAAATTATGGTGAGAGAATTATATACCCAGTACCTTGTAGAAAGGTGCTCGCTTGTAAACTTCAACGATCGGTTGGAAACTCTGATCTCTCGTTCTCGGCTCTGTGGGGAAGGGATTGTGAATGGAGTTCGTAATCCTGCATACCGCGTTCTAACCACAGCTGCAGGCGATTTAGAAGCAGACCGCCTTGCTTTTTCCATACAAAAGTTATGAGTGCTGGTTGTTAAGAAAGCAATGGCAAATTACTGAACGTAACCATGCCAAGAAATAATGAACAGCCAAACAATGCTGGGGTTTACTGCGACCTCCTGTAAAGGATGTGCAACAGACTTTCTTTTCTCTCGTCATAAAAGCAATGGCAAACTACTGAACGTAAAATCGCCTAAAAAATAACATCGCTAACATCGTTTGGGGTTGGGCGCACCGTTCTGCAAAGTAAAACATTCTGAAGAAACACTCACCTCTTGCGGCCTCTCCAACAATCGAACAACATGTAACTGGGCTACAGTAAACCAGTAATAGTATCAAAGAAACCAATTATAATGAAACGAAGCTCAAAGCAAAGCAAACACATTGTCTACATCCATAGAAATGAACTGCCAGGTTCTGCCTTTATTCCACATGTTATTTCCAAAACCTCAAGGGCTTGCTGTGACGAAGTTCACGGTCCAACAGAACTCAACGACCCGGAAGAAATTATAGATTTCACAGCATTCCAGAAGAGAAGACATAAAATCCGTACCGAGCACAGAGCCAGTTTGTCTGTCCAATGGTAGGGAGCGATGCCAGAGTTGCGCCCCGGAAGAGCAGTAATTAGTTAGTTATTCGTTGCAGGTTGTTCTTAATGAGCACTTAACATTTGACATCTATGTTTGATGTCGTTTAGGCGGACACGTTTCGCACGGTTTCGATTTGTGATTGTTGTTTGGATGGGGTCTTGGGAGAGTGAGGGAATTTGAATTGAGGGGGGATTCTTGTGACCATTGTTAAGTTAAGCTAGTAGACCGTCAGACAGGCAGGTAGATGGGCAAACACACAGGCGGATAAAAAGGCAGGCGGAGTTCAGCGTGGCCGAATGGATAAGAGCAGTTACTCTTAAACTTCCGGTGTGCTGATGTCGAGGTTGAGTGTTCAACCCCTTCACCGGTCAGTTGGACTGAAATGTTGACTTCTCGTGTTTGACTTGTGGACGTAAATTACAAGTACCTCAGAAGTCAGAGTGGGTTCGCCTTATTGCGAGGGACACTGGTAATAGGGACAACTAATCCAAACGCTCAATCAATCAATCAGGTGCCGTCTCCACAATGAAGGTTGGCTGCAATGGATCTCCAACACTGTCTGTCTCTTGCCTTGACTGTACATTCTGTCAGGCTGATGTTCGCCTATCTCTTGATGTTATCTTCCCAATTGTATCGTTGTCTACCTCTTGCTCGCTTGCCCTCAACCTTACCCTCCAGTTTGGTTTTTATAAGAGTATCATGTGTTTAAACATGGCCGAAATATTTCACTTGCCTCCTCTTTATTTCTTTATAAGGGCCGAATGTAAGACGGGCCTGCGTGCCCAATTTGTTACCCTTTGAAAATAAAGTCTGTTCGTTCGTTCGTTCGTTCTTTCATCAACTCTCTCTTCATTCCCAGTTTTTATAGAACTTCTGCATTTAATTGTTTTTGTTTCCATGAAATACGACCTATTCGTCTGTATATCCACATCTACAGGGCTTCTAAGCGACTTTATAGTTCCTTGTTCAATGTCCAGGCTTCCGCACCATACAGTAGCGTTGAATATACGTAGCATTTGACAGTTCTCATTTTCAATGCGTTGTTAATCTCTCTAGATGTTAATACGGATTTCATGCCGTTGAAAGCATTTTTGGCCATTCCTATTCTCTTTCTGATTTCTATTTCACCTCTGCCATCGTCTGTTATTATATGACCAAGATAGGAGAAACTTGTCACTTGTTCTAGTACCTGCCTGTTTACTGTGATGTTCATTGATGACCTTTCCTTCTCACTGCTAAGTTATCCATACTATTTACATTCTGTTGCAAGGTAGATTCTAGCACATTACAATCAATAGCGTTTGTATATACTGTGCATTCGTCTGCAAATAGATCGCAGGCGACGAAAAATATAAGGGAAGATCATTTATATAAACGGCAAATAACAGAGGGCCAATTATAGATTCCAGAGGTACTCCAATATTAATAATAATGGTTTGAGATAACGATTTATTGTGCGATACTGCCTGTTTTCTGTCTAATAAGAAGGATTTTATCAATGCCCCTACATTAAGCCTTACTTTCATTGTTTCTAGTTTTAAAAAAAATTAATTAAAATAGTATGATCTTTCACAGGGGTGGCCAACCTTTTCAGCAGGCGGGTCAAATTTCAGAAATAATATTTCCTGCCGGGCCAAGCACCTAATTATTTTGTTAAATTAAAGTAAATAAGCAAGCGTGCTACAGCTTCGACCACATCGTAGTTTCCCACTCCGCGGGCCGCATGCGGCCAGCGGGCCTCGCGTTGGCCACCCCTGATCTATCATATCGAATGCTTTTCTAATGTTTATAAACACAGCGCCACATAGAATTTTGTTGTCAATATTTTGATGCCAGTTTTCTGTCATGTTTGTTAGGGACTTGTTGTCGCAAAATAAACTTGTGAGTTGCGATCGATGACAAACAAGACCCGACATTAGTCTGCAAAAACAACCGACCCTTTGATGTTGTACAGATGAGAAAAATACGTCGTTTCTAACTGAGAAACAAGATACGTCGCGTCAAAATGTCTACCCCTGGTCGGCAAATCTGTATGATGTGGATTGTTCAAGAAACAAATACGTCGCGTTACAATGTCTACACCGGTCGGCTTTTTGTTAACAAATTGTTGCTCGAGACGAACAACGGCGTCATTTGTCTGCAAGGCGGGAGACGGCATTTGAAGTGCTAGACGGAAAGTCTGGACAAGACGCGGGATGGAGTCTGTGATGTGGGGAGACGGTCTCTGGCTCACAAACAGCCAGGATCTTTGTTGTATGAGACAAAGAATTCCCCAGATGAAAGTGAATTTGACGGCGGATTGACTCCAGTTAGTCTAGAACAGGAGGAGGAAACCAGATTCTGGACTGATTGGCGTCTAGACTTGTTGGTGACGTCACTCAAGCCGATATAAAGGCCGTGGAAGTAAACAAAGTTGCGTGAGTTGATCAAGATTTCAGCAGTGGGAAAGATCGGTGCAGTTTTCCGAGTTGTGCTCAAGGAAAGAAACTAGGGTGTCAAATTGTTGATAGTTATCAGCGGACATAGATCCAGTCTGTGATTGCCTAGTTTCGATTAGCAACCGGAATAGGCATATGGTAGGCTATTAATCATATCTAACTTAGAGTATGATTAGGAATAGAGTACAGTACTGTGCGGTGATATAATGTATTATAGGTGCGGTGATATAATGTATTATGATTAGTGATAGAATGTTCTATAAGTGCGGTGCTAGAAAGTATCATAGGAGCGTCGGCACTAGTATTCTATTGTGTGGCTTCAACTAGCTTGTGTGATATATCATTTTACTCAGGGAGTTGAGGACAATGTAGTGGAATAATAATTAGAGAGATTAAGGATGGTTGAGAGGGAGGAGAGGAATGTGAAATGGTAGGATCTTCCAGTAGGGCATCTGCTGGGTTTCTACCCGTTCCTTTATTCTTTCCTGGTGTTGCCATGTCTCAGATCATATGATGAGTTATTTGGCCGTATGACAGAGATCGGATCTCTGTTATAGATCTGAGTGCTGCTATTGGCCTACACTCACCTAATTCAGGCCAGGATTGAGTTGCCCTCACCATGGTATTCTCTATTCTACAGGTTCCATTTACAGGTCCACGTATGTGTGCTATGATTTTCAACAGTGAAGCTAACACATTTTAGAAGATGATGGCTCAGAATTTGAAGACAGAAGTTGCTGAGAGGCCGCTACATTGGGCTTATACCCAAGTTGGTTTGCAGGAACCTGGCTTCTGCTGAGCAGGACATGCTGATGAGATTTATGTTTTAGCAAGTGATAAGTGTATCACTGAACAGTCAGAACATTGTAGATATACACTACTGATACCAGGAACAGTCATACAACTTTATACTGATACCTAGAACAGTCAGAGTGTGGTGTTATTATGGGGAATCTTTAAAACCAGTGACACTAGATCCATTAAGATTTCCCCAGTAACAGTGACAATAGTCTTAGAATTCTCTGATTAACAATCATTTAAATAACAGAGGAAATTCATAGTCTTAAGCAGATTGAAGACTCTCATTAGACAGTGTTTGTCATGGGTGTCCAAGCATCCTAGTGGTTCAAGAGACAACGGAGGAAGTCTTCACGTGACCGGAAGAGCATCACCTTGGTGAGGTTGCTTGTCTGGAATAAATGGTGCTAGTGTGTTCTCAGCACAGTGATGATAATGACTATACTCCTGAACACTGATCTGAGTCTATAGACACTTTAGAGTACACGTCACACATTCTACAACTTATACACACACACACTTCTCCTACATATACTCTTTGCTTTAATAAATGTCTTGTTTTTATTTGTTAAAGCTAGAGTTGTCAAGTATGTTATGTTGGGGAAGAATGAGAGGGGGCATGATCCAGGGGTGAGTAAGAGTGAGAAGAAGGTGTCTTCAGATTGAGGGAGTGTTGTGGACGGAGTCTGCTGGATATCTCCAGGATAGAGATATTGAATTAAAACAAATGTGAGTGTTGATTCCCCTCACTCCAGGGACGACACTAAAGTGGTAAAGAAGAACAAATAACTACTACGACATTCATTCTTTACACACACGACACTTGTGACAAGCATATTTTGGCCGAAACTTTGACTGACTGTTAGCTATTAGTTTTTGACGAAATTAGTGTTCTAGTGTTGTTTTGTGAGTGTGCTTTTCTGGCGGGTTTTATGGTGATGATAGTATGGAAATTGGCTCATAGTTACTCATCAGACGATCGTCTCATGAACTTGCTTTTAAATGAGGATACACTTTAACGATTTTAAAGGCTGATGGGACCTCACCTTTGGTGAGGCGTTGATTATATATAAAAGTTAGTGACTCGCAGATCACCGGTGCAACGCAGCAAAAGATCCGGTTACAGATTCCATCTAGTCCTGATGAGTTATTATTTTTTTTCCAGGTTACTGAGATTAGTAAATACTTCAGTGATCGTCATTAGCGGTATGTTGGAGGGAATGTCTCTATAGCAATTATTTTCACAAAATGATGTCAATAAAAATATGTCATGAGGAGATTCTGGTATTGCAGTTTTCAAATGGTTTATGTTGGATTGAAAGAAACTACTAAATTGATCACATGTAACCTGATTTGATGGTAATAATTGTGAGGACTTGTGTTTGTTTGCCAGGGTATTAATTGTTTTCCATATATCTTTAGTATTAGTTGTATCGATTATTAAGTTCTTAAAGTAGTTTTTTTCTTATCCTTTCGAATAACATAATGAAATTTGTTTCTCGGACTACGGTATGTGGTTAGGTCTCTACTTTTATGTGCCCTGTCCCGGTTGCCAATAATTTCAGCTACCTCCTGTGTGATCCAACGGGTGCTTTCTGTACTGTTTCACTCGGACTTCCTTAAATAGACCATGCTTATCAAATACACTTAGAAAGGTCTTCAGCCAGTGGTCAAGAGCATCATCTGGACCAAGAAGTTGGTAAAAATGGTCCAGAGATGAGTTAAACAATTCTTGTAGAAAGAATCATGATCGAAAATTTTATAATTTCTATATTTTATACTTATGTGTTTGTATTTCGGAGTTTTGGTACCTCTTTTCGACCACGTGCAACATACTGGGCAGTGGTCACCCATTGCATTAATAGGTACAGTCCATTCTACGATGGTGTCAGCACATGTAGTATAAATGTGATCTATAAGTGTTGCAGATGATTTTGTTATTCTAGTGGCTTGTTTGACTAACTCTTTGAAGTTATATGACTCTATTATGTTTTTCCATGTTTTGTTTGATTTTTTAATGTCTCTGTTGAAGTCTAACAGTATGATTTCTGTCGCATTACTAAAGACTACATCCATCATGGTAGTGAATTTTTCATACTATATGTTTCCTTCACTGCGGTTTCGATAAAGATAGCCAACTACTAGGGGTATGCGATTTTGAAGATTAACCTCAAGCCATACACAGTCAATCTCACAGGCTTGAAAATCTAGCCTGGGGTGGACGTTAAGCGAATTAGACAGACATAGAGACAGCCAGCCAGCCAGCCAGCCAGACAGATAGAGAGCCAGCCAGCCAGCCAGCCAGCCAGACAGACAGACAGCCAGCTAGACAGATAGAGAGCCATCCAGCCAGACAGACAGATAGCCAGCTAGACAGACAGACAGCCAGCTAGACAGATAGACAGCCATCCAGCCAGACAGACAGACAGCCAGCTAGACAGATAGAGAGCCATCCAGCCAGCCAGCCAGACAGACAGACAGACAGCCAGCCAGACAGACAGACAGCCAGCTAGACAGATAGAGAGCCATCCAGCCAGACAGACAGACAGCCAGCTAGACAGATAGAGAGCCATCCAGCCAGACAGACAGACAGCCAGCTAGACAGATAGAGAGCCATCCAGCCAGACAGACAGATAGCCAGCTAGACAGATAGAGAGCCATCCAGCCAGACAGACAGACAGCCAGCTAGACAGATAGAGAGCCATCCAGCCAGACAGACAGACAGACAGCCAGCTAGACAGATAGAGAGCCATCCAGCCAGACAGACAGACAGCCAGCTAGACAGATAGAGAGCCATCCAGCCAGACAGACAGATAGCCAGCTAGACAGACAGACAGCCAGCTAGACAGATAGACAGCCATCCAGCCAGACAGACAGACAGCCAGCTAGACAGATAGAGAGCCATCCAGCCAGCCAGCCAGACAGACAGACAGACAGACAGCCAGCCAGACAGACAGACAGCCAGCTAGACAGATAGAGAGCCATCCAGCCAGACAGACAGACAGCCAGCTAGACAGATAGAGAGCCATCCAGCCAGACAGACAGACAGCCAGCTAGACAGATAGAGAGCCATCCAGCCAGACAGACAGATAGCCAGCTAGACAGATAGAGAGCCATCCAGCCAGACAGACAGACAGCCAGCTAGACAGATAGAGAGCCATCCAGCCAGACAGACAGACAGACAGCCAGCTAGACAGATAGAGAGCCATCCAGCCAGACAGACAGACAGCCAGCTAGACAGATAGAGAGCCATCCAGCCAGACAGACAGACAGACAGCCAGCCAGACCGATAGAGAGAGAGCTAGCCAGCCAGACAGACAGACAGAGAGGGAAAGAGAGGGAACGAACGAACGAACAAACTTTATTTTGGAGGGGCTGGGAAGGCTGGCTGGGAAGGCTGGCTGGGAAGGCTGGCTGGGAAGGCTGGCTGGGAAGGAGGGATAGATAAGTAGAGAGATAAAGAGAGAGAGAGAGAGAGAGAGAGAGAGAGAGAGAGAGAGAGAAAGAGAGAGAGAGAGAGAGAGAGAGCCGGACGGACGGAGACAGACAGACAGACAGACAGACAGGCAGGCAGGCAGGCAGACAGACACACAGACAGACAGACAGACAGATAGATAGATAGATAGATAGATAGATAGATAGATAGATAGATAGATAGATAGATAGATAGACCATGTTTATTGCAGCTAACAATGTTCCTACGAGTATATCAACATATACTAAAGTGCTAACCAAAGAACTAAATTTATTAGCCACTTGTAAAGCCAAGCGCAGACAACTCTCCTATTTACCGACACTCGAGGTTAAGTCCCGTTTGCTCGACCCCTCAAGGACATGGCATTGTAATTCTCAGTTATGTTGACAATTAGTGTGTCAAATGTGTGTTCAGCCGAGTTCAGCGCAGTTCTGCTCTTGTAGCATATGTTTCACGAGCGGTATGCCGAGGGTCAGGTCTTATTCAGATATAACCGCGCTACCGTATGACAGTAGACGGTACTACATACTTTCTGTTAGTTTAGCACCGAATGTTGGGGGGGGGGGGGGGGGAGGTAGGGGCACTCACCAAACCAGACACCCCACATTGTGCCAACGGTTGCGGATAGAGGAGCGCAATTAGGAGGGTACAGGCATTATCCTGGTGAGAGGAAATAAAATCCAAAGACAAATTATCATGGCAGGGCAGATGTGGTCCTAAGCCTTGGTCGACAACTGGTCTAGGATGGAAGTTCCGACAGGCGGACCGTTAGAGCATTGCTTTGCTGATCCGACAGCTTGTCTTGTTCCACATGTATTGGTGTTACCTTTCCTCTGGAGTAAACTAGGCAGGCCGAGAGAGGGATCGTGCTGCATGGGCAAAACATGGTCATCACTATTCAGCCAAGGCTTTGTGCTAAGGCCTTAACTGGTTTCGGAATTAAAGCGAGGGGCAGCACTTACGGGTTCATGTAAGCTGGAGTAGACAGTGGCGCCACGTATTGCCTCTCAGGGTGGGAGACACCTACAGGTGTCACTGATCAACTACAGCAATACTTAAAGTTCAGCATCAATTGGGTGCTGATCCGCCTAAGCCTGCCTGCCTCAATGTGTGCTCGAAGCTAGGACCAAATCTGAATCGCAGGCTGTAAAACCACTGCACCAGGTACTAAAATGCCTTGGGCTAGAATTGCTTCGAGAGAAAGTATATGTATAGTGGCAGCTTCATAGTTAGTGAAGTGTTTGGCCATTAGATGACTGGATGATTTAGTGGAGGGTAGGATGGTGAGCTGGTAAGTTGGTTTGATACTTGGATGGTGGAGTGGATTGTGGAGTGGACGATGAGATGGTTGGTTGGGTGGATGTGAGGGTGGTGGAATGGATTGTGGAGTGGCTGATGAGATGGTTGGTTAGTTTGATGCTTGGATGGTGGAATAGATTGTGGAGTAGACGATGAGATGGGTGGTTGGTTGGATGCATGGGTGGTGGAACAGATTATAGAGTGGACGACGAGATGGCTGGTTGGATGGATGCATAGGTGGTGGAGTGGATTTTGAAGAGGATGGTAGAGTGGACATGGAGTGGATGGTGACGTGGTTGGTTGAAAGATGCTTGGATGGTGGAGTGGATAGTGAGGTGGTTGGTTGATTGGATGTTTGGATGGTGGAGTGGACGGTAGAGTAGACGGTGGAATGGATGGTGAGGTGGTTGGTTGATTAGATGCTTGTATGGTGGAGTGGATGGTAGTGTAGATGTTGAGGTGTTTGGTTTATTAGATGATTGGGTGGTGGAGTCGATGGTGGAGATGATGTGGAGTGGATGGTGAAGTGGTTGGTAGATTGGATGATTGGGTGGTGGAGTGGATGGTGAGGTGGTTGGTTGATTAGATCATTGGGTGATGGAGTGGATGGTGGAGTTGATGGTGGAGGGGATGGTGGAGTGGACGGTGGAATGGATAGTGAGGTGGTTGGTTGATTACATCCTTGGATGGTGGAGTGGATGGTGAGGTGGTTGGTTGGTTGGATGCTTAGGTGGTGGAGTGGGCGGTTGAGTAAAATGTGAGATGGTTCGTTGGTTGGTTGGATGACTGGATGGTGGAGTGGACGGCAGAGTGGACGGTGGAGTAGATGGTAAGATGGTTGGTTGATTAGTTGCTTGAATGGTGGCGTGGATGGTGAGGTGGTTGATTGGTTGGATGCTTAGGTGGTGGAGTGGATGGTTGAGGGGGTTGTAGAGTGGACGGAGTGGTAATTAGTTGGATGGTGTTGTGGATGGTGAGGTCGTTGGTTCGTTCGATGCTTGGTGGTGGAGTGGATGGTTGAGGGGTGTGTAGAGTGGACGGTCAAGTAATTGTTTAGATGGTTGAGTGGATAGTGGAGGAAACAGTGTGATGGTTGGTTGAATGGTTGGTGGCGTGGATAGTGAAGTGGATAGTGGCGTGGATAGTGTAGTGGATAGTGAGTTTGTTGGTTGGATGGTGGCGTGCATAGTGGAGTGGATAGTGAAGTGGATAGTGGCGTGGATAGTGTAGTGGATAGTGAGTTTGTTGGTTGGATGGTGGCGTGCATAGTGGAGTGGATAGTGGCGTGGATAGTGGGATGAATAGTGGCGTGGATAGTGGAGTGGATGGTGGCATGGATAGTAGAGTGGATAGTGGCGTGGATAGTTGAGTGGACAGTGAGTTGGCTGATTGATTGGTGGCGTAGATAGTGGAGTGGATAGTGGAGTGGGTAGTGGAGTGGATAGTGGCTTGGATAGTTGAGTGGACAATTAAATGGCTGGTTGGATAGTGGCGTGGATAGTGGAATGGATAGTGGAGTGGCTAGTGGAGTGGATAGTGGCGTGGATAGTGGAGTGAATAGTGAAGTGGATAGTGGAGTGGACAATGAAATGTTTAGTTGGATGGTGGCATAGATAGTGGAGTGGATAGTGGAGTGGACAATGAGATGGTTGGTTGGATGTTGGTGTGGATAGTGGATGATTGGTTGGATAGTGGAGTGGACAGTGATATGGTTGGTTCTATAGTGGAGTGGACAGTGGGACGGTTGGTTGGATAGTGAAGTGGACAGTGGGGTGGTTGGTTGGTGGCGTGAATAGTGGAGTGGACAATGGGATGGTTGGTTGGTGGCGTGGATAGTGGAGTGGACAGTGGGATTGTTGGTAGGTGGCGTGGATAGTGGAGTGTACAGTGAGATTTTTGGATGGGTGGTGGAGTGGATAGTGAAGTGGACAGTAGAGTGGATAGTGGATTGGATAGTGGAGTGGATAGTGGAGTTGATTGTGGCGTGGACAGTGCAGTGGAAAGTGAGTTGGTTGATTGATTGGTGGAGTGAACAATGAGATGGTTAGTTGGATGGTAGTGTGGATATTGGAGTGGATAGTGGAGTGGATAGTGGAGTGGATAGTAGAGTGGATAGTGGAGTGGGTAGTGGAGTGGAAAATGAGATGGTTGATTGATTGGTGGCGTGGATACTTGAGTGGACAATGAGATGGTTGGTTGGATGGTAGTGTGGATATTGGAGTGGATAGTGGCGTGGAAAATGAGATGGTTGATTGATTGGTGGCATGGATACTTGAGTAGACAATGAGGTGGTTGGTTGGATGGTAGCGTGGATAGTGGAGTGTACAGTGAGATGGTTGGTTGGTGGCGTGGATAGTGGAGTGTACAGTGAGATGGTTGGTTGGTGGCGTGGATAGTGGAGTGTACAGTGAGATGGTTGATTTAATTGGTGGCGTGGATAGTTGAGTGGACAATGAGATGGTTGGTCGGTGGCGTGGATAGTGGAGTGTACAATGAGATGGTTGGTTGGTGGCGTGATTCCCTGAGTGACTGGCTGGCTTTCAACTCTCTGGAACACTGTTGAAAATTAACTCTTTGCACCGATAGTCGAGCCCTCGAAGCCACCACATCTATCATGATTACGTTGTAGAGCCTTTTCTTCCAACCCACTTCCATGGAATCAATTTAACGGAGCCAGTTTTGCAGAGCTCAACCTCCTCTCTCCAAGCTCAGAAACCAACGGGGTGTGCCAAACAGTTACTGCAACTTCACATTAATCGGAGAGGCATAGAAAGACATAAACATGTCACTGACTGGGATAAGGCGTAGGCCAGAATGACATTTTCAATGATATCATTGTCAAAAAATTAAGTGCCCTTATATATCAACTATCACCTACACTGAAACCAAATATACCCACGTCAGCAAAACGACAGATAATAAATAACATATCCACACCAATCGTATGTTACCAATGTCAAACCTGGACATTATCCAAATCACACTTTCTGAAAATCAACACCTGTGAGATGTGATGCTTGAGGAGAGCTGCCAACAACTATCCGAGACTGAGTGTAAAATGCTGTTATCAGACATACAGAGGGATCAACACCTTATGCCACATATATTATAAGACAGGAGATACAATGGTTTGGCCATCTCGTTAGAATGCAGCACCATCAACTACCAGCACTGGCGCTACATCAAACAACATCTGCTACATGAGCACGAGGACGCTCGAGAAGAAAATTGTTTGACTATATAAAAGAAATTGTACAATCACACAGAATGACACTATCCCTTGCTATCCATCGGGAGCTGGAGCGCCAATTATTCCTCCCCACGACCCTTGACGGCAAAAGTGTAAGATGATTATGATGATGGTGATTGTTAACAGACTCCATACTCGGACTTAAAACACGTACAGATACATAAATCACCAACACAAACAAGCTTCAGCATGTCTCTCACCTGAACAGGGAGCGTAGCGAGTCCTGGTCCAAGAAATCGTGATCTCTCTCAATAACCCCCATGTCTACTGGGAACTGTCCTTCTGCAAAACAGGACATAAAGATGGGCCACGAGAGTAACAGAGGGAGACCTACTCTAATCTAGTCCACCAAATATCGTGAATTCTTTTTCTAGTTCTTCTGCCCTTTATTGCATGTTGTGCTATAGAGAGATATAACGCCATCCCTGGCCTTTTACAGCCAGGGTTATTATGCCTTTTTTGAAGCTCATAGGCACCTTGCCGTCTTGACAGACGATAGTTTGTTACATTGTGCTATAACAAAGGCATAATAACCCATGGCGGTAGTGAATGTGACTGATCAGACCAATTCGCGCTGTAGTTGTTTGTCCACAATGGATGAATGTCATTTTCGCCATCACGAACCATCTTCCGTCTCACACGCTCAGTGTGTGACTTAATTGCAATCATTTTCTCATTTGTCTTTATTTCCCGTAGTGAATTTGAATAACGAAGACACAAACAATAGATTGCACAATTTATTGCCTGGTATATTTCGCTGCATCTCGTCAGGTACATACTGCAGAAATCACACAACTTACGTGAATTAACTAGATAAATCCTTCAAGTCAGAAATATACACATATTCGCACAGTAATGTCACTTCTCTACCACGGTAATTTTAAGCTGACTAACATGTCTTTCTGTTTACACAATTCTGGCTTGCGTTGATAGATCATAATTGCTTCTGGAAATTTTAACAAGCGAGTATTTTGTGTGTTAAACAACACGCGAAATGCAGTGTCTCTGTCCACCATATGGCCACTGTCGACAATGTGCCTACCGATTGAAGACGCCGTGAGCTTCCGGTGTGTCGACTCCACGAGGCTAGCATCTCCTGTGTGTTGTATCTTGTTGACCCATTGAGGTATGAGTAGTATTATATGATGCCTACACCCCCCCGAAATTGTGGTGCCGCGTGGTGCGCACCACGTGGTGCTCGTGGTGCTGGCACCACATGGTGCTGTGTGGTGTCTAGTGGTGGGAGTATGTGGTGCGGTGGTGCTGGGTGTATGTGGTGCCTGTGGAGTGTGTCTTTGGGTTGTTAAGCTCGTTGTTTTTGGCGGGTAAATATTTTTAAAAAAGAAAAAAGTCTGATCTAATGAGCTGGAGGCTCTTCATGTGTGTGCGCGTGTGTCTGTGGCCAGGGTGGAGTGGAAGGAGCCGGCGTAAATAGTAAGCGCAAAGAAGGTGGTGGCCGGTGGTGCGACGTGTATAGTGACGTCATCGGTCCCTCGTAGTTGTATGTTTGGGCTGTTAGGGTCGAATTTTTGGTGGAAAAGTATGGTCTAAGGGGTAGCGGAGGTATTAGGGATGATGTCTCCGCACCTCCTTGTCGCATCTTTACCATGTTAAGATCGCTGTTTTGGCAGGAAAAGTATGTTTTTTTAATTAAAAATTAAAAATAATTTAATTTTTTTTTTTATTTTTTAATTTAAAAAAATATTTCAATGGAAAATAAAAGATATTGGTTAATAGTGGTTGGGCGGGGCATAAAATCTATTATCAAACGGTGTTAGCTCATTAAATGAAAATCTTAAAAAGAGTAAAGATGGCCGCTAGTTCGTGTTGTAGTGGTATGGCTTAGTGTTATTTGATGTTAAGGGGTGGGTGAGTGAAAGCGTATCTCGATGAGTGCTTCCAAACAATATCATCATAGGTATCAGATCGTTAAAGAAACAAGTAAAGATGGCCGTCGGTGTCCTCCGTGGGTGCCGGGTTCGAATCCCGGTAGGGAGGTCTAGCGGGGTAGAAGAAATATTGATAATGTTTTTGTTACTTAGTTGTGATGGCGATATCTGGTGGTAGTAATAGGCTATGTGTAGCAAAGGAGAGGTGGTGTGTTGGTTGAAGCTTAGGTGCTGCCCCAGACGAGGTGACAGGGTCGAATCTCGGTGCTGTGCCACTGGTAAGGGTAATAGGCCCCAGCGTGTGGGGTGTCTAGATGGTCATACGGGTTATGATTAGGGACGGTTTGTCTCTCCGTATCGCTGTGTCCACAAGTCCAATGGGGAAAACAGGCAGCCGATTTCACCTTTGTACCTACGAGTCACAAAATATAACCTAACTTAAAAATCAGAATATGATTCATAACCTCAACAGGTGTTGCCAAAAATCAGTACTCATTTTCATAACGGCTAATCCAGGGGCTTATCGTCGTCGTAATGAAGTAGGTCGTTTATTAATGTTATTGATGTATCCGCCATGGCAAATAGTTCGCAAGATTAATAAAAGTTCATATAATGTCGATAGAGGATTAAGAGCTTAACACCTATTGTCAGGCCATCCACAGAAAATCAATACCGCCACGCTAGATTCGTCTCATAATTGCGACCAGTGGCTTATAGATATAACCGTTATTGCAGACGCAGCTGTGTGCAGACTAATCTACCAGGTCACGTGGTCTAGGCCATATCGACAAAAACGGGGTATAAATGCTAAGGAATATTCACTGTACAAAACAGTTTCTACCAGCCGATCAGAGCGAGGAAACCAGACAGGACAACCTCTTGATACGAGTCCATAGCAGCAGATATCGTATATAAAAGACGACCAGCCTATATCATATAGAACTACCGCTCTCTGACATCACCAAAAACAGAGCTCACCATGTGGCAAAGCATTAATGGTAAGTTGGACTTTGATAAATCTTTCACATTTTTGTTATGTTTATTCACATCGACACGTCGGTAACCCAACAATACTAGTATAATACAGGGGATATATAGACCTAGACGTATATAACAGCTGAGGAAACAACAATATAGATTCGTAACAGCTCATATTAGGCTGTGTCAAAACGATGTGAACATAGCGTTACGGTGGTACCTTAATATACACTAGTAGTATTGGGTAGCCGTATGGGAACTGGTGGGGGTCTACATGCCCATGTTCGCTATGACATTACGGTCTTTTAAAAATGAGGGGGTCATATCCGATCCAGAGCTAATAATGATATTAGGTGTTCCCTGTACAGCTGGTATAGTACCTTATTTTTATCTATGTTTTACATGAGTTCTAATGAAACAGTCATAACAACATTTATGGTAATGCAATCTGTGGCTCCACCTGGGATAGTTTCAATATCATCTGAGTATTCATCAGCAAAGAGCTATTACCCATGGCTGACATCTTCAACTTTCTATACCACAATGACTTCTACACTAACCTTCCATTGTTCCATCTTTCAACAATACAAAGGGTGGTGTCGAAGTTTAGCTAACATAACATTTTGTACTTTGTCCACCGCTTTCACACTTTGTCATTTCACAGCTGCAATAACGACAAGTCTGCAACCAACACTGTCTGTTATGAAGTCGACCTTTCTTAAAACCACGTCTGTCTTAATGAGCCCTTGAATACCCTCTACCAGATCTTATAACCGACTTTCAACGTTTCATACCAAATAACATTAACACTCTCTTAGATTACAGAACAACCGATTTTCTGCTGACTAGGCAGGTTTCCCAATCTAATGGAGATACATCACCTGTCCCCCTAACATACTAGGTGGTATTCTAGACAAGGAATATGGTCATCAACCATCACCCCTAAGAAGAACTTGAAAACAGCAACAGAGATTGGGTTCCCGAGACGAATTCCTTGGACTACCAGAGTAACTGACGCTGATCGCCTAAAAGAGCCTACAAAACATAGAGCCTTATATACATCAAACACAACAAACTCTTTCTTACTAACCCTAACCCTAACTATACATCATCTAACCCTAACACTAACCCTAACCCCTAACCCTAACTTTAACCCCTAACCCTAACCCTAACTATACATCAATCACAACAAATTCTTTCTTAAGAGACATAGATACAAACCAATGTCAGAAATGTGAAAAGTTAAAATTTAATTAAAATTTAAAACTAATAAATCGCAATTTTATTGCGCAAGATGTAAGCTCGATATACGTCCTATACCTAACTTACACCTATACTTAGGCTATATCTGTATATTAAGTGAAGCGGGCAATAAAATTGCGATTTATTAGTTTTAAATTTTAATTAAATTTTAACTTTTCACATTTCTGACACTGGTTTGTATCTATGTCTCTTAAGAAAGAATTTGTTGTGATTGATGTATAGTTAGGGTTAGGGTTAGGGGTTAAAGTTAGGGTTAGGGGTTAGGGTTAGTGTTAGGGTTAGATGATGTATAGTTAGGGTTAGGGTTAGTAAGAAAGAGTTTGTTGTGTTTGATGTATATAAGGCTCTATGTTTTGTAGGCTCTTTTAGGCGATCAGCGTCAGTTACTCTGGTAGTCCAAGGAATTCGTCTCGGGAACCCAATCTCTGTTGCTGTTTTCAAGTTCTTCTTAGGGGTGATGGTTGATGACCATATTCCTTGTCTAGAATACCACCTAGTATGTTAGGGGGACAGGTGATGTATCTCCATTAGATTGGGAAACCTGCCTAGTCAGCAGAAAATCGGTTGTTCTGTAATCTAAGAGAGTGTTAATGTTATTTGGTATGAAACGTTGAAAGTCGGTTATAAGATCTGGTAGAGGGTATTCAAGGGCTCATTAAGACAGACGTGGTTTTAAGAAAGGTCGACTTCATAACAGACAGTGTTGGTTGCAGACTTGTCGTTATTGCAGCTGTGAAATGACAAAGTGTGAAAGCGGTGGACAAAGTACAAAATGTTATGTTAGCTAAACTTCGACACCACCCTTTGTATTGTTGAAAGATGGAACAATGGAAGGTTAGTGTAGAAGTCATTGTGGTATAGAAAGTTGAAGATGTCAGCCATGGGTAATAGCTCTTTGCTGATGAATACTCAGATGATATTGAAACTATCCCAGGTGGAGCCACAGATTGCATTACCATAAATGTTGTTATGACTGTTTCATTAGAACTCATGTGCAACGAAGGTTTGGAGTATCTTGTTGATGTGACATGGAAAAGTTGTGAAGTTATCTATGAAAGACAGAGACACATTGTGTTAGAAAGAAAGAACAAAGAGTGTGAAGAGATGGGTGATTAGTATGTATAAGTGCGTCTTTAGCAGATACGTTGGAATGGTAAGTTGAAACTTTCGGTAATGTAAAAGAGGGAAAGTGATGACGTTGATAATTATGTCTTGTGAAATGTCTGTTCAGATAAAAGTTCAAGATACTTTTGACATAACTACAGAAGCAATATTTTTTTTTTCCTACTTATTTAAAAGTTTACACGAGATATTTATAAGTTTGGTTAATATGTTTCATGTTTTGGCCAACATTTTCCCCCCTTTGGCTAACATTTTCTTACTTGGGTCAACATATTTCATAGTTTACCCCATATTTTTTCCCCTTTGGTTAACAAATTTTCCTACTTTTCATAAGTTTGGTGTAAATTTGTCTTTAATTGGTCAATATTTTTCTCCTTAGATTAACACATTTTCCTACTTTTTATAAGAATGGATGAGATATTTCTTCACTTCACCAATGTTTTTCCCATTAGGTTAACACATTTTCCTCCTTTTCATAAGTATGGTTGAGATATTTCTTCACTTGGTCAATATTTTTCCCATTTGGTTAACACATTTTCCTAATGTTTATCAGTTTGGGCGATATATTTATAGGATTAGTTGAAACCTGTCTTTACTTGGAACAATATTTTTTCACATTTGGTTAACAAAGTTTCCTACTTTTTTATGAGTTTGGCCGAGAAGTTTCTTTACTTGTCAACAGTTTTCACCTTTGGCTAACACATTTTCATACATTTTAAAAAGTTTGCATGCGATATTTCTTTACTTGGCCACTATTTTTCATCTTTGGCTAACAAATATTCCTACTGTAGTCGACATATTTTCCTATTGTTTGTAAGTTTGGTCGAGATATTTCAAAACTTGGGCAATATTTTTCCTAATTTGGGTAACACATATTCTTATAACGGTCGACATCTTTATAAGCTTGTCCATCGTTTTGCCTATTGTATTACTTCGGTCGACATATTTCTTGATTTTACTAGCATGTTTTCTTACTTGTTATAAATTCGGATGAGATATTTCTTTACTTGACCAATATTTTTCACCTTTGGCTAGCACATTTTCCTAATGTTTATTAGTTTGGTCGAGATATTTCTGTATTTGGCCACCATTTTTCCCATTTGGTTAACAAAGTTTCCTACCTTTTTATGAGTTTGGCCGAGAAGTTTCTTTACTTGGTCAATAGTTTTCACCTTTGGTTAACATGATTTCCTACTTGCTCAATATTTTTCACATTTGACGAACAATTTTCCTACTTTTCATAAGTTTTGTCGAGCTATTTCCTATTTTTGTCAACATTTTTAATTAGTTTGGTTACAATTTTTCCTACTTTTTATAATATTGGTCGAGGCGTTTCTTATTTTGGCCAACTGTTTTGTCAGTTTGGCTAACAGTTTTTCTTATTTGACTGTTGGAGTGGTACATAGAACCTGTACTTTTGTCTGGATGTGAAATGTTGGTTGTGGAACAATTGATGCACACAAACAATAATAAACGAGACATGCACACAGTGGACCACAAGTACACATTGGGACAGAGAGACAGGAATAAATACACATTGGTATAACGAGACAGAATCACATACACAAGTACAATACCACAAAAGTACAAATACACAAATATCTGCCAACGACCCAAGTACACCAGAAGAATGTCACAAGTACAAACGGACAAATGTTTACAAAAATGATACAAATCAAATAACAAAAACATAGATTTTCATTTGTTTTCTCTTTTAATTTTCAATCACCCAGTGGTATACACTTGTCTGAGTAGTCAGTCGCTAATATCATACGTGTCCATGAGCACCCATTGTTGTTGGTCTTCTCTTTTTTCTAATACGAATACCTGGTTGGGTAACATGATCGACAGCGCCTTGCAGTAATTCCTAAGGGCTGTCAATTTGGTTCTATCTTTTTGTTGGATATCCGTTTCCTCTGTTACTATGTGAGCAGTAGTGTTTTTCCCTGCTTGAGAGGTGTCTAAGGGTGTGTGATGTTGTATTCTTATATGACGTTGTAAATTGTCTTTTCGTTGATACAAACGCCCACAGCTGTGACATTTGTGGGTTGTGGAATTGTGAACTGTATTAGCGTGACGTGTGAGATTGTATTTTTCAGTAAATACTTTCCCACAGGTGATACACAAGTGGCCTTCTTTCTTAGGAGTGGGCATAATGCTTCTGGGTGCCAATACTATATCTTGATACTAGTTGGTTGATAGCAGTAGCTTGGTACACGGTCTGTATATTTCAGTGACTTAGTAGCTGTTTGACCTCGAGAAGCCAGAGTCTTTATATTTCACCTAGTTGATCAGTTTACCACACCTGTGAAAACAGCAAATACAACAATTTTTAGTGTCCAAGAATATTTTAATGTTCAAGTTGTTTACTGATCTACTGACCGATCATATCTTTGACTCGGGCAGGTTGTTTGTGTGTCTACTCGTCTGTATCGCGTCCTTCAAGTTCGATCACGTCTATTTCTAACCAAGAATTAATATTGGCAATCTTTCCTTGAGCGAAAACGTTTCATATGTCCTGTGTTGCATATGGAGTTTAGCCAACGGTGTTGACAACAGTTCTTCAACATGTATCCCATTCAGGTCTTGTTTGGTTTCAATGCGTTGCCTCTTGTAATAGCTAAACATACGGGTTCAAAACGACTCATAGTGACTTGTACTGTCAAATGTTATAGCACCACATTGACCGGAGTATGTACGTTTAACGAGTACACCCGCCTGCTTGCATCTCTGTTGCTTTTGTTCCTAACTATTCTTTCTTGGTTCAGTGTATAATTTTTAGTGACAACCGGTCTTAGGGCAACCTGATGAGAGTCTGTTGGTGGCGTAGACATCTTTTTTCTTGTTGACCAAATGTGGAATTGATACCAATGTCACCGAACTTATAACGCTTGCTTAGTCTGTGTTCTTCACGAATAATAACAGTTGCACTTGGTCACAACACTGTGATAGCTTGTGCGCTGATATTCACGCTTTTCACACTAGGAGACATCGATTTACCACTAGTGAGAGCCCTGATGAATGTGGGGTGTTTGTGTCAGTAAACGATCATTCGAGTGATATACCACTCTGTATCCACCCCTATGAAACACACCTGTGAGAAGACAGAACACTACAACGACGTATATTTATATTGAGCTTTGTTCCGTTATTGACGACCTAAATGTAGCCGCTTACCACCCATCCACCAGTGTGGATTGACTGAACGTTAATGAGGTCGGTGATGTTGGTGGCGATGGACGTTCGTTGTTGGTTGGCGAGGGCTCGGGAGTTGCGTGTTCGTCGTTATATTCGTGGAGACATGCCTCAAGTCTACTGAGACTTAGCGTGATTATGTCCTCCTTGGTAAAGTGTTCTTGTAGTACAGACTGCAGTCGACACTTTACTAGATCATAAAAACTATCTCTTTTAACCCAAGACTCCATAAGCGAATCCATGAGTGGCTGGGCTTGCTGCATATTGCGAATAGCGCAGTCCAGGCAATCGCTGTGTGGTTCCGCTCTTAATAGACCCCACAGTTTCCGAATTAGGACTTCCTGGTCATCCGTATCTGTAAAACATAGATAAAAATAAGGTACTATACCATCTGTACAGGGAACACCTAATATCATTATTAGCTCTGGATCGGATATGACCCCCTCATTTTTAAAAGACCGTAATGTCATAGCGAACATGGGCATGTAGACCCCCACCAGTTCCCATACGACTACCCAATACTACTAGTGTATATTAAGGTACCACCGTAACGCTATGTTCACATCGTTTTGACACAGCCTAATATGAGCTGTTACGAATCTATATTGTTGTTTCCTCAGCTGTTATATACGTCTAGGTCTATATATCCCCTGTATTATACTAGTATTGTTGGGTTACCGACGTGTCGATGTGATTAAACATAACAAAAATGTGAAAGATTTATCAAAGTCCAACTTACCATTAATGCTTTGCCACATGGTGAGCTCTGTTTTTGGTGTTGTCAGAGAGCGGTAGTTCTATATGATATAGGCTGGTCGTCTTTTATACACGATATCTGCTGCTGTGGACTCGTATCAAGAGGTTGTCCTGTCTGGTTTCCTCGCTCTGATCGGCTGGTAGAAACTGTTTTGTACAGTGAATATTCCTTAGCATTTATACCCCGTTTTTGTCGATATGGCCTAGACCACGTGACCTGGTAGATTAGTCTGCACACAGCTGCGTCTGCAATAACGGTTATATCTATAAGCCACTGGTCGCAATTATGAGACGAATCTAGCGTGGCGGTATTGATTTTCTGTGGATGGCCTGACAATAGGTGTTAAGCTCTTAATCCTCTATCGACATTATATGAACTTTTATTAATCTTGCGAACTATTTGCCATGGCGGATACATCAATAACATTAATAAACGACCTACTTCATTACGACGACGATAAGCCCCTGGATTAGCCGTTATGAAAATGAGTACTGATTTTTGGCAACACCTGTTGAGGTTATGAATCATATTCTGATTTTTAAGTTAGGTTATATTTTGTGACTCGTAGGTACAAAGGTGAAATCGGCTGCCTGTTTTCCCCATTGGACTTGTGGACACAGCGATACGGAGAGACAAACCGTCCCTAATCATAACCCGTATGACCATCTAGACACCCCACACGCTGGGGCCTATTACCCTTACCAGTGGCACAGCACCGAGATTCGACCCTGTCACCTCGTCTGGGGCAGCACCTAAGCTTCAACCAACACACCACCTCTCCTTTGCTACACATAGCCTATTACTACCACCAGATATCGCCATCACAACTAAGTAACAAAAACATTATCAATATTTCTTCTACCCCGCTAGACCTCCCTACCGGGATTCGAACCCGGCACCCACGGAGGACACCGACGGCCATCTTTACTTGTTTCTTTAACGATCTGATACCTATGATGATATTGTTTGGAAGCACTCATCGAGATACGCTTTCACTCACCCACCCCTTAACATCAAATAACACTAAGCCATACCACTACAACACGAACTAGCGGCCATCTTTACTCTTTTTAAGATTTTCATTTAATGAGCTAACACCGTTTGATAATAGATTTTATGCCCCGCCCAACCACTATTAACCAATATCTTTTATTTTCCATTGAAATATTTTTTTAAATTTAAAAATTAAAAAAAAAAAAAATTAAATTATTTTTAATTTTTAATTAAAAAAACATACTTTTCCTGCCAAAACAGCGATCTTAACATGGTAAAGATGCGACAAGGAGGTGCGGAGACATCATCCCTAATACCCCCGCTACCCCTTAGACCATACTTTTCCACCAAAAATTCGACCCTAACAGACCAAACATACAACTACGAGGGACCGATGACGTCACTATACACGTCGCACCACCGGGCACCACCTTCTTTGCGCTTACTATTTACGCCGGCTCCTTCCACTCCACCCTGGCCACAGACACACGCGCACACACATGAAGAGCCTCCAGCTCATTAGATCAGACTTTTTTCTTTTTTAAAAAAATTTACCCGCCAAAAACAACGAGCTTAACAACCCAAAGACACACTCCACAGGCACCACATACACCCAGCACCACCGCACCACATACTCCCACCACTAGACACCACACAGCACCATGTGGTGCCAGCACCACGAGCACCACGTGGTGCGCACCACGCGGCACCACAATTTCGGGGGGGGGGGGTGTAGGCATCATATAATACTACTGGTATGTGTTCTGACACCCGTTTGTTAAGTTGTCTCTCTGTTCTACCAATGTAAACGGCCTGGCATCTACATGTGAATTGGTAAATACAATTGTTTGTGGCGTACAGAGGAACAGGCTCTTTGACTGCTGGTGTAGGAATCGGTACGGTTTTATATCTAATGACTGGAGTTGCCGCACAGAATGTTCGGCCTACTGCTGTAGTAAGCCTGTCTTGTAGACGTTGCATTACGTCATCCCCTCGAAAGGTTAGCTGGATGAATACCTTGAGTTTAGGGACTGTAGTTACGTCTGCTTTGGGTTTGGGCTGTTGGCAGTGGCGCTTTATAAATCCTGTGGAGTACCCATTTAGGTTTAAGACATTCTTCAGAGTTTCAAATTCCTCTGTCAGTGTGTCCTGGGTGCATATATTTCTAGCACGGTCAAACAAGGTCCGTACCAAGCCCCGTTTGTACTGGACAGGTGTGAAGCTCTGAAAATTTAGGTATTGGCCAGTCCATGTCCCTTTGCGATACACCGATCTTTGAATTGTTCCGTCTGCTCTACGTCTCATTAGAATATCTAGGAACGGTAACGCTTCGTTGTGTTCGTGTTCCATAGATAGAGAGATGTTTTTATGCGTCTTGTTCATTGTGGCATGAAACGATGTTGCTTGTAGCTCGTCTGTGGTGATAATTAGTATATCGTCCACATAACGACGGTAAAAGGCCAAATTCAGGATAGATCAAAAAGTAAACAAGTCGGAGGACCTGGATGCTATAATGAGGAAAGAGATCCAGTCACTTGTGAATGCGAGACTCATCAGTGAGGCCACTGCAAAAACGCTCACACCACGTGGCTCGCACACTCCTCAGATGTACGGTCTACCCAAACTTCACAAGCCCGGCATCCCTCTAAGACCTATCCTGTCCATGGTTAACTCTGCACAACACCGAATGGCGAGATGGCTAGCCGAAATGTTAAAGCCAGTATGACAGTCCTTCGATCCAAAAATACTCAGAGATACATCCCAACTGGTGGAATTATTGGATACTATGGACATAAATAACAAACACATGGCATCCATGGATATAGCCTCCCTATTAACTAACGTTCCATTAGAGGAGACAGTGAAAATAATAAGGGAACGCATTGAAGACAAACAACTAAAATTAGGCATACCAACACCTATTCTGGAGAGGCTACTACTACTATGTACCGCCAACATACAATTCAATTTTCTAACTAAGTCATACCGCCAAATTGACGGAGTGGCCATGGGGAGTCCTCTTGGTCCTATTCTAGCGGACATCTTCATGGCACATTTAGAAGAAAAGAGATCCTCAGACATCAACAACTTGGCCTTTTACCGTCGTTATGTGGACGATATACTAATTATCACCACAGACGAGCTACAAGCAACATTGTTTCATGCCACAATGAACAAGACGCATAAAAACATCTCTCTATCTATGGAACACGAACACAACGAAGCGTTACCGTTCCTAGATATTCTAATGAGACGTAGAGCAGACGGAACAATTCAAAGATCGGTGTATCGCAAAGGACATGGACTGGCCAATACCTAAATTTTCAGAGCTTTACACCTGTCCAGTACAAACGGGGCTTGGTACGGACCTTGTTTGACCGTGCTAGAAAGATATGCACCCAGGACACACTGACAGAGGAATTTGAAACTCTGAAGAATGTCTTAAACCTAAATGGGTACTCCACAGGATTTATAAAGCGCCACTGCCAACAGCCCAAACCCAAAGCAGACGTAACTACAGTCCCTAAACTCAAGGTATTCATCCAGCTAACCTTTCGAGGGGATGACGTAATGCAACGTCTACAAGACAGGCTTACTACAGCAGTAGGCCGAACATTCTGTGCGGCAACTCCAGTCATTAGATATAAAACCGTACCGATTCCTACACCAGCAGTCAAAGAGCCTGTTCCTCTGTACGCCACAAACAATTGTATTTACCAATTCACATGTAGATGCCAGGCCGTTTACATTGGTAGAACAGAGAGACAACTTAACAAACGGGTGTCAGAACACATACCTCAATGGGTCAACAAGATACAACACACAGGAGATGCTAGCCTCGTGGAGTCGACACACCGGAAGCTCACGGCGTCTTCAATCGGTAGGCACATTGTCGACAGTGGCCATATGGTGGACAGAGACACTGCATTTCGCGTGTTGTTTAACACACAAAATACTCGCTTGTTAAAATTTCCAGAAGCAATTATGATCTATCAACGCAAGCCAGAATTGTGTAAACAGAAAGACATGTTAGTCAGCTTAAAATTACCGTGGTAGAGAAGTGACATTACTGTGCGAAATTGTGTATATTTCAACTTGAGGGATTTATCTAGTTAATTCACGTAAGTTGCGTGATTTCTGCAGTATGTACCTGACGAGATGCAGCGAAATATGCCAGGCAATAAATCGTGCAATCTATTGTTTATTTCATTTCTTACATTTGCCCTCCATGCAACACGTTCGGTGACGACTTGTTCCCAGTGTGCATTATCAATGTCTGTATCAATCATTTTTGAAGCACAATGTAACAAACTGTCCTCTGTCAAGACGGCCAGTTGTCAGTTAGGTTCCAGTTCAAGACTCGGACGACCGGAGCACCAAGCGATCACAGGCTGACGTTATATCTAAGTTGAACACCTATGTCTATTGACCTTATCCCGCTCTAGTTCATATCATCATCATCACCATGTGCCATGCAGGCTGGCGTAGGCGATCATGCCTCTCCACAAATTGGGATCTCCATGTGCATGGATCAATTCGTATGTTGACCCCCTTCCATGCCATGACACAAGATTGTCAAGAATCTTCTCACGCTGTCTTCCTCTATCTCTCTTTCTGCAAATCTGTCCGATTGTTACACGACATGTTCCAGTATTTGTCTTCTCATAAGGTGACCAAACATGATGACTGCTTCTTTCTGATGTTTGTGATAAGTTGTCTTTGCGACTCAGCTTCCCTTAAAACGTCCAGATTGCTCATTTTGGCTGTTCAATTAATTTTCAGTATTCTTCTATTAAAACCACATCTCTAAGGCTTCCATGCATTTGTTCTCCTGTTTCTTAATTGTCCATGATTAAAAATCGTACGTTAAAACTGGTTCTATGTAACATGCAATGTCCTTTTTCCATGACCCCAACCTGTTCAGCCTCAGAAAAGAAGTTATAATTACGGCTCATCCTTGCCTCAGATTAATAATCCTGTGACTGAAACTGAAAGAGATTGTTGTCCATAGAAGGTAATCATGTAATCAGGTTTTCTTGGTCTAAGTCTAGGTTCTTTGTACGTGCCGGAACACCTGTTGGGCATGTGGTGATAGACTCATGTTTTGATAGCCCTTCGGTGTTGGTCCATCAAGAAGATGATGACCATTAATTTCATCCAGTGGGTTTGTCCATCAAGAATGATGACCATTAATTTCATCCAGTGGGTCTGTCCATCAAGAATGATGATGACCACTCATTTCATCTAGTGGGTTTGACAATTTGGAGGTGGATGATAAGGTCTATTTTGGCTCGATATGTTCTTTGACAATGTGGACAAAGAAAAGCTTGACGTTCCAGGAGGAGGATCTCCTGTGGTGGTTTTGTAGTTGTTGTTTTCCAGCCTATTTTGTTTTTTGCAGCTCTTGCAGTCCTGTTTGTTTCACAAATGACTACAACCTTGCGTAATAATGTACGCAATGAATTTCAGTCTTTCATAGCTGTCTCCCAAGTGTCGTGATGAATTCCAAAAGCTTTCAGTGAGCCTATAAAACGTTTCCTCAGGTCGCCTTGTGAGCGTTTACCACAACGTAAAAAAATTCGTTTAGGGAGCCTGTGATCTGGCATGCGAGTCAAATAATCAGCCCAGCGAATATGATTCTTCATTAGATGGCCCTTTATCTCCCACGTCAAGCCCTCATATTGCAATGCTGCCAGCTCTATGTCCTGGTCACCCCATTTATCACTGTCTTTAATTTTCCTCCCCATATGTCTCCAGGTCTCCCCTTATTCTGCTTGCCCTGTGCGTGCCAGTAAAGGGAATATCCACTTAACCACTTTTTTTAAAAGATGTTATGCGTGTTTCAAAACGCTTAAATATTCAAAGGGCTGCCTTAATTGCAACGAGTTTTACCCCATCTGAATTCGTCTCGCTACACAGACTTCATTGCAACTTAATTATAGTCAAATAACTTACCTTACCCCCCCCCCCCCCCCACCCCCACCCCAAAAGCCATACGTTATGCGTCATCTACCTCTTCTATTCAGGCGCCCGTTCGTATCTGGCTTTCTCTTTTAATTCATTCTTACATTATTCATCAACAACATGTCCATCCATTCGTAAAGCCAAGGATCTGTGTGTAACCTCTCCTGCACCCACTTACTATCTATATTCCAACCAACCTACCTGTCTGTCTATCTACTTATCAACACTCCGCCTACTTGCCTGTATACCTACTTGTCTGACTGTTTGTCTGTCTCCCGGTCTTGCCTATACACAGATCACCCACCATCTAACCAATCCCCCCACCCCCTCCGCAACCCACGTATCACCAAACAACCCACCGATAATCCACTTCTCTGTACATCCAATGGTCTATATTTTGTCACACTTCTCACATGTAGTCCCCCCCCCTGCCCCCCCCCCCCCACACACACACCGCACACACACATACAACAAACCCACATAACACACATACACACTTCACACATATGCACACACCACTCATGCAGGGGTGCTTACCCTCAAACATCTGAGCATATTGAGGAAACCCGGCGGCCCGCAACCACTTCAGCGCCTCCACAATCTCCAATCCTGTAAACAAGGGGAGACAAAAAAAAACAATACATTACCATCCAGCCACTCGCTATTATTCTAAACCTGTCAAACTTCCATTCCATTATACTATTACCCATAACCTGTTCAACCTCAAAGAGAAGTTATATTAGGGTTCACCCCTGGCTCCGATTAATAATCACGTGACTGAGCCAGCCTCAAATAAGATATTAATTTGAAGGTATTGTTGTACAAAGAGGGTAATGGCTTATTATCCTTTCAATGAAACTTTCTTGTTCATTCGATAAACACAACGACAGCAAACTACATAGTAAAATCACACATGACACATATCAAACAAGAAAACATAAATCAAACAGGCAAATAAGAAAACACATGACCAATAAGAAATCAAATACAGTGAAAGCCTACACCACGAAACAAAACAAATACTAACTTACCAAAATACGAATGGTAAATATAGACTTTAATAATGTAAATAACATCCAATAAATATTAAATTATAAATACAAGACTTTATGCAGTACTCATTGACACCTTGTCGTCTTGACAGACTTTAGTGTGTTACAATGTGTTTTAAAAACAAGCAAAAAAGACATAATAATCTCACAATAGCACAAATCATGGGCTGAATTGTAGAGACAATGTGTTGCCCGTGTAGCATGATCCCTCTCTCGGCCTGCCTAGTTTACTCCAGAGGAAAGGTAACTCTAATACGTCTGAAACAAGACAAGCTGCAGAAGCTGCCGGATCAGCAAAGCAATGCTCTAACTGTCCACATGTTGGAGCTTCCAGCCTAGACCAGTTTTGACGAAGACTTAGGGCCTGGTCTGTCTTGCCATGACATTTAGTCTTTAAGTTGCATTTCCTCTCACTTACTAATGGACGAGTCTGAAAAAAAGGTGTGTCTGGCATATGTGGTTACGACTTCCAGCATGATAATGGAGGTGGAAGCAGTCACAGCGGCACTCAGTTGGTTAGAGGAGACCACTGCAACACACATTGTCTTCATCACGGACTCAAGGAGTATGCTTAGTAAGATGGAGAAAGGAATGTTTCGTGTGAAAAGGCTCACTTCACTTCAGTGGTCACAGATTGTGAGAATTGTGTGGATAATTTGCCTTGGCCATGCGGGAGTGCGGGGGAATGGACAGGCTGATAGGCTGGCAGGGAATGCACCTCTTGATGGTTGATTACATATGGACAAGGGGGAGGTGGTCGTACGCCTGTGGGACCTCGTAGAGAAGGTGGGGGAACAGACTAGAACCCGTACGTGGAAAGGATGATATTGCGGGGGATCGAAAGGGGTTCTGGAAGAATCTCAAAACCGAGAGGGAAGACCCGGAGAATTTTCAATCAGGTAGCGTTAGGAACTATTAGAAGTGCGATTCTTCGCTGGCTGTTGAACGAGGGGACAGGGTGGGTATGAGAATGTTCTGAGTACAGTGATGTCAGTTCTTAGCTCAACTCAACTCTTCGCACTTAGAGTAAGGCTTGTACCCTACCAATTGCGATCCTCCGTAATAGGGAGATAACCAACGCAACAAACTTCTACATTCCTGACCGGCAAGGAAAGATAACCATTCTTGGTTCTAGAACGGGGAATAATGACCGAACAAACACTTTTAACGCGCTAGCGAAGTTGATAACGAACTGCGCTGGTAATGTAATGAATGAATCACTAGAACACGCGAAGTAGGTTGTGAGCTTTACTGAACACGACTGCAAGAAACAAAATGGCTGTTGCGGCTAAAGCCTTCATCAGCATAGACCAAACAAACACACACCGACACAGCTACATGAAAAATGATTAGTGGTAATGTCGTGCGCATGGTGGGACGCGAGTAAGATTCTAGGGCTCGCCGCCTACGAAAGTGAGGGAAAGATTTTCCATCTATCCCTCCGCGCATTCAGGCCATCAAAATGTGCTGGAACTAGCGCATTATAGTCCCATAGCAAGAAACTAGCTTTTGGACAAATTATTTTATCTATTAGCAAACAAACACTCATGAGCTGTGTCTGCGCTTCCCACTGTGTACGCTGGACTAAGGAAATAAACCATTATATGTTCTGTCGTATTGTCCGCTGTACACTGAGTTCAGAAACATATACTGGCCCACTATGTTAATACCAAACTCCAAGCTGTGTGCAACTATAGAGAAACTGCCACAGACTGTGGGGTACATGATGAGGACTCGAGAACACGTTTGACGATTTAATTATCAACTGTGCGATCACAACACTGAAGAAAAGGAAGAAGAAGAGGGAAGAATAAGGAAGAAGGAAGAACGAATAAGAAGAAAGGAAAGGGAAGGAAAGGAAAACAAAAAGAAAAAAAGAAAGAAAAAAGGAAAGAAAGAAAAGAAGAAGAAGAAGAAGAAGAAGAAGAAGAAGAAGAAGAAGAAGAAGAAGAAGAAGAAGAAGAAGAAGAAGAAGAAGAAGTGTAGAACTTCCTCTTCTTCTGCATTCGTCTGGAATATTGTTTTAGACCTAATTGCGTTGTGCCTGTTTACAGCAGAGCTGCGATATTTGTATCTTTCGGCCGACACATCCGACTTCTTCAGGAATTTGTTGGCCGGGTTACATTACTGGAGAAGTGTAGAACTGTCTCAATCGTGTTTCTGTCCATCTACGGACACTTTTGTATTTCCCCCAACAGCCACATCTCCACTGCCATCAACTGGCCTGCTGATTGTCCATGTCTCACACGCATGCAACAGTATAAATTCTGTAAAGTCATTTAACATGATTGTTCTCACAGTAATTGTTTTAGATGAGAATGGTTTCCATGTAGCAAAAGGTTACTTTCATCATGATGATTCGTGTTCAAATCTCTAGTTCAAATGTCTAGAACTCAGGTTATACTGTTCAGAGATAATTGTGCCTACTCACCTGTTTAAGAATGTTCCTATTTACTTTGATGTCATATTGTGCTATTTAATTACTCTTGGAGATGATCTAATTTCTGTTTTCCTACAATTTAATTCTAACCCGAGGTCTTCTGCATGGCCGAATGAATAAGAGAGTTCGCTCGTAAACTTCCGGTGTGCTGATGCCGAAGTAGCGGGTTCAAACCCTCCACCGATTAGTTGGTCTAAAATGTTGACTTCTCGTCCTTGACTTGGGGGAGTAAATTTCAAATATCTCAGAAGTCGAAGCGGGTTTGTCTGATGGCAAGGGACACTGGTAATATGGAAACCAATCCACAATCAAACATCAGTCCAGTGCATTAGAAGTTGTATCAGGTGTATAGAGTACGCTTGAGCTCAAAGCCAGTGAAAGCCAAAAAACAAATAATAATGCTAGCTGCTGGCTGTGAACTATAACAGCGTCTACTAAATGCTGCAGATCATGTTCATTGTTGGCAGTCATTACTGTATCACATGTAGATCTTACACGGTTGGTATTAAGTGTTTCAATTGCGATTACAGATATATTTTGTAAACGTACAATATTTTAACTATCTATAGGCGAAAACACGCCTAGAGACAATACACATGCATATATTACACTGTATCTGAATAGGACAGAACAGTTGACTTTTAACCGTCGAGAGAAATTAACGCTCGGAGAAGTCCGTCTAGTTTCGTTCTTATTCGAGAAGAATAGACATTGGATACACTACCCACCAATCAGAATATGTGTATTTTCGCTGTCACTGGAATAAGATATGCGCCACCCAGAGGCGGACGTTATAATCTCTACACAATACCGTCCTCTTAACGACTTTGCTGTAATTATACATGTTGCAGTGCTACATAGAACCTGTACTTGTGTATGGATGCGAAACATGGACAAGTTGAAAAACATCCACTAGCTGTGTAAATGTGGTTTAGGGGAAAATGCACAGAATACCATGGACAGACAGAAAAACCAAAGACTAAGTCCCACAAGAAACAAATCAAAACCAAGTTACCAACTAACAGCATATCACAACAAGCAATGATATACAGACCAGATGGTAGCAGAGGAAGAGGCCGACCACGTAAACGATGGATAGAGGGATTAACAGAGTCCATGGGAGTCTCAATACATGAAGCCCATAAGTGGGCACTCTCCCACTGTTTATACTTCACTTCGACACCGCAAGGTACATAGAAGCACAAGATGAGATGATGATTGTGACTATAATACAAATGTGAATTGTCACTATATTATACGTGTGAATTGTCACTATAATACACATGCCAATTGCTACTATAATATACATTTCCCTGCCTAAGACGGATATGTTGGCCTAAGGGCGCATAACTGCACACACCGCAATTACGTCTAAAAAACACTCCGGATGAACGCAGAAGAAGAACATATACATATGACTTGTCACTATAATATACGTTTGAATTTTCCCTATACTATACATGTGAAGTGTCACTATATTATACATGTGATTTGCCACTATAATGCACATGTCAATTGTCACTATAATATACATGTCAAATGTCACTGTAATACGACTGGGAATTAATACTAAGAATGCCTTGGGAATTAAAAGCATCCGACGTAATATTGAGTATATCACCACCCGAGTGCATATAGACATACACCCACCGGCATTGATTTGCACTCATAGAAGTAAACGAACGAAATAGAGATTCGAGACGACCCTAAATAACACAAACATTGAAAGCTGTAGTTTGGCGGGGAGCCACGGGGTGCACGCAGTAGACGACATAAACATTGAAAGCTGTAGTTACAATACACAGGTTCGAACCTGTGGCCTTCAAATGACGATAGGGCCTCGCTGCAGGCACAGTCACACTTCCACGCATGGCCATCTCAACGAGATGTATCTTCAACTCTGCTGCCATTTTTATTATTGTTACTCTGCGGTTCTCAAGGACGCCATAATAGTTCACACAGTATAAAATATCACAAATTAATGCATCTTTACAGAACACAATTACAGAAAACACAGGGTGTTGTGGCGACTAGCCTTCATCTGCAAGCAAATTCACAAACAAGCCGTTTAACTCGGGCTCCGAAGGTTGTGGGTTCGATTCCGGGCCGCGTCCTTCGGTTCACGAGTTAAATTTTTCGGAGACTCCTTTGGGTCGTCGCTAGAGCCACGGACTTCGTGCTTTGTGCGACGCTTTCCGCGCTGCGGAAAGAGACCGAGCCATATGGGATAAAACCCGGTGCAATGAAGTCGACCCTGTCGACTTTTAAGCGACTTTTTTCACAAAACAAGTTAGTTGTGTATTGTTTACAGGACGTCACAGTCAACCCCGGCATTTTTTGGCTGTTTGTGAATTTTTGGCAAGTTTAGATTTAGTAGATTTTATTGCTTTCTGAACGATCGGCACTCATACCATTGCATGGAAACCGACGCAAGGCGGTCTGCTGCCATATCGCCCGCAGCTGTATGCGGGATTACGAATTGCATTTATAACCACTTCGCCATGGAGCCGGCTCATTAAAACACAAAAAACACAATATAACAACACTGGGAAGACACTACAGTGACTACATTCAAGTATAATCACCAAATGAGAAGGACGGAACGATGAAACAATTAGAACAAAGAACAGAACATGAAAAAAATGATGATGATTATTATTGTTTTTGAAAACATTTGTATGCCTTAATGTATTCACAGCAGTGTCTTCCTCCTGTTTATATGTGATGTTGTGTGTGCTTGTTTGTTGATGAAGGCTAGTTACAGTAATGTTCTATATTGCCAATAATTATATTCTGTAAAGCTACACTTTTATTGTTGGTTGCATATCCTATTTACAGGACATCGCTGTCAACATCAGATTTTGCTGCTGTTGTTGATGTCTTTGCAAGTTTCGTCCAGTAGTTTGCCATTGCATTCTGAACGACCGGCTCCCTTACCAACACGTTAAGATCCAGCGCGACGCGGTCTGCTGCCAAATCTGTTGCCGCTGTGTTTCGAACGCAGGTAAGCGGGCTCACGAATCGCGTCCTCAAGCCCTTTGCTACGGAAAGCCAGCGTAAAGCTACACTACTTTGTTTTTGTTGTTTACATGTCCACAGCTTTACCGCAGTTTCACTAATTTCATTCTAACAGTTTAAGAACCACTGCAGTAACTAGTAGCGTAACGTTTTCCTCTCGGCAGGAGAGTTCTTCGTGGAAAGGTTTGGAGTCTGCGCGGATCTGGCAGCCTGCAGACTACTCACAGTGTCGCTGTTTATTTATGGGGAATTTGTCGAGAAGACATGAAATATTCAGATGATGACACGTGTAAGGACGATGTAATTGCCAACGCCTGCTGCTTCTGTTTTCATTAACCAAAATTAACACTCCGGGAGGTGTGGAGGGAAATGAGAATGGTTCGCTTTTATACACATTTGCAGCTTTCATGGATAAAAGTAACTTTATATGTTGCTCTTGTTCTCTGCGGGAAGTTTCTGCTTGTTATTGTAACTTGTGTATAGTTTTACGGTGTTGTATCATTGAATAAACAAACAGAACATTGTATGCAACTATAGGAAAGAGATAAAAACCATTCTTTGAACATGTGATGAGAAGAGAGGCGTTGGAGAATATCGTGACAGCTAGAAAGATTAGTTGGAAAAGAAGCAGGCCGACCAAGTGAAATTAGCTAGACTGACTAAGATGTGTGTCATGGAGGAATTTCATCAGCAGAGTTGATCCAGAACACCAAGGACCGAGATCTGTGGAGAGACATGAACGCCTACGCCAGCTGGCGGGGGAACATGATGATGATCAGCGTATGTTTACTATGTGTGTACTGAGGAAGGTTTTAGCCGAAACGTTCATTCTGTCACTTGTGGCTGTGAGCTAGTACGGCTTAACAATTCTACTGTCTATTTTCAAGTATGTACTCATTGTAGATGTTACTGTTAGTGGTTAATGGAAGCCATGTTGGTGCACTCTGGGCACGTACTTACATGCCAAGTCTCCCTCAGTAGTTGTATGAAAACCAGCGCAAGGCGTTGTGCTTTCAGTTTACGATTTTCATTAGTTTCTTGAAGGACTTGGTCACTGATTTTTCTATCTGTCCATGGTATTCTTTGTTTCAGAAACCACATTTCCACAGCTACCAGATGTTTTTTCCAGCTTAACTGTTCACTGTCCACGCTTCACATCCACACAAAAGTGCATGCTCTATGTAGCACCTCAACACTCTTTTAGCAATTGACATCATTTTATTGGTCAATGGGGTTTTCATTTTGCAAAAGGCTATTTTCGCCATGGCGATACTTGTTCTAATGTCTTCAGGGCATCTCCCATCAGATGTTATACTGTTCCTAAATAATTGTAATAATTGTGCTAAATAATTGTTTATGAATATTCCCATTAACTTTTATATTATATTGTGGTATTTCGTTCCTCCTAGAGACGACCATAATCTGTCTCTTCTAACAATTTAATTCTGAGAGCAGTACAGCGCAAGTATAACAATACTGGCATACAAACTGTGAAAGTATCAAAATGTTAAAGTTAAGGTTGTTTGATTGGCGAGAAGTCAACATTTTAGTCCAACTCTCCAGTGTAAGGATTTAACCTACTACCTCAGCATCAGCACGCCGGATGTTTAAGAACGCGCGCTCTTTTCCATTCGACCATGCTCATCTCCAATCAGAAATATCAAAACATGTCTTATTAATCTGTGCCCAAACGACTCCTGACATTGGTGGTGTTATTGAGCAGTACATTTCGACACTGCAAGGTACAAGAGGAACAAGATGAGATGAGATGATGCGATTAAGTAGTACACCTCAACACCGCAAGGTACCCCCACCCCTCTCCCCCCCCCAAAAAAAACAAAAAAAACAAACTAAGATGAGCTGAGATGGTGTTGTTAAAATAACTCAGAAAATACAAAAACTCAGTATGCACTCCTTTCAAGACTTTTGGACGAATGAATATGGATTATACCATCGTGTACATGTGTTGGCACACTACCTGAGTGTGCAACATTACATCGATATTATACTACTCAAAGGTTGCATCTTTGCAATATACAATACGACAACTGAAAGCTATGGACACTTCTTCATCAAGTCCCTTACCGGCTGGCGTGGGTGATCATGCTTCTCCACAAATTTCGTTTTCTGACAGCATGGATTAATTAATATGTTGACTCCCGTCTGTGCCATGACATAAGACTGTCAAGGATTTTCTCACACTGTCTTCCACTATCTCTATTTCCATAAATCTTTCAATTTGTCACAACACATTCCAGGATTTGTCTTGTCATAAAGTGGCCCAAAAAAAATGATGATTGCCTCTGTAGGTTGTTTGAGATAAGTTGTCTTTGCGACTTAGCTTCCCTCAACATGTCCAGATTGCTCATTTTGATTGTCGGAAGGAATCTTCAGCATTCTTCTATAACACCACATCGTCAAGGAATGCGAACAATTAAAACAAGTAACAACTTTGTGGATTAGAACAAATGGAGTAATAAAAACGGAGCAATAAAAGTCATAGCACCAACATTCATAGTTCCCATGGCAACATACGGGTACTAAAAATGGATATTTAACCGAATTATTAAATATTAGATGAAAAGCACGTGTGTACCATTGAATATAAATGTCACATAAAGTTGACAAATTCAATGGTCGGAAAGAAGGACACACAAGAACTTACAATTGAAGAAGAGTCGTAATAAGATAAACAAAAATGAGGAAAGTCGAATATTTTCGACCTATGAAAAGACTTAAATGTTTAAAAATTCAGTGGTCGGAAAGAAGGATACAAAAGAACTTACAATTAAAGAAGAATCATTATTAAGACAAACTTGTTAAAATGGCTACCAAAAATGTTTCCATAATTGTCTGGTAATTGTCTTCTAGTTGATGGCGACGAGGTAGGGGACTGGCCACGTTATCTCACACATCGTGGCCTAAACTATATGAAAACCTAACACTTCACAGCCAACGGCAGTCTGATATGGGACTTTCTTTGCCTACACTTCCCTATCTACCGAGAGACTGAGCATGCAATGGCGTTCCATGATTAGCGAAGAGTTTCGACAAGACATGAAAGTCTACAAATGATAATTATGGAGGGAGGCGTACTGAGGATTCTGAGTAGAGGACTACAACGCCGTCGATGGGTTCATGTTGCGATAGGTTATTTACAAATAACAGCACATTGTTACACAAAGTTTACACATGGCAGCAAAATGTGACAGATAATTAACACGTGACAGCAAATTTTAACAGATAATTTACACATATCAGCAAAATGTGACAGATAATTTACACATGGCAACAAAGTGTAACGATAATTCACACATGGCAGCAAGATGTGACAGATAATTTTACACATGATAGCTAAATGTGATATAATTTACACATAGATTTCTAAATGTGTCAGATAATTAACACATGACAGCAACATGTCATAGTTAATTAACACATGACAGCAACATGTGATAGATAATGTTACACATGACAGCAACATGTCATATATAATTAACACATGACAGCAACATGTGGTAGATAATGTTACACATAACAGCAATATGTGATAGATAATTTACACATGACAGCAAACTGTGACAGATAATTTACACGTGGCAGCAAATGTGGCAGATAATTTACACATGGCAGCAACATGTGAGAGATAGTTTACACATGACAGCAAAATGTGACAGACAATTTACACACGAGAGCAAAATGTGACAGTTTATTTACATATGGCAGCAAAACTTGATAGATAATTTACACATGGCAGGAAAATGTGATAGACAATTTACACAGGACAGCAACATGTGATAGATAATTTACACATGACAGCAACATGTGATAGATAATTTACACATGACAGCAATGTGATAGATAATATACATACGACAGCAACATGGGATAGATAATTTACACATGACAGCACCATACGTTAGATAATTTAAACATGGCAGCAACATGTGATAGATATTTACAAAACAAATGATAGCAACATGTGATAGACAATTTACACATGACAGCAACATGTGATAGATAATTTACAAATGACAGCAACATGTGATAGACAGGCTTGTCCATGGGACACATTTTTCAGTCCTATCCCATCCCATCCCATGACAGTTTATGCCTGTCCCATCCCATCCCATCCCATGGGATTCCCATGTTAATATTAATATGGAATACAGTTCAAATAAAATTATGAAATTTATGAAAGTCTAGGGTTAGTGTCTATTAAATAGGACTACATGTACAAAGATGCATGTAAAACAACAGAATTTATTAATTGTAATATTCAAGAGTATTTTATTAAAACAAAGTTTAATCTAAATATGACAATTCAGTGTCATTCTCACAGTCTCAGTTTGTTTCTGAATGACTCTGCTCGTTCAGCACATTATCAATTTCCTGCCGATCGACTGTTTCTAATAATTCAGTTAATCCAGGTAATCCCTGAACCATTTCTACAATTTTCATCTTACATGCAAATCTGATATACACAGAGTTTATAACGAGAGCTGGTAACATCCGTTTTCGAAACTTTACAACAATCCAGCTGCACTAAATAAGCGCTCCACTGCTGCTGAGGACTATGGTATGGCCAACACAATTTTCGCACTTGCTTTTAGCAGTGGAAATCTATGTTCATTTTCCCAATAACTTAATGGTTGTGAAGTTAGTTGCCGTAATTTTTGAAACATGGTGACTTCATCCTCAAGGCATCTGTTTCTGGGGACATCAAACTTAAGTGCTTTGTTTGGTGGAGGATAAAAAAATAAGTCGAAATCACTATTCGGCTTTTGTTCTACAATTCCTGCTACTTCACGTACAGCAGATGATTCAGAAGAAAGATTTAAATCCTTGATGAATGAAATAACAGTTGGAACAACAGACTTAGAAAAAGCGATCCAATCATTGGCCCATTTATTGGTATCCACATTCCCTTTCTTCTTAGTAACAACTGACTGTTAGTTGTACAAAGTTATTGTTGATATTGACGAAGAAACTTCCAGCAGCATGGTGAAGAAATATTGTCAGAACTTTCAGAAAATTATTGGAGAAAAACTTTGGACATATTGCGGCAGTTCGCTGGCAGTTACTGCAGCATTCCTTACTCCATTTAACCGCTTTAACATCAGCTGTTGAAAACTTTACAAATTCTTTTGGAACATCAATCAAGTGGCATTCTCCCCCACTCAACATCTTAGCAACAACAGTTTTAGTAAGATCCTGGAACTCATAATTTTGGTTGGCCATTTTGGGGTACCGTAGGCTTACACAGCCTACACTCAGTAACACCGTGACTTCAAGTGACTGCCTTCCCAAATTATTTGAAATTTGGACTACTATATATTTATAGACTATAAATATAGTACCTAATATTCAACAAAATAAAAATACTGCAATTCAGCAACAAAACAACTTCGATTACAGCAGATTAAAATTAGCTTCGTATTTACAAATCGCCAAAGTCGCTAATCAATAACTACAGCAACAATGGCTGACTAGCAGCGCGCATGAGCGCATTTATTTATTTATCCGGTGTCCCACCACGAGATAAAGAATTGATACAAATATATAAAGAAAAATAGAAGGGTAAAAGGCTTTAAAAAGGTAAAAAACATTAATAAAAAAAACTAAGGGTAACTCTGACGTAGATCAAGTTGCTATGACATGGCTACTGTCCCATGTGTCCCATGGGAAATACAAATGTGTGCTGTCCCGTCCCATCCCATACCATGGGACGTTTCCCATGAGATTCCCATGGGAATCCCATTCCCATGGACAAGCGTGGTGATAGATAATATTACGCATGACAACAACATATGATAGATAATATATCACATGACAGCAACATGTGATAGATAATTTACACATGACAGCAAAAAGTGATGGATAATATTACACATGACAGCAACATGTGATAGATAATTTACACATGACAACAACATGTGATAGATAATTTATACATGCCAAGAAACCGTGATAGATAATTTACACATGGCAAGCAAATGTGATAGATAATTTACACATGACAGCAACAGGGACAAGACGTTTGGCTTATGACTGAGATAAAATGCGAACGACTGTTAAGACGGCATTTCACAAGATGTCGAATATTCTCTGCAACTTATTGTTGTCAAAGATTAATTCCATGTCCTTTTATAGTAGGTTGCAATCCAACCCATTATTTATTGGCGGTTAGTGATTTATTAGGCAATTTTACGTTCAGTAGTTTGCCATTGCCGGTCTCTCTGGCCGAGGGGTTACAACACTTTCTCCGTAATCCCGTTTATCACGCAGTCTCGTAGCGGGCGAGAACTGGGAGCGGTTCTACCCCAGCTGGTGACTTGCGGGATAACTGAGCCGGCCGCTCAGAAAGCAATGGCAAACTACTGAGCGTAATCTTGCCAATAAATCAACAGATAGCTGAAAGATGCTGCTGTTGACAGCGATGTCCTGTAAAGGATTTGCGAATTTAAAAAAAAAGGTTTGCCATTGATTTCTCAACGTTGATGCTCACACATTCGAAATCAACGCAAATGCATCTGCTCCAAAATAGAATCCTCGACTCCGAATGTTGAGGTATTGTGAAACGGTACTAACCCTAAACCCTAAACCGTCGACGCTAATATGTATTTCAGTAGCATTGTCAAATTTATATACTTATATAACATGGGGCGAGCAGTTCACTTTCGTACTATCTTCCTTTGGCTAAAAAAAGTCTGACATTCAGCTAGTTAACATGGCTGGATCAACAATGAGAATAAGAAGAAATCCACTTACACATAAACCATTTACCTTCAAGGTTAATCATAATATCGTATGTATACGAAGGGGCTTCAAATGGAAACAATTTAGTTTGTTTTGTTTTGGTGAATATATTCTGAAAACAGTAAAGAACAAGTGTGTCATTTTTCGATGTACTCGTCACTGCGTTCAATGCAAGTCCCCCAGCTCCCATAAAATGCTTGGATTCCTGTAGAAAAATCGACTCAGGGGTCACACCTCGGTGTACCTGACCCGGTCGTGAACATTCTGTCACAGAAGTTACGCCGTTTTGAAACTTCCTACTCCACTCATACACTTGCTGGACTGACACACATGCATCACTGGATCTTCATTTGCCAATGATTTTCTATAGGTCCCCCCCCCCCCTTTCACTGATTAAAAAAACAAAAACAAAAAACGGATAACAGAGCGCTGCTCCTATTTGGTGCATGTCAAAAGTGGAGCAATTATCTTTAAACTGTCATTATGACGTCACCGTTTTCGTCTGCACCGTGATTCACATGCTGACACCTCTCGACATCCTTAAGAACACTATTTACAAGTTACAAGGAAATGGAATGGTTATTGTAATGTCCATCAAACTTTTAAGGTTTTCATGTGAAACCCCTCTGTATGTATATATATATATATATATATATATATATATATATATATATATATAGATATATATATATATATATATATATATATATATGTTTGTTTTCATTAAAACGTGTATTATGGATGGGTTTTTTCTTCATTATAACATCTGTATAAGAGATGTGTTTTTTCCTTTATTACAACATCCGTAACATAGTTTTGTTTTCATTAGTACATCTATGTCATATACTTGTTTGTTTTCATTGGAACATCTGTATTATAAATGTGCTTTTTTCTTCAATAGAACATCCGTAACATAGTTTTGTTTTCATTAGAACAACTGAATCATAGATTTTTTTTTTTATTAGAACATGTGTATCATAGATTTGTTTGTTTTCATTAGAACATCTGTATCATTTATTTGTTTTATTTTTTCCATTAGAACATCCGTAACATAGTTTTGTTTTCATTAGAACGTCTGCAACATATATTTTTTTGTTGTCATTAGCATATCTGTATCATAGATTTGTTTGTTTTCATTAGAACAATCGTACCATAGTTTTGTTTGTTTTCAGTAGGGCATGTATATCGTTGCTGTGTTGTTTTCAGTAAGTAATATTGAAGAGGGGTGGCTATTGAAGACGATAAAATAACGAAAATTGATATATTTTGGTCACTTGAAACGTCATGAAAGTTTAGAGAGAACAACAATAGAAAGCTAGGTATTGGGAAGAGAGGAAGAGGAAGGCCAAAGAGAAGATGGGTGCAGGATGTGGCTGATGATCTCCAGATAGGTGTATCGGACGCGGGACATCTTGCTTGTGACCAAGAAGTTTTCCGGAAGGTTGTTATTGGAGCGAGGTTCTGCAAAGGACACGCTACTGAATGGATGAATGAAGACATCGTTGCTTTATTGTGGTAAGTAAACCGACTGCCTAGCATTCCGATGTCCTTGGGTTCGTTTTTGGGGTTGCTTGGTTAGGTTCACATGTGCTGTGGTTTCGGAAACCCCCGAGTGTGGTCGCTGCAGCTACTGGTGTTGTCTATTATATATATATATTATATATATATATATATATATATATATATCTATATATATATATATATTATATATATATATATATATATAAATGATGATAAAGTGCTGACACCATGATTCATCGCTTGACAGTATGCGGAAGATAAATGTATCAGCCTCCACTCTGTAACGCAGCAAGTGGTTCAAACACCATCCCATGCGTTCCTCTTTTTTTTGTGGTCGGTCAACATCCGTGTTACCCACTGTGAACACACCTTCCGATATTGCAGTTTCTTACAAACGACCTTTTGAATTGTCTGAATTGACACATCAAATTCTTTCGCTAGCGAACGTATGCTTCGACAACGGTTCATCTGTACTGCTACATCAATTTTGGCGATGGTATTTTTTCTGTTGCACTTGACTCGGCAGTCGAAGATCTGCCGTGAACTGACGTCCTTTCCGAAACATTCGTGCCCAGTCTATCACTGTTGTCTTGGACACACATTTGTTACCGTACGCTGCCTGTATTCTTCGATGAATGTCCACTGGTCGAAATATTTCAAATGAAAGAAACCTGACCACCGCTCTTTGAGCTTCTTTGGACACATTTTGGATCAACCCGGCCATTTTCTCAACGGTCAGAAACAGAACCTATGCATCATGGGACGATAAGCACTTACTCTTTTATTCATTGGTCAGTACTCATCACATAACTATGACATGATCATTTTCAACGTACGCAATTACGCGCGGTGCGGCACGACAAGATTTCAAATGAACGCCCCTTTTAATGAAAACAAACCAATCTATGGTACAGATGTTCTAACGAAAACAATACTATGATCATCATCATCATCAAGTGCCGTGCCGGCTGGCGTAGGCGTTCATGGCTCTCCATAGATCTCGGTCTTTGGTTTTCTGGATCAACTCTGCTGCTGATATTCCTCCATGCCACCGTCTCAATCCATCCAGCATCACTTCTCTTGGTCTACCTCTGCCTCTCTTCCCCTCGATCTTTCCAGTTGTTACAATGTTCTCCAATGCCTCTCTTCTCATCACATGACCGAGGAAAGCTGTTTGTCTCTGTCTTATTGTTGTATATAATGTTCTAGTTTCATTAGCCTGTTTCAGGCAGTCGTCGTTAGTTACTCTGGCAGTCCAAGGAATTCGCAACATTCGTCTCAGGAACCACATCTCTGTTGCTTCTAATTTCTTCTTAATTTGTTCATTTACATTCCAAGATTCACTGCCATACAGCAAAACTGGTTCTACATAGCATTTCAGCACTCTCTTTCTTACATTCAGTGACAGTGACTTATTGCATAAGATACTCTTCATTTTATGAAATGCGGCTTTTGCCTGCCCTATTCTGCTCCTAATCTCTGTTGTACATCTTCCATCTGATGTTATAAATGCCCCTAGGTATCTAAAATTATCAACTTGGTTAAGGATTTTCCCTTCTATTTCTATGTCACATTTTGGTGTCACCATTTTCTTTGATATTACCATTGTTACTGTTTTCTTGATATTCAAGTTGAGTCCTTTCCTTGCACTCTCTGTTACTACAACGTCTAATAATTGTTGTAGGTCTGTTGAATTATCCGCCACCAATACTGTGTCATCTGCATAGCGTATATTATTTATATTATAACCTCCAACTAGTATTCCTGGCATCTCTTTGATCTCTCTCATTATTACTTCGCTATACAGGGAGAAAAGATCTGGTGACAAGACACACCCTTGTCGTACTCCTAGCTTTATCTGTTCGTAACTACCCTCTTTATTTCCCATTTTAATTGCTGCTACTTGGTTCCAGTAAATATTCTTTATTATTCTTAAATCTTTTCCATCAGTGTTGATATCTTCCAACATTTTAATCAGTTCATCATGTTTCACTTTATCAAATGCCTTAGTATAATCTATGAAGCACAAATATATGTCCCTCTGTTTCTCTATTGACCTTTCTATTAGTGTCCGCAATGTATAAATTGCATTGTTTGTGCCCTTTCCTTCCACAAATCCATACTGTTCTTCACTAATTTCCATTTTTATTTTCTTTTGGTTCTTCTCATTATGATTCTGAGTAGAAGCTTAGTGATATGGTTTATAAGGTTAATTGTACGAAAATCTTCACAATCAATTGCTCCTGGTCTTTTTGGTATAGCTATAAATACAGATTTCAGCATATCACTGGGTAAATATCCACTGCTGTAAATATCATTCAACATTTTGGTTAATATATCTACTCCAAATTCTCCCAATACTTCTAATTCTTCTATTGTGATTTCATCTGGCCCAGCTGTTTTTCCTTTCTTCATACGTTTCATAGCGTCAGCGACTTCTTCTTTCAGAATAGGTGGACCTTCTAAGTTACTATCTTCTGTTAATTCTGCCCTTTCTCCTTCATATAATTCTCTTATATACTCATTCCACCTCTTCATTATAGCATCTTCCTCTAATATTATCTTTCCTGTTTTTGATTTCAAACACCCTGTATTTATTCTTATTTTTTTTCCTGTAAGCTCACTGATTTGTCTGTGCATATTTTTTGTATCTTTAATGGAATTTAATTCAATTTTTTTGCATTGCTCGTTTAACCAACTTTCTTTAGCCTTCCCACATTTATCTTTTATTTCTTTATTTATCTTAGCGAATTCTTGTTTGTTATTTTTATACTGTTTTCTTTTGTCCATCAGGTTTAAGATATCTTCATTCATCCATTTTTTCTTAGCTATTTTGCCTCTCTCTGGTAATACTTCTTTGCTAGTTTGATGAATGGAGTCCCTTAACATTTCCCATTGTTCATCTATACTCTGTATTTTAGTTATTGCATTGTACCTATTTTTCACAGTCACTCTGTATTGTTCTTGCATTTCTTTATCTATTTTTAGAACCTCTTTATTAAGTCTCATGTTCTTAACCATTTTTTTCCCTCTTTTTAATCTTACTTTTATTTGTCCACATAGTGGTACATGATCACTATTACAGTCAGCACCAGGCATTGTCTTTACATTAATTAAAGCATTTCTAAATCTTTTATTAATTAGTATGTAGTCAATTTGGTTGCGTATATTCTTATCAGGGCTTATCCATGTGTACAGTCGTCTTTTATGGTGTTTAAACCATGTGTTTCCAATTATCATATCATTGATATTTGCCCATTCTATTAGCTTTTCCCCTCTTTCATTTCTTGTACCTAAACCATAATTCCCCACTACATCCTCCATTTTTCCCTTTCCTACTTTTGCATTAAAATCACCAAGTATTATCTTTATTTCTTGTGATCCAATTTGAGCCATCGCCATTTCTATTTCGTCGTAAAAGTGTTGTATTTCTTCATCACTACTGCTTGCTGTTGGTGCATATACTTGTATAATATTTATGTCTATTGGTTTGCCTTTGATTTTTACCATAATAACTCTATCTGAAATACACCAGTATCCATTAATTGACTTGGCTGTTTTTTCATCTAATATTATTCCTACCCCTTTCTCATGTGTCTCCCCTCCAGAATAAATTATTGTGTGATTGTCAGCTATAATTTTGCCCGATCCCTTCCATCTCATCTCACTAACGCCTAGTATATTCATTTTCATGCTATCCATCTCACTTAGAACATTGGTCAACTTTCCTAGCTCATTTAATGTCCTAACATTCCATGTTCCTACTCTAAATTTATTTATTTTAGTTAAGATTTTGCCATCAGTAGCTGGATGACGGTCTGGTGTCACCTGTGGCTCATGACTGTCCCTACCGGACGAGGATGCCCTAAGACAGCCATTAACGTCCTTCACTAACTTTGATTTATGTTTTGCCATGAAGTCTTGGGAAGATAATGTGGTGGTTTCCCCTTGCCTTCCACATTCACATGGTGGTCTTTTTACCTCTGCTTTTGACAGCCATTTCCGACTGTAAGGACAAGTGAGTGCCCTGCTCTGCTCAGCTGCAGAGTTGTCCACTTATTCCGGTGGATACTCGGTCCCCAGAGCTGTGTTAGCCACACCGTGGTGTGTTTCCATCCTCTACCGCGTGGAGGTGCAGTTGGGATTTTCCCTTCATAAAGTTATGGTCTCTGACCAAAACTCTCCAGTACTTTTAGAGGACAAATGTTATAATTAAAATAATACTATGATACAAATGTTATATTTAAAACAATACTATTATACAGATGTTCTAATGAAAACAATAATATGATACATATGTTCTAATGAAAACAATGCTATGATACATATGTTCTAATGCAGACAAACAAATCTATGATATAGATGTTCCAATGAAAATAGTGCTATGATACAGATATTCTAAAGAAAACAATACTATGATACTGATGTTCTAATGAAAATAAAACTATGATACATAAGTTCTAATGCAGAGAACCAAATCTATGATACAGATGTTCTAATGAAAACAAAATCTTTGACACAGATGTTCTAATGAAAACAATACTACGATACAGATCTTCTAATGAAAACAATAATATGATACTTATGTTCTAAATCAAACAATACTATGATACATATGTTCTAATGAAAACATACAAATATATGATACAGATGTCCTAATGAAAATAAAACTACAATACATGTGTTCTAATGAAAACAATACTATGATACAGATGCTCTAATTAAAACAAACGACTCTATGATACAGATGTTTTAATGAAAACAAAACAATGATACGTGTAACATGCCTGTGTTTAGGCAAATTTGGGGGTGAATGACCGAAGCAAGAATGTTATAATACTAGTTAGGAATTTGGTTATACTAGCAATGTAATTGGATCATTGTACTACCTCAGAAGGTGAGATCTACAACAAAGGGTCATAGATGTTGAAAGGAGATGAGAGCGGATGCGAGGTCAGAGAAGTCAATTAGAAATCCCTAAACTAATGTGAGCTTGTAACACAATCTACAACAAACTGGGATATTCCCCCGACTAGGTAAATGGTGTAGGTACGAACATGTCATTATATATCGTCAGGCTAATGGGAAAAGCCCTAAACTAATGGTGAGGACCTCACGGAGATCTCTAGATTTAAATCACCCCAGGGGAGGTAAAACGTGATTGGAAAACTAGTAGACTAGGGAAGCTTAGAATGGGTAGACTGAAGGAATGTAAAGTAGGGTGACAGAGGTTAAATGATGCTGTGTGGTAGGTCCCCGGGAAAAGCAAATAAGAAGGCAGGCTGTGAAAATTAGGGGCAGTGAGTATTGGGGTGAAGTAGAGGAAGCTTCAGCCCAAGAGTATTGTTGTGAGGCAGACGGTTGAGGTCTGGCCTATGTAATGTTGAGTTTCAGCGGACGTAACGGACAGTCGGTCGTAGAGTGAAGTCGGAGGAACTTCAGCCGGGAGGATCTTAAGCACTGAGTATCGGGTCAGTAAGTTTTGGAGCTGAGTCAAGGGAGAGGAGACTCAGAGGAGATTGCTAGATCCACAGACGGAGAAGAGTCCGTAATAGTATACCGTGTGAGGCCGAGAGACGGTCATAGTGGGATTGCTGGAGTTACTGTGTTATGTTATAATCTGAGTGTGCTGGACCTGTGAAGTTATAACCTAGCTATATTTCATTGATGACTGTTCATGTGGAATAATGTTGTATCCAGTTGTTCAAATTAAAGTATTATGTGCGCAGTCTGGTGTTTGATATTGATGCATCGTGGTTGATCAGTCGTTCAACACAACATAGACACTGACATCCTCTAGACACAAACATAGCCACTCCTCTATGTCAATCATACTTTGTGACAATACGGATGTTCTAATTGAAAAAATAGTATGATACATATGTTCTAATGAAAAAAGATATGATAAAGATGTTCTAATAATAGGGGGGGGGGGGGGGGGGGGGGACAAAAGCAATGAAATGAAATAGATTCTCAGAAGTCGGAGTCGTTTCGCCTGATGGCAAGGACCACTGATAATAAGGAAACCTAACCCACATACAGCCGGCTTCCTGGCCTAGAGGTTAGCAACTTTTCTCCGTAATCTCGTATACTCTCGTTAGTAACGTGACGACGGTGAGAATCAGCAGTGGTTCGGGGACGCAGAGGTGTTTCCAAGGCACCAGGGCCGGGTTATATACTGGCCAAGACCTATTGACGCGTCCTCGTCGAGCGTCCTGGGCAACAGGTCCCTTCGGGGTCCTGGCTGAAGTCAATAGGATCGCTGATTCCTCCGAAGTCGGAGAGTGTCTGCCTGTACGGCGAGGAACCACCAGTCTGCACACCAATAAGCCAGACATGGAACAACGGATACTCACGCAAACCTCAGTCCTGTATGACATCACACTGATGTTGGACAACAGGATGTCTTCAACCGACATACAGGACTTCGCGTTGGAGCTCAAGCCAACGAACACAAGCAAGCAAGCAAGCAAGCAGTGGTTCGAATCGCGTCGGTAACTTACGGGGCATGTGAGCCGGCCGCTCAGAAAACAATGGCAAACTACTGAGCGTAATCTTGCCAAGAAATGAACAATCAGCTGAAAGATGCTGATGTTGACAGCGATGTCCTGTAAAGGATATGCAAAAAAACAAAAAACAAACAAACAACCCACATGCACCCATTAGTCCAGTGCACTAGAATCAGTAGCACATGTATGGACAACGCTTGAGCCCATAGCCAGCGAACGCCAACAATAAAATATAACAACAACAAATAAACACAAAAAAACAGTGACATAAATCCCCTAGTGGAAACAAGCATAGCAGCAAGGATACAAATGCGTTAATGAAAAAAAAAAGAAGATAATACAGATGTCCTAAGCAAAAGCCCTCTCTCTCCTTCCTCCTCACTCTCCCTCCCCTCTCTCTCCATCCCACCCTCCCTTTCACTTTCCCTTCCTCTCTCTCTCCCTCTATCTGCCTATCTCTCTCGTGTTCCTCCCTCCATCCCTCCCTCCTCTTCCTCCCTCCATCTCCCTATCTCTCTCCCTCACTCTCTACTCATTCTATCTCCCCCTCATCCCTACCTCCTCTTTCTCTCCCTCCCTCCCTCCTCCCCTCTCTCCCTACCTCCGTCGCTCTATCTCCCTCCCTCCCTCCCTCCCTCCATCCTTTCTCCCCCACTCCCTCTCTCCTGTGATCACCCACGAGACTAAAGTCCCTCTACCACAGCGTAAGAACCGTTGGCTAATAACTAATAACAAAAACAGTCAGACACGTAATCCGTGACCTTGTTCAGTGTATGCAATCTGGTTCCGCTGCGTGCGGTCCGCGACCAGACTGCTAGGTCAGTAGGCTCGTCCCCTCGTTATGTTTTCTCTGTTTGAAACACACTGAACACTTGGTCGTTTTGTGTGTATGTCTGTCTGTCTAACCGTCCGTCCACACGTACCTAATCCATCTCTCCGCACCCTGCCTGCATATCTAGCTAGTTATCTGCCCGTCTCTCTGTCTTCCTATCTGCCCCTCAGCAACATTCTACCTATGTACCCCTCCATCTGTCTGGCTATCTGTTTTTATCTATCCACCCATCCATCCATTCATGTATCTTTCTCTCTGGCTGCAAGTCTGTCTGTCTAACTTTGTGTATGTCCGTCTATGTTTATGTATGTTTATCTGTCCGTCTATGTATCTGTCTGTCTATCGATCTATGTGTCTGTCAGTCTGACTATCTGTCTACCGATTTATATATGTTACCTCTCTGCCTCTATATATATGAACAAGTATAAAGACAGGTAAGGATAACTCAAAACTTAATGGATACAGCATCATGACCCTGCAATACACATTTGGCAGGGTACTTGAAAAGATACTGGGATGCAGGCTACAGTACCATTTGGAAAGCCGTAACCTGCTTCCCAAAGGTCTTCGGAGTTACCGGCCTAGGAAAGACAATTGGGCCAATGCAGAAATATTTGCATTTGATATCTATGAGGGCTTCCATGATAAACGAGAGACAGTGTTGGTGGCTCTCGACCTGGAGGATGCTTATAACGGGGCCAGGTATGATCAGCTGATATACACGCTGTTGGACATGGAAGTCTGCCCGTGGATTGTCTAATGGATTGCGGCGGTCCTTTATGAGCGTCAAATTGCATTGTGCATGGGCACCCCCGTACCATTACACCTAGGCTGAAACATTTGCCATGTCCCCAGTGCTATTTAATGTATACACAAGCAAAGTCGCAGCTATTGAGCCAACAGGTATTGATAGAATATTGATATTTGCAGATGATGTGCTAGTGTACAGAAATTGCAGTGACGGGGAACGTTTGGCTGCAGACTTACAGATAGCAATAAACAGGTGGCGGAGTGGTAAAGAGACACAGGGGCCGTTATACACCCAGACAAAGCATCGGTTGTGTGGTACTCCCTGGATAATCGGCTCTTTAAAGCAGATGTCCCATGTATTATATTGAATGGATGTCCTCTTAGTAGAGAGAGCCAATTGAAGTACTTGGTAATCATCTTTGACTGGTGTATGACTTATAAGGATCATGTGGAGGCTTTGGTGGTGAAGGCTGGTATGGGACTTAATGCATTGAGGGCGATGGCAGCAACCGGGGTAGAGCAGGGGATGCTTTACAGGCTCTTTCAGCAGTTAACAATTTCTGTCATTGAGTGTAGTTGGGACTGCTGACAGTGTCAAAGAGCCAGCTTGAAAGGTTGGAGCGCATACAGCATGCGGCCATGCGGGTGATCCTGAAGTGCACACAGGACACGCCAATTAAATTATATGCATGAGTCATATCCTGGCGCTACCAACAATCGCGGATAGGTCTAGGGTCTTTCAACTCAAATGTTACCTGAGAGTTGCTACAGATAGGGATAACCCCCTGTATGATGCCACGGATATGGTCAAGGGTTATAGACTAGACGAGGAAGGTCCTGAACGGCACAGGCTCAAATATCCATACGCCAGGTAAGTGATCTTACAGATAAAACTACTATGGGGAAAGAAATATATGTTAATGAGGAAAAACTGGAGGTGGTGGAAAAGTTTGAATATCTTGGGTCATTAATTACCAATAACAGTGAGACAGTGAAGGAAATTAAACGACGACTAGCAATTGCTCTTCAAAGACTAAAACAACTGAATAAATTATGGAGTGGGACAGACAGAACTACAAAAATTAGATTTTTAAGAGCATGCATCTTTCCCATTGCAACATACGCCTGTGAGACCTGGACACTTACTAAACAAGCTGAACAGCGCATAAATCCCTTTGAATATAAATGTTATAGACGAGTTCTAAGAATATCTTGGGTAAAGAAAAGAACAAATGCATCCATACTTCAAGTGCTGAATATTGAAGAATGTTAGCTATTAAAGACGATAAAACAAAGAAAATTGACATATTTTGGTCACTTGAAACGTCACGAAAGTTCGGAGAGAACAGTAATGGAGGGGTTTATGCCTGGGAATAGAGGAAGAGGAAGGCCAAAGAGAAGATGGGTGCAGGATGTGGCGGATGATCTCCAGATGGGTGTATCGGAGGCGGGACATCTTGCTTATGATCGAGAGGTTTTCCGGAAGGTTATTATGGGGGCGAGGTTCTGCAAAGGACATGCTACTGAATAAATGATTGAGGTAAGTGATCTAGAGACCTTCAATCGTGAAAAATAGTGGGTTGAAGTACCGGAAGACATGACGGACTGGCACAATGTAATAGTAACACTGGGTCGTGAGTGCAGAGAATGGGCAGCGGGCCGCACTGAGGTGCAACTACTGATCCGGAGTAACACACATCAAGGTGACCATGTGATTTACACCGATGGGTCAATGGTGAGAAACATACGTAGTGGTTGGAGATTCATCGCAAAGGCTAATGAACGATGCTTGAATAAGGAGAATGGCATATGAGACTACGACCTCCAGCATGAGAATGGAGGTGGAAGCAGTAATGGCGGCATTCCGTTGGTTAGAGGAGACCAGTGCAACACGCACTGTATTCATTACGGACTCAAGGAGTATGCCAGGTAAGGTGGAGAAAGGAATGTGTCATATGGAATGGCTATCCTCTCTTTAGAGGTCACAAATTGTGAGAATTGTATGGATTGTTTGCCCTGGCTATGCCGGAGTGCGGGAAATGAATAGGCTGTTAGGATGATATGCTGGCAGGGAATGCACCTCTTGGTAGTGGATTACCTATGGACAAGGGAGAGGTGGCCGAGCGCATGTGGGACCAGGTGGAGAAGACGGGGTAGAAGATTTAGAATCCGTATGTTGAAAGAATGATATTGCGGGGGATCAGACAGGGGTTCTGGAATAAACTCAAAACTGAGAGTGAAGACCAGGAAAACTTTCAATCAGATAGCGGTGAGAACGATTAATAGTATGACTCTTCACTGGTTGTTGAACGATGGGATGGAGCGCGTATGGGAATGTTATGAGTGCAGTGATGTCGGTTCTTAGGTCAACTCAACTCTTGAACAAGATTTATAATGTAAATTTTCGTTCACTGAACATTAGAATTGGGGAAGTTGCCACGAAACAAAACAAAAGACACGATGACCCTAGTATGGCGATATATCTTCCTTCTGTCCAAACGGGAGGCCAGATCTTGCGATATATTATCCTTCGGGGCTGAATCAGTTAAATTCTTCTAGCTGTGAAGAGAATATAGTTCTGTAAAGGACACGCTAAAAGATGGCAAAGATAATGATGATGATGACCTACATGCAGAGTCATAACACGTAGCGAGTGTAGTAATTTCACAAGCATACAGGACAGCTTGAGAACAGCTGACAGCTGCTGGATTGGGAAAAGCCGTTAGGAAATGCAATACGAGGTAAGTTATTGATTCTCTATATGAACAAACTGTACACACACGGCAAAGCGTAATATAAGGGTTTAGGCAGAAAAAAACAAAACAATGTGTAGGCAGACCTATAGCATACAATACACTGACAGTGTGTGTGTGAACTTGTCGGTCTTCGTATATTCTAGGCTACAAAATAAGAGATGGGCAACCAGTTATCTTTTTCTTCGTCTTTTCTTTGCAGACATTTGCCCGAAAATTCCTAAAATTGTTTGGTATCAATGAAAACCATAAACGTATTAGAAAAATTAGACGTAGACAGTAATTTTTTGGACACGTTATGAGAAGAAATAAATTGGAGAACATGGTGACAACTGGCAAGATTTATGGGAATAAAACAAAGGGAAGGTTGAGAAGTAAATACCTAGATGGTTTGGCTTTGGCGTATGGTCGAGACAAGAGCACAGAGCTGATCCACGACTCTTGTGATCGTGTGAGATGGTGAAACATGACCGCCCACGCTTAACGACATGGCGCATGATGATGATGATCCACTTTTAAGAGGTCAGCATGGCCAGGATAATTCCTTGCACTCGCGCTTAAACTTCCTGTGTGATGACTGTGGGGTAGTGGGTTCATTAAACACACAGGTCGCTTGGACTTTAAAGTTGATTTCTCGTTCAGAAAGCAAAGACAAAATAACTGAACGCAAAATTGCCTACAAAGTCTACCTAGGTTTGCTAGTAAAGTCCTGCAAAGAACATGTAACATTTTAAAGACCCACTTTAATGAAGCTTTGTCGATGCCAGAGCCACTTCCTCTTACCTCTATCCCACTTTGACATATAATCCCTCTAATAACTGACGCCATGCCGTTACATAGTGTGCATTTCTAATGACTGTGCAGTGTTTGAAAATATTGCCTGTCCAAGTATTGTATTCACCCTCTGTAAAGTTCATGCAACATAACAGGTGAATACAAAACTTGAACAGGCAATATTTTCATACACAACACAGTCATTAAAAATACAGTCTGTATATGGTGCTATCAGGTACAGCTCCGACCATGTTGTCGGCATATTATTCATTTCTGTCAGAGCTATACTGGTGGACATACATTTCTGTCAGAGCTATACTGGTGGACATACATTTCTGTCAGAGCTATACTAGTGGACATACATTTCTGTCAGAGCTATACTGGTGGACATACATTTCTGTCAGAGCTATACTAGTGGACATAGATTTCTGTCAGAGCTATAATGGTGGACATATATTTCTGTCAGAGCTATACTGGTGGACATAGATTTCTGTCAGAGCTATACTGGTGGACACACATTTCTGTCAGAGCTATATTAGTGGACATAGATTTATGTCAGAGCTATATTGGTGGACATATATTTCTGTCAGAGCTATACTGGTGGACATATATTTCTGTCAGAGCTATACTGGTGGACATACATTTCTGTCAGAACTATACTGGTGGACATATATTTCTGCCAGAGCTATAGTGGTGGACATACATTTCTGTCAGAGCTATACTGGTGGACATAGATTTCTGTCAGAGCTATACTGGTGGACATACATTTCTGTCAGAACTATACTGGTGGACATATATTTCTGCCAGAGCTATAGTGGTGGACATACATTTCTGTCAGAGCTATACTGGTGGACATAGATTTCTGTCAGAGCTATACTGGTGGACATATATTTCTGCCAGAGCTATAATGGTGGACATATATTTCTGTCAGAGCTATACTGGTGGACATATATTTCTGTCAGAGCTATACTGGTGGACATAGATTTCTGTCAGAGCTATACTGGTGGACACACATTTCTGTCAGAGCTATATTAGTGGACATAGATTTATGTCAGAGCTATATTGGTGGACATATATTTCTGTCAGAGCTATACTGGTGGACATATATTTCTGTCAGAGCTATACTGGTGGACATACATTTCTGTCAGAACTATACTGGTGGACATATATTTCTGCCAGAGCTATAGTGGTGGACATACATTTCTGTCAGAGCTATACTGGTGGACATAGATTTCTGTCAGAGCTATATTGGTGGACATATATTTCTGCCAGAGCTATAATGGTGGACATATATTTCTGTCAGAGCTATACTGGTGGACATAGATTTCTGTCAGAGCTATACTGGTGGACACACATTTCTGTCAGAGCTATATTAGTGGACATAGATTTATGTCAGAGCTATATTGGTGGACATATATTTCTGTCAGAGCTATATTAGTGGACATAGATTTATGTCAGAGCTATACTGGTGGACATACATTTCTGTCAGAGTTATACTGGTGGACACACATTTCTGTCAGAGCTATACTGGTGGACATATATTTCTGTGAGAGCTATACTAGTGGACATATATTTCTGTCAGAGCTATACTGGTGGACATACATTTCTGTCAGAGCTATACTGGTGGAGATATATTTCTGTCAGAGCTATACTGGTGGACACACATTTCTGTCAGAGCTATACTGGTGGACATATATTTCTGTGAGAGCTATACTGGTGGACATATATTTATGTCAGAGCTATACTGGTGGACATACATTTCTGTCAGAGCTATACTGGTGGACATATATATCTGTCAGAGCTATACTGGTGGACATATATTTCTGTCAGAGCCATACTGGTGGACATACATTTCTGTGAGAGCTATACTGGTGGACATATATTTCTGTCAGAGCTATACTGGTGGACATATATTTCTGTCAGAGCTATACTGGTGGACATATATTTCTGTCAGAGCTATACTGGTGGACATACATTTCTGTCAGAGCTATACTGGTGGACATAAATTTCTGTGAGAGCTATACTGGTGGACATATATTTCTGTCAGAGCTATACTGGTGGACATACATTTCCTGTCAGAGCTATACTGGTGGACACACATTTCTGTCAGAGCTATATTAGTGGACATAGATTTATGTCAGAGCTATACTGGTGGACATATATTTCTGTCAGAGCTATACTGGTGGACATATATTTCTGTCAGAGCTATAATGGTGGACATACATTTCTGTCAGAGCTATACTGGTGGACATACATTTCTATCAGGGCTTTACTGGTGGACACACATTTCTGTCAGAGCTATACTGGTGGACATATATTTCTGTGAGAGCTATACTGGTGGACATATATTTCTGTCAGAGCTATACTGGTGGACATATATTTCTGTCAGAGCTATACTGGTGGACATACATTTCTGTCAGAGCTATACTGGTGGACATATATTTCTGTGAGAGCTATACTGGTGGACATATATTTCTGTCAGAGCTATACTGGTGGACATACATTTCTGTCAGAGCTATACTGGTGGACATATATTTCTGTGAGAGCTATACTGTTGGACATATATTTCTGTCAGAGCTATACTGGTGGACATACATTTCTGTCAGAGCTATACTGGTGGACATATATTTCTGTCAGAGCTATACTGGTGGACATATATTTCTATCAGAGCTATACTGGTGGACATATATTTCTGTCAGAGCTATACTTGTGGACATATATTTCTGTGAGAGCTATACTAGTGGACATATATTTCTGTCAGAGCTATACTGGTGGACATATATTTCTGTCAGAGCTATACTGGTGGACATATATTTCTGTCAGAGCTATACTGGTGGACATATATTTCTGTCAGAGCTATACTGGTGGACATACATTTCTGTCAGAGCTATACTGGTGGACATGCATTCTCTTGCGTGTGCTGGCTATTGAACCCGAATCATTGTAAATATACAGGGTGTTTGTCAAGTCTCATTACACTTTGTATAGAGAACAATTTTGAAACATTAAGTACATTACGTCACCACAAAATATGCTAAGAAATTCATTAAATTAGTTACGTTAGTCACTGCCATGGTCTAACGCTGTATTTTGGGAAGCTGGGAAGTTCCAATGAAGTATTCATTTTAACTTATTCAACACATTTCTAACCGTAATGCGATGAGGAGGTTGTTTATTTAGGAAATCTTGCTATAAATCTTTGAACAACCATCCGTGTGTTTCGACCGCCATTTCGAAACCGTGATGAACCAAATAAATTCTTTCTTCCGTTGGTAAGACAATTCTGTTTTGAATGCAAAGAGGTGCCCTAGCAGACGACAACTATTAGCTGCATATTGCTGCACGTATTCTGTGGAGCACATTTTGATGACGTCATGTACTTAAATTTGCAAAATTGTGCCATATGCAAGGTGTAGTGAGGCTTTAAAAACACCATATATATATATATATATACACACACACACATTAGTGTCGGCGCTGTGTCGTAGGGGTGACGAAAGCAATTCACAATCCGACATACGAGGGTAAGTTAATAAGTAAGTCACAAATGGCGGTAGAAAAATAATTAAAGATGATAACGACTCGAAACAAGTTTATTTTTATAGATAAATTGTCCCTTTATTGCTCAACATAATTCCCACCAACATTGATGCACTTATCCCATCGTTTTATCAGCCCTCCCAAACCCGCTGCATAGAACTGCGTGCTTCCCCCCCCCCCCCCCCCCCCCCCATTGACCTGCCATCCCACAGAACTGTGTGACTTACTTATTGACTCACCCTCGTAACATTTTCTACCCAGCTATGCACCGCTTTACTGGACAAACATTTGTCAGCATAAACAGGAAACCCACCTTGACGGGAGACATTTCGCGAATGACGCCGAAGTTGAATGTGACGTGAAAACGTTGCTTAAAAAACAGAGCACGCAGTTCTATGCAACCGGTTTGGGAGTACTGATAAAACGATGTGATTAGTGCATCAATGTTCGTGGAAATTATGTTGAGAAATAAAGGGATAATGTACGCATAAAAATAAACTGGTTTCAAGTTGTTATTATATTTAGTTATTTATTTTTCTACAGCCATTTGTGACTTATTTATTAACTTACCTGCGTTCGAAACACAGCTGTGGGATATTTGGAAGCATACCGCCTTACGCTGGTTGTCGTACAATGGCATGAGTACCGGTAAGTTCGGGAAGCAATGGCAAACTACTGAACGTAAACTTGCCAAGATATTAAAAACAGCCAACAATGGTGGGGTTGACTGGGACGTCCCGTAAAGGCTATGCAACTAACCTAAGAATAATATGCAATAGTAAACTTACTTGCGTAGCAGAACGGTGACTTCTGGGAAGAAGACTGCAGTTCGCCCACTGAAGTGCCGCTGAAGGCATCCACAGAACCAGAAGACACAACTCCGGGACTGAAGCCACCATCAGAAGTTGACCATATGCTCCCTGGAGACTCTGGACTGGTCATATCTGAACTGGACATCGGAGATTCCGCATGGTCAATATTTGACAATGTTGCTCTAGGGATGTGAGGTATTGTTTGCTCCGGAGATTGATGCTCTGGGCAATCTTCTGAGGACACGAACACGTGGTACTGCATCTCTGCCGAACATAAAGCGAGACTCTGTGTCGGCAACTGATACCTTAAAGTGCCGTGTGTCGAGTCTACGTTTGCAGACTGTACTTCTGTTTCCCCAGGAACGCTGACTTCCAACGGGTTTTGATTGTACGAAACTGGAAAACAACGCTGAGAATATAGATTGAGAGCATCTTCTGGCTGGGTCTGGTGATTTATTCCTACGTGATCGTGGTATGATGCCATTCCCCGTGAGTGTAAAAAACTGCTCAGCTGTCCATTTGGCGGAGCTGAAGCAGAAGTTTGGAACGTTTCTTGAGAATCGTAATCACAGTTGTCCAGTGCTTCATCAGATCTACTGGCATAGTTAATGAGACTTTTCTTAGACACGTCTTTCACTTCTTCATTGTGAACCACACTCTGTGTGCTCCTAGAAATCGAAGAATCAAAGCGAATCTGAGCAGAATCAGGGGTAGCTTTGGCTTCTATGTTGGAAGGAAACATCAGCTGCTCATGTAAACCATTTGCCAAACCATCGAGCAGCATCTTTCCTTCGATCCTTTGGCTTTTCTGTCCGCCACCGTAATCAGTCTCCGAGGATGAGGCAGATACTAGCTTAACGTACGTTGCATGGCTTGGCTGGACCCAGTTTCCATTCTCAATTCTTCTAGAAGCATTAGTGTCGTGCTGGTTTGAATGTGCCACAATGTCTCCATTCACTTTCAATGCACTATTTTGCTTGTTGCTGATGTCGTTCTTCTTAAACGTAGTAAATTGATGTAGCGTCCGATTTTCTGACTGATTGTTGTCATTGGCATGCTTTTTAATGTTAGCCATGTCCACGAATGACAATGAACATAAATGTGAATTGTTCACACTATCAGAACTGGCTCTGCCACGGTAGTAGACGTGGCTTTGCTCAAACTCCCGACATGATCTTAAGATATCATCCACGCTCACAGTCTGATCAACAGGTCTACTTACTGACATGTCTGCAGAACTCTCGTGTCGAAGTTTCAACAGCATTTCTAAACTAACGGATACTTCCTTGCTGTTTCTCAAAGCGTTGCCTCGGAGACGTTTTGGTCGGCGACCCAAGCTGAAGAATTCGTACCTGCCGAACTTCGGAATGTTGGAATAATCATAATCACTGGAATCAGAGTAAAACCTGCCTGTGCTTGTTGTCTGTTTCATTTGGCAGGTCACGCGGACTTTGTTTCCAGCTCCATGAGTATCACAAACGGTGTCTGTGTCTTCAAACACCGGAGATCCTAGGTTACATATGGGAGACCGTGCCGGTTTTGGAGGTGAGTCCGACTGTGCTAAAAGCTGCTTTGAGTTCATGGAAGGCTTTGCCGTAGATATAGTGGACTGCTCAGTTTTGCGTTGACTCTTTGGTATAGGTATGGCATATATAGCGTCAGCCTCAGAAGCGTCTTCATGACAGTCTGACAAGTCAGGCATACGAAGAACTCTATAGTGGGTACTGTCCGAACCTACCTTGAATCTTCCGAGGCTGGACTTGTTAATCTTCGGCTCTGTGGCTTCTGATATTTCAGTATACTGTGGTTCAGACAGGGACACGGAGTCCCCCTCGATCAGCCTTTGATGCAGCTCTCTGTGTGTACGGTCAGATCTTTCTTCATTTGCAATGGAAAGCTCGGCCATGTTCACCTCCGTACAGTCTAGGTGTGAAAGAATTACAGCAGCTTCCTGTCTGACATCACAAGGCATCGCGTAGTCTCCCAGGCTGTCATCCATAGCTGCTTGGTGTATATCTTCTGCATTATACTTTGCTTGAGATCGATCTATGTAGCTATTCATCTTACATTCTTCTGCTGTGTGGGGTCCTGAGTATTTGCCTTGTGTTGTAATTGCTGTGAATGTTATGATCTCTTTGGTAGTAGCGACGGCAATTGATGCTGCTTTTGTTGTCGCTGTAGTATATGATAAGTTCATTAGATGTTCCTCATTGGACAGGTTCAGACCATCCATGACTTCAGGCAACGGAGTCACGCCCTTTACCATGTAAGAATCGGTTCTATGTTCCGGACACGACGAATGCTGATCTACAACTGTTGCACTCACATAGGATACAGCAACTTCTGAAGTATCCTTGACAATGAACTCGAGATCACTGTTAGAAATAGAAGGAGGAGGATCACTTAATCCATACAGAGGAGCTGATCTAACAGTTTCATCCTTTTGACGACCATTAGAGTGTCTGTATTCTAAAGACGAAGCCTGGTTTTTCTGAGTATTATGCTCATTCTTGGAGTCTTTGTTAATTCCATTTGTCTTCTCACCTTTATAGGGAGGCAGGTTTGAGGCTACATTAACCTTTCCAAGAGAGTCAGATAACTCTGTGTTTGCTGATGCTTTCGAAGGTTTTTTCTTTGGAGTGCTCGTTGTTATTATTATTACTGGGGTTTTTCCAACATGCACGTGTCGACCATTTCCAGCCTCCTTGCTAATGTCTTCATCGTACGATAGCCTCCTTTTGGTATACGCTTTTCTTTCTGACACTGTCTGTTCCCATTGATCACGCTCTTCTGTAGACGCAAGCGGTCTTGTTTGTTTTATCGTAGCTGATACAATGGAGCTGTCTTTCTCAGGTGTGGACTTTGATGAAGTTCTCGAATTCGATACCTGTGGTCTAGAATCACACGCTCTGGCATTGTTGCTAGACGCTGTTTCTTTCTCTGAAGGAATCTCTTCAGAAATAAATCCACAACTACGTTCACTAGTTCCATGGGATTTGGAAAAGTCTCCATCAACTATTGCTTTGGTGAACGTAGAATACCGACCTTGGTAGTGTGTGCTTAAGTCAACAGATTCGTGTGTACTGATGCTGTCGCATTCCTTTACTAATACGTCCGAGGTAAATGATGACAAAACCATTTCTGACGACTGGGTACATTTGATATCGGGATATTCCGTGTCAAAACTTGCCGGTGAACTGGTGGTAGTATTACCTACAGCCGTGTAAGTCCCAGAACTTGACCGTGCAAGGGTACACTTTCCTAGATTCATTTTCACGCAACCTGAACTACTACTGGAGTTAGCCACACGGTCAGAATGAGATGTAAACAAAGCATTCCCCATACTGCTTTCGTTATCCGTAGATGCACAAAATGTTACACTGCTGCTCACAACTGAATTCTCACAGACGTCACTGCGGTCGCAGTGGTAACTACAACTGCTGCGACTGTCCTTACATCGCTGGCTAGAGAGACAACTCTCACCATCCAGATCTCTCGACGTGTCCTGTGTGGTGACCCTATCCCTGTCACCAGCGCGAGCATCGGGCGAGCCACGCCATTCTGCATTACCATAATGCACATTATTGATTGAACAATCCTCTCTGTCTGTTTCATCTTCTGCAATTCGATCCAATCTGACAAACGGTATCACGTTGTCGTAATCAGCAAACGAATCTCCGCATCCCGTCTTTAGGAAACCACGATCGCTGTTACAGTCATCTGCGCTACCAACTGGACCACGTGGAGTGAACACTGTAGGACAGATCGTAGAATGGTCAGCAGCATGGTATTGATAATACTGATGAGGGCGAGAAAACCGATGACGTTGATGTCTCTTGAACGAAATAAAACTATCATCAGGAGCTTCCCGACTCTGTTGGGCAGAAAGTGACGTCATAGTTCACCACAAAACAAGTTTAACAGCTCACAACTGTCACATGCATAGACTACTTAAAATTGGCATACACGTTTAGAGGAGTGGCTTTCCAAAACTGGGTTACATAACGGGCGTCATGAATTGTCCCAGGTGTTCATGATTAATTCTGTGGAGTTCCGGGTCGTGTCCTTTCAGGGGGAGATAATTACACTGTTAGTCAAGGACAGGTGTGTGTGAATCTGCAAGACAGAAAAACACTTCATTCTTGAATCAGAAATGGGAGGGGATTAATCTGTGAGTCACCACACAAACTCAGCTTACAATGGGCACCAGCAGATGTTATGGGAAGTAAAGACCTGCTAGTGACCACATCCCCCATCTGGTGCCCTATGGTTTGTTTAAAAAAAAAGGGGGGGGGGGTGGTGTAAAGGCGAGAAGGTCGACTTCATTGCACCGGGTTTTATTCCCTGAACTCGGTCTCTTTCCTCAGGACGGCCTGCTTAAAGCGTCACACAATGCATGAAGCGACGATCTCCATGAGTATCCGAGAAAATTGCACTGGTGTACGGAATGACGTGTCCGGAATCGAACCCACAACCTTCGGAGCGCGAGGGATGCGGCTTAACTACTTGGCCACGGAGAACCCTGGATATCTATAAAATATGGGGCAAGCACCATATACCCAACATGCATAACACAGTAGTATTTGTAATTTACCCACACAGATGGGAGTCGTCACAGCCATACACAGGTGGGAGTCGTCACAGCCATACACAGATGGGAGTCGTCACAGCCATATACAGGTGGGAGTTGTCACAGACATACACAGGTGGGTGTCGTCACAGCCATACACAGGTGGGTGTCGTCACAGCCATACACAGGTGGGAGTCGTCACAGCCATACACAGATGGGAGTCGTCACAGCCATACACAGGTGGGTGTCGTCACAGCCATACACAGGTGGGTGTCGTCACAGCCATACACAGGTGGGTGTCGTCACAGCCATACACAGGTGGGAGTTGTCACAGCCATACACAGAAGGGAGTCGTCATAGTCATATAAGGTCGGCGTCGTCACAGCCATACACAGTCCATTTCAACACCTTCAATCCCACGGATATATGGTGCTAGACATATATTGTTATAGACCAACCGACACCCAGTGGCTGATGTGGTCAGTATCACACCGACCGCCTTCATTTCTCAAGACAGTCCCTGTTACCATCTTACGCTGATACGATATTAGAGCCCAGGACCATTTTAAATATGCTCTTCCTAAGTTGATTCGAATCCCTTACAACAAGGACGGCAGGCGAGTGTGTAGTCACTAGGCTTCCGCGACTGATGCATATTGCTGTCGGTCTAGTAGTCCTGCGTTCAAATCCCCTTCGAGACACGACTATTTAAGGACCAAGTCTCTTCACACTCCACCAAGCCTCTTCAAACTCGACCTAGCCTCTTCACACTCGATCAATTCTCGCCACACTCGACCATAGCCTCTTCACAATATATTTAAATAACGCTGTAAAGGTAGGCTGCGAAGCAGCTGGTCTAGTGACTGTGGTGACAATATATGGTCGTTGCGTGATTAGAACTGTGAGGTGGATATTAGACTGTCAATCTGATCTCACCTAAACGATAGAACACACCAAAAACTTCTTTACACATACACTATACACACCCATGATACTTTGTATTCATTAAATAAGTTTAGTATTTATTGGAGGACATTGTTGTGTGGGTATGTTTTGAGAGGAATGTGGAGATGGGTATGGTCTTGTAGCAATAGAGAGAGAGAGAGAGAGAGAGAGAGAGAGAGAGAGAGAGAGAGAGAGAGAGAGAGAGAGAGAGAGAGAGAGAGAGAGAGAGAGAGAGAGAGAGAGAGTGAATAGAAGACTGGGAAAGGGGGTGTGTAGACAAAGGTCCAGCAATAGACCCAACACTGGAAAATAGGAAGTTGAAGTGTGCTTGTTGATTCTACTGTCCCTCCAGAGACGACAAGCGACAGGACCAGATGGATAAAGCGGAGGAACAGATTGAGAACCCGTATGTGGAGAGAATGAAATGGCGGGGGATCGGCAGGGGTTCTGGACGGATCTCAAAACTGGGAGGGATGACCTGGAGAACTTTCAACCAGATGGCAGTTGGAACGATTAGCAGTATGACTCTTCGCTGGCCGTTTAACGAGGGGAGGGAGCGCGTGTGAGAATGTCCTGAGTGCAGTGATGTCGGTTCTTAGCTCAACTCAACTCAACTGAAGGCGGGAATGTAATTCCCACCATCACAGATCGGCCAGAGTTTGTTTTCAAATAGGTTAGACAGACTTCATTAATACAGCAAGTATATTTACTTCACTGTCTTACAAGCTAGTGTGTTCTTTCTTCCAGTATTATGACATGTTAAATGTTAAAGGTTAAATAGTAAAAGGTTAAAAATGTTGAAGGTTAAAGGCGTGACCGACGTCATTATACGGGAGTTTGCCATATCTGGCTAAGTTGTCTTTCTACAGAACGGCTGGCCACTGCCGTATCTCCAACGATGCCGCCCTCCCCCCCCCCTCCCCCCCCCCCCCCCCCCCCAAAAAAAAAAACCCTCCAAGGATCTCCGCGAAATATACCCTTGGTCTGAACGAAGTTCGAAAGTTAAACCCCGACCTTCAGAACGCAGGGCAGACGGCTTAACAACTTCGCCTTGGTGACTTCTTCCTCCCCCCCCCCCCCCCCCCACTCACACACACAATTTCCCGTATCCTGAATTGTACAACAAAACATGCAATCAATTCAACATAAATATTTATTTGTCTCAATCGTCGGCAATAATATATGATTCACAACTTCCAAACTGTTCTACACAAATTTATGGTCCTTCCAATCTTCAGCAACAATTTATGATGTATTTAGAACATTGCACTTCAGAATTTGTGAAACATCCGTCCTCTAATAGACGATGGTTCTCGCCGCGTTGGTAACTTACGGGGTGTGTGAGCCGGCTGCTTAGAAAGCAATGACAAACTACTGAGCGTAATCTTGCCTAGTATATCAACAGCAGCTGAAAAATGCTGATATTGACTGCAACGTCCTGTAAGGGATATGCAACAACAACAAAATAGTCGATACCCTATGGTGTTTGGATCATATCTGTCCACAGCCTTCTGTCTGGTGTACCGTCAATCACACCCAATACCGATATTTTTTAATGCCATGCTGTCAAACTGTCCAGCGTCTTGTCTTTATGTTTCCCCGTGTATTTCCTGTCCTGCAGTTTCCTGTTGCCATGACAAACCCAAAGAGAATGAATTGTCCTCTTCTGATGTTAGTAACCAGTTCTCTTTGTGAGTTAACTCCTTTCACGATGTCTTCATTACTCGTTTTATGCGTCCACGGTTCTCATCTTGGGGACTTAAATTTCAAGTACGTCAGAAGTCGGAGTGGGTTCGTCTGATGGCGAGAGACAATGGAGATAAGGAAAGCTAATCCACAAACAAAGACCAGTAGCACTAAAAGTAGTAGCACGTGTATAGAATACGTTTGAGTTCAAATCGAGCAAACGCAAAAGAAAAACCACATCTCCACAGATTCAATAGGGTGTATCTTTAATTACTGTGCAGTGTTTGAAAATATTGCTGGTCTTTTGCACTCACCTATTATGTTGCATGAACTTTACAGGGTATGAATACAAAGCTTGGACCTGCAATATTTTCAAACACTGCACAGTCATTAAAAGTGCACTCGAGAACGAGAAGGAGGATTTGTAGAATAAGTAGAAGAGGGCAAGGGAGAGGAGTAGACGAAGAAGAAGAGAGGTGGAGGAGTAGAAGGAGAAGAAGAGGATGAGTAGTAGTAGCAGGAGAAGAAGAGGACGAAAGGGGAGGAGAAGAAGAAGATGAGGACGAGAAGATATAGGTATAGAAGGAGGAGGAGGAGAAGTGGAGGAGGAGTAGAAGAAGACGAGCAAAAGGATGAGGATGAGTAGAAGAAGAGGAAGAGTATGAGGAGGAGTAGAAGGAGAAGAAGAGGACGAGGGAAAGGGGGAGTAGAAGGAGATGAAGCGGACGAGGGGAAGGGGCGGTAGTAGAAGAAGAGTACGAGAAGGAAGGAGAAATAGAATAAGAAGAAGAAGAAGAAGAAGAAGAAGAGAAGAAGAAGAAGAAGAAGAAGAAGAAGAAGAAGAAGAAGATTAAGAAGAATAGGACGAGAGGAGGAGGAGTAGACGAAAAGAAGAGGACAAGGGGGAGGAGTAGAAGAACAAGAAGCGGAGGATGAGTAGTAGAACCAGAAGAAAAAGATGTGAAGGTGAAGAAGCAGGAAAAATAAAAGGATGAGGAAGAGCAGAGGAAGAAGAGAAAGGAGAAGAAGATGAAAGAGGAAGGTGAGAAAGAGGAATTCTGTATAACCACAATGTTCTGGGGTATTCCTCTGACAATACACTTTATTTTCGCATATCCTTTACATGACATCGCTGTCAACACCAGCATTTTACCGCTGTTGTTGATTTCTTGTCAAGATTACGCTCAATAGTTTTCCACTGCTTTCTGAGCGGCCGGCTCAATTATCCTGTAAGTCACCTACTGACAATAAAACCTGAACACCAGATATTTCTAAACAACACACACACATTCTGTGTTTCAAATATGTATGCCAAAACGAAGAAGAGCAGTCTATACTCAATGCCTCTATTTACTTTCCTCTCTTTGTGACAATATCTTGAATGTGAAATAAGATATTACAGATTTATAAATAGTTAGAATCTCTCCGTCTTGCTCAATAACAGAGCAGAACAATTAAATACAAACATAAGTCAAGTCTTCATTTCCACCTTATTTTTGTGTTCGCTTGTATTGAACATAAGCGTGCTCCACACACGTGCTATTACCTCTAGTGCACTGAGCTGATGTTTGAAGGTGGATTAGATTTCTCTAATACCATCATAATAACACCATCAACTACCAGCAATGGCCCTACATCAATTACTGAAACGAGAGCAAAAGGACGTCCGGGGAGAAAGTAGATTGACGACATTCGGACGTCAAATATTCCTCCCCACGACTCTTGGAAGGGGGGGGGGGGGGGGACGAAAGAGGATGATGATGATGTCTTAGCCACACCAATCTCTATTTTGAAAAAGTAAAGGCAACCAAAAGTGACACATCACTTGATGATGATGATGGCAATTTATAGCCACGCCGACCTCCATATTCACAACTACAGTTGACTAACATTTATATTGATCACATAACTTGCTGATACGATGATGATGATGATGATGATGATGATGATGATGATGATGATGATGATGATGATGATGATGACCCATTGGTGTAAAAATGTGGGGCTGGCCCATATATCCAGTACTTCTTGTGTGTGAAAAAAGACCCTTAACTTTACTACTTAATTTGTTACTTGCCAATGATTCACTCCCGTACTTAAGAGTACCCATTATATTATATTTGAAAGCTCTTAGTTTCTAAACATCGGTTCTCATTGCACGAACTCCGACCGTTATTTCAAACTGAAACCATCGTTAATCTCATTAATAACCTTCTCAAGATCAAAATATAACCCTATGAAACGAGAATGTACCGATTGTGCCTGTCACCGATTGGATGATGCTAGACTTTGGCTCGCGCAGACTTAATTTATTCATGACGTGGGCAGTGTGGGTACTTAGTTTCATTTCCTTTGCGGGACGTAAATTTTCATCAAGTTACATATGTCAACATGGCAACATATCTCCCTTACCAGATGTTACACATCGCAACAATGCTGTAAATCTTCCACAGTTACAGTTAGAGATCTCAACAAAGCCAGAAATTCCCCTAATGAAAAAATACACGTCTCAACAAAACTACAAATATCCCTTACCAAAAGCTAGACATCTCAACAAAGATGCGCATGTCTATTTTTAATCTATATATATAAAACAGAATGTCTGTCTGTCTGTATGTCCTTTATGCTTTCGCGAACGGTCCATCCGATTGAGATGAAATTTTCTACACGTCTTCCTCTCATTCCCATGTTGCCAACTGTCATAGTTTTTTTTAGTGTACTAACATATTTTCTTATTATTATTTAATATTTATTTTACATTATAATGTATATATAGCGAGGGGGCATAACTTCTAATAGCATTGCTATATATGTAAAATTGTTGCATATTTCTCAAATAGGTGGACCTTTTCGCTGCAGTTATCTACAGGCATATGCGTTATAATCCTCCTCCCCCTCCTCCTCCTCATCCTACCCTCCTCCTCCCCCTCTTCCTCTTCCTACTCCTCCATCCTCCTCCCTCCTCCTACCTCCTCCTCCCTCCCTCACCTCCTCCTCCTCCTAATCCCTCCTCCTCCCCCTCCTCCTCACCTCCTCCTCCTCCCCTTCATCCCTCCTCCTCCCTCCTCCTCCCTTCTCCCCTCCTCCTCCGTCATCCTCCTCCCTCCTCCTCCCCCTCTCCCTCCTCCTCCCCCTCTCCCTCCTCCTCCCTCTCCCTCCTCCTTCCTCCTTCTCCCACCGCCTCCTCCCTCTTCCTCCTCTCTCCTCCTCCTCCTCCTCCTCCTCCTCCTCCCCCTCCTACCTCCTTCTCCTCCCTCTCCCTCCTCCTCTCTCTCTCCCTCCTCCTTCCTCCTTCCTCCCACCGCCTCCTCCCTCTTCCTCCTCCCTCCTCCTCCCCTCCTACCTCCTTCTCCTCCCTTCTCCTTTCTCCTCCTCCTCCCTCCTTCTCCCTCCCTCCTCCTCCCTCCTTCTCCCTCCTCCTCCTTCTCCCTCCTCCTCCCTCTTTCTCCTCCCTCCTCCTCCCCCTCGCTCCTCCTCCCTCCTCTTCCCTCTTCTTCCTCTTCCCTCCTCCTCCTCCCCTCCTCACTCCTCCTCCTCCCTCCTCCTCCTCCCTCCACTTCCTCCCTCCTCCTTCTAATCCCTCCTTGTCCCTCCTCCTCCTCCTCCTCCCTCCGCCAAATATGAATTAAATGATATGCACCCCACCAGGGACTGGGCGAAGCCGGGTCGGGTCGTCTTTTTTGGGAACGGGAACGGGAGCAGGGGCCGAATATTAATTAAATGAGACGCTCCATTTACCCAAGTTAATTGTTGGGGGAAGATGTAAATATCTTTCAAGTGCTCTTTCTAATAATAGACAGACAGACAGACAGTAGATAATCGGGAACGGGAAAGGGAGCTTATATGACTACTTATATGAATTAAATGAGGTGCTCCCCACCAGGGGCTGGGCAAAGCCGGACCGGGTCAGACAGACAGACAGACAGACAGACAGACAGACAGACAGACAGACAGACCGACAGACAGACAGACAGTCAGTCAGTCAGGAACGGGAACTTATATGACTACTTATATTAATTAAATGGGATGCTCCCCATCAGGGTCTGGGCGAAGCCGGGCCGGGTCAGACAGACAGACAGACAGACAGACAGGCAGACAGACAGACAGACAGACAGACAGACAGACAGTCGGGAACGGGAACGGGAGCTTATATGACTACTTATATGAATTAAATGAGATGCTCCCCATCAGGGTCAGGGCGAAGCGAGGCCGGGTCAGCTAGTACAGCTATAAATCTCCTTCAAGAAAAGCTACATACTTCAACAAAGCCCTAATGTCCCTCGAGGAAAGAAACACATCTTAATACACCTGCAACACTCCCTCAAGAAAATTTACAAATCCCAACAAAGCTACAAATCTCACCCAAGAAGAGCTAAATATCTCAATACAACAACAAATATTGCTTACCAAAAACTACACAACAAAACTACAAATCTCCCTCAAGAAAAGCTACACATCTCAGCACTGCTACAAATCTCCCTCGAAGAAAACTACACACGGTAACACAGCTACCAAAGACTTTCAAGAAACATTAACATATATCAACTAAGCCACATATCTCCCTTCCCAAAAGCTACACATCTTAACAAAACTACGAATCTCCCTCAAGAAAAGCTACACATCTCAACACAGAAACAAATTTTGCTTGTCAAATACTACACATCGCAAGATATCTCCCACAAGAAACGCTACACAAATCCATACAGCTGCAAATCTCCCTCAAAGAAAGCTACACCTGCTAACACAGCTACAAATCTCCTTTAAGAAAAGCTACACATTTCAACAAAGCTACACATTAAAACAAGTTAACCAGATGTAGCAGTTACAAATCACCTACCGTACTTCCTACAACAAATTAATGGCCCTGACTCTTGGTCGTATAAAACCACGTAACCGCGCTGAAGATAGCAATGACAAGTAAGCACGGTTATGTATTGTTCTTGTATCGGAATACAGGGCCGCACACTCCAGTTGGGAGAAATGTACCAGATCGGAATGCACAAGAAATTAATAGGTCATGACTTTTCACTCCAGGGGTTTGTTTAATGCTGTTGAAATGGTCGCAATCTTGTCTGAAGACATAGCTCCACTGCTGGTCTTTGCTATGTCCCTTCTGAGCATTAATGTGGAGTTTGTTGACAATGGAATACCTACATTCCGCGAAGGAGAACTTGCCAGCATGGGCATAATCATAGTGTGTCCTGTGCTAAAGCATGACCCAGTTATATCCTAGTATGGCACTCCATGGAATCTGCATGGCGACGTGGTACGATGCCTGCCTCGTCCTCCGAAAGTTGAAGGTTCGATTCCGGGCCATGTCGTTCGGTTTAGAGTGTATTTTTCTCGGAGACTACACATCTCAACACTGCTACAAATCTCCTTCAAAGAAAGCTACACATCTCAACGCTGCTACAACTCTCCCTTAGAGAAAGCTACGCATCTCAACACTGCTACAAATCTCCTTCAGAGAAAGCTACATATCTCAACACTGCTACAAATCTCCTTCAAAGAAAGCTACACATCTCAACATTGCCACAAATCTCCTTTAAAAAATAAATAATGCTACACATCTCAACACTGCTACAAATCTCCATTAAAGACAGCGTAACATTTCAACACCGCTACAGATCTTCTTCAAAAAAAAGCTACACATCTCAACACTGCTACAAATCTCCTTCAAAGAAAGTTACGCATATCAATACTGCTACAAATCTCCTTCTAAGAAACCTACACATCTCAACACTGCTACAAATCTGCTTCAAAGAAAGCTACACATCTCAACACTGCTACAAATCTTCGTCAAAGATAGCTACACATCTCATCACTGCAACACATCTCCTTCAAAGAAAGCTACACATCTCAACATTGCCAGAAATCTCCCTGAAAGAAAACTACGCAAGGTAACATAGCTGCCTAAGAGATTCAATTAAATTTTAAGAAAATCGAGTCGTCGCTGGAGCTACGGAGTTGGTGTTTTGTGCGACAGAACGCCACGCCAAAAGAGACCGAGCCATATGGGATAAAACCCGGTGCAATGAAATGGATCCTCTTTTTTTTTTAAAGCCGTTCGTATGTCTCTCCACAGAAGTGAATTTTCAGTTTTTGGACACCCTGGGGGTTTCGTGGAGAGGTGATGGTGAGCTATGCCTTGGACTCCGTGGAGATGTGCTTCGGAATGTGGCCGGGAAAAAGTCTCCACATCAGCCGGGCTCCGAGTGACGGAAGTCATTTTTAGGGCTCAAATGCCCTGAACGGAAACGTGATGCATGCCCTTTACATGACGTAGCGATCAACCCGAGGTTGATATTCAAGGGAGTTGTACCTTCAGTAGTTTGCCATTGCTTTCTGAAAGAGAAGTCAACATTTACGCTCAACTTAATGCCATTGTGAGGGTTGAATCGCCTTTCTTGCCATCAGCGCGCCGGAAGTTTAAGAGCGAGGGTCTTTATTTCCTGTTACCATTGTCTCTCGCCATCAGCAGAACCCACTCCGACTTCTGACGTACTTGCAACCTACGTACTATAGTCAAGGACGAGAAGTCAACATTTTAGTCCAACTGTCAAGAGTAGGGGTTGAACCCCAGCCTCGCCATCAGCACACAGGAAGTGTAAGAGTAAGCGCTCCTTTCCATTCGGCCATGGTGACTTGCAATACTCTCACATTAATACTGCATTCATGCGAATATAAAACCTACTGTAAACCACCGTATAGTACTTGTTGGCTATGTGAAAGCTATGAATATCCTTTTGTATAAAGAATCACCTAGCTATCAATCATGTTTATCTCTCTATAAGCGTCTGTAAAATTGGGGATGGTTGTCATTTGACGCCGGCTTCCTGGCCTAGAGATTAGCGACTTTCTCCGTAATCTCGTATACTCTCGTAAGTAACGTGACGACGGTGAGGATCATTAGTGGTTCGAATCGCGTCGGTAACTTACGGGGTATGTGACCCGGCCGCTCAGAAAACAATGTCAAACCACCGAGCGTAATCTTGCCAAGAAATCAACAATCAGCTGAAAGATGCTGATGTTGACAGCGATGTCCTGTAAAGGATATGCAAACATTTATTTATTTGTCATTTGATAAGGGACTTTATATGCGAGTATTCATTGCTCCAACTCCTGGCGAGAGCTGTGACACTGCAAATAACATGAGCTTTCTCCCAAAGAGATGTTCTCTTGAGAAATTCATCATCATCGTCATAATAATAGTAATAATAATAATAATAATAATAATAATAATAATAATAATAATAATAATAATAATATAATAATAATAATAATAATAATAATAATAATAATAATAATAATAATAATTTTTATTTTCTGCGTTTCCATCCTGTTTCAGGATATTGCGCTCAACATCAGCATCTTTCAGCTGCATGTTGATTCCTAGGCTAGATTACGCTCATCAGCACGCCACGACTTTCTGAGCGACAGGCTCCATACTCTCATAGGTCACTGGCGCGACTTGAACCTCTTCCAATTCTCGTGCGCTCACGTCAACCACGAGAGTATTCGGGGTTACGGAGAAAGCTGCCAACCCCTCGGCCAGGGAGACGGCAATAATAATAATAATAATAATAATAATAATAATAATTCGTCTTTGTTTTCGCCTCTTCCCCCTCCGGCACCTCCTCCTCCTCCACAGCCGCCTCCACCTAAGCCGCCGCGGCCTCCTCCCTCGCCGCCTCCTCCACCGCCGCCTCCTCCTCCGCCGCCGCCGCCTCTTCCTTTTCTTCTTCTTCTTCTTCTTCTTCTTCTTCTTCTTTTTCTTCTTCTTCTTCTTCTTCTTCTTCTTCTTCTTCTTCTTCTTCTTCTTCTTCTTCTTCTTCTTCTTCCACTTTTCTCTGCGTTCCTCTATCGAGGATGTCTTGTTGGTCATGCTTCGAAGCACACTTGTTCGTGCAGCGTGGCGCCATCATCACTTGGAGGTGACCGGTTCGAATCCCGGTCGGTAACTATAGCTTTCAATTTGTAAGTTGTTTAGTGCGAACTCTACTTACTACTTCCTTCTTCTAGTTCTATGGATGCCAAACAATACACGTGTGTTTATTAACTCATTCGAGAGGGTACGCCACACAGTTTAATGCACCTCAAAATTCAGTATTTCCGACTTGGTAATGCATCTGGGAATCCACTTTAATTTTGAAAGCTCCTGCCTGTCCCCAATGCAGAACAAACCCATGATTATCGGGTCCGGTCACCTACGCTACCGCCGCTCCCGTTGATCTGTGTACCCTAATGAATTTGTTATCGCGGAGGTCACAAGACACAGCGAGATAAAACATCCAGTAGTTGTAACTAACCGCTTTGATGTGGTTCTCGAGACAGAGTCTCGGTGGCCTGGCAGGTCAGGGTCTCTGAGTGTGCGCACGAGTCCAGTGTGTTATCATCTCTCGAGACAGCCGCCGAGTTCCACATTTGTACGAGGATGTTGACAATTTGGTGATACTGCAAAGTCAAGTACTACTCCGTCCCTTTGATGGATAATGTCGCCGACTATGCATGCTTAGATAACTGCTGTTCGTTAACCCTTGTTTGCCAAGATACTTTTTACTGATTTCTGATATTTTTCTTATAGAGTTGTTGTTTGGCGTTGGTGATCATGTCAGTCCACAGCCTTTTGTCTCTTCAGCCCCTCAATTATAATGCTTTTGTTCCTCCAAACTGTGATGTCAAACTTCCCAGCATCTTCTCTGTTGGTCTCTCCCTGCATTCCCTCCGAGTCAACTTTTACGTTGGGAAGACATCCTCCAACTTCCCACTTCTTTTGACAAGCCCAAAGAATGTGGACTGTCTTCTTCTGATGCGAGTAACAAGTTCTCTTTATGAGTTAATTTTTTTCAAAATATCTTCATTATTCTTTCTATCCGTCCGCAGCGGTGTAGTCCTTCTTCTGTGAAACCAAATCTCCACAGCTGCCATACTATTAATCACTATAAAATATCATGTCCTAACTACTCACTATAAAGTATCATGTCCTAACTACTAACTATAAAATATGGTCTAATCACTAACTATAAAATATTATATCCTAACCACTCACTATAAAATATCATGTCCTAACCACTCACTAAAAAATATCATGTCCTAACCACCCACTATAAAATAGCATGTCCTAACCATTCACTATAAAATATTATGACTTAACCACTAATTATAAAATGCCATTGTCCTAACACTAACTATAAAATATCATGTTCTAACCACTCACTATAAAATATCATGTCCTAACCACTCACTATAACATATTATGTCCTAACCGCTCACTAAAAATATCATGTTCTAACCACTCACTATAAAATATGATGTCCTAACCACTCACTATAAAATATCATGTCATAACCACTAATTATAAAATGCCATGTCATAACAACTAACTATAACATATCATGTTCTAACCGCTCACTATAAAATATCATGTTATAACCACTCACTTTAACATATCATGTCCTAACCGCTCACTATAAAATATCAAGTCACATCACGTTATAATGTCGTGTGAGCCCCGGTGGGTGGGTATTTGGGTAGTAGTCTCACTGATGAATTAACTGTCTTAGAGTGGCTGGATTCCTTTCTTAATTTTTGAATTCACGTCTTCTGGTTGCCTGCTTTCGGATCTAACTAAAATTTGGGTGGATCCAATAAAATGTCATCTATTTGTCTTTGGTATTCAAACTTGTTTACCATCGCTGCAGGACCTCATAGATGTGGCTTTAGTATTCGAGGACGTTAGCTTGTCGTGATTTCACAGCCGTGATGTGCTCTTTAGTTAATGGGCATTACTGTCTGGCTCTCCTCGCTTCAGAGGTCACAAATTGTGAGAATTGTATGGATTTTTTGCCCTGGCCATGCGGGAGTGCGGAAGAATGACCAGGGTGATAGGCTGACAGGAAAAGCACCTCTTTGTGATAGGTTATCTATAGACAAAGGAGAAGTGGTCGAGCGCCTGTTGGACCAGGTGGGGAAGACGGGGGAACAGATTAAGATACCGTATGATGTAAAGAATGATATTGCAGAGGTTTGGCAGGGGTTCTGGAAGACCTCAAAACTAAGAGAGAAGATAAGGAGAACTTTCAATCAGATTGCAATGGGAAAGGTTGACTTTTATCTGAATGTTGAACGAGGGGACGGAGATGGGAATCTCCTGAGTGCACTGATGTCGGTTCTTAACTCACCTCAACTGAACTCTGTATGTGGCTGTGCGATATTGATGTTGTATATTTATTAATTTGACTTTCGGCCATCCGACCGAGTTGGCAGAAGACGGTGTCAGCTTGGTGATCTGATCAAAAAAGCATTCCGAATTGAGCCTGTGACTCACCTGGTTCGGGTGGTATGTGCAACTTCAATCCATAAGCATCCGCCTCGTGGGAGTTGGAACACATGGCCTCCGTCCAGCAGGTAAACGTGCTAACAACTACACCAACTTTGCTCCGTGGCTCTGTGGCGAAAGAGTTAGGGGCGCAGTTCGAAATAAGGCATTCCTGGAGATTTGGCAGCGCACCGCCTTGCGATGGGTTGTTATAAAATGGTATGAGTACCGGTCGCTCAGAAAGAAATTACAAACTGATGAACGTAAACCTCCCAAGAAATCACAAATAGCTAAATACTGCTGGGGTTGACTGCGACGTCCTGTAGAGGATATTTAACTAAACATAACCGTGGCTCCCTGTCCGTCTATATTTCGTCACCTTCTCTTCACGAACCAACAGTGACAAGTACTCACTCACACACACAGCACTTAAACAAACTTCCCAACATTCCACAGTCAATGACGTCTGCAAAAGAAAGCCCGATCACTGATCGCCGGCTAGAACAATCATAGGAAAATCGATACTAGGTAATCAAGGAAACATTCAATCATCGTTCCCGCTAGCAATACCTTTCTGTAGAACAAAACTCTCTCCCGCTGTCCAGTCTATATATAACATATTTATGAGGTAAAAGCGATTGCAACAGGCGGAAGAACAAAGAACCAATCGGATGTATTTTGGCTCGCTGATTTCGTCGGATCAATAACACATCCATTATTGCGCAAGTCAAATTAGATTATGCCTAGCTGCTATCAAAGGAGGTCTCATTGTACCTAACAGCTTTTAACACTTTCATCGTCGAGGAATTGTTATTTAAATGTTACTCTAGCTTTGAATGCGGCAAAACAATATACGTGGAAAGATGGGGGGAATGGGGGAAGGAAAGCTTCAAGTGGAAACCTTAAATGTGTGTGGGTGGATGGGGGGGGGGGGGGGATATATTCTGACAAAGTAGAGAACAAATGTATTATTTTTCGATGTAGTCACCACTGCGTACTATGCAAGTCCTCCAGCGCCGAAAAGGGGTTTTGGATTCCTGTAGAAACAAATTCTCTTGGTCACTACGCTGTGTGCCTGACAAGGTCGTGAACAGTCTGTCACAGAAGATACACCGTTTTGAAACATCTTATTCCACTCATCCACTTGCTGGACTGACAAGCATGCATCGCCCGTTCACTAATTTAAAAAAAACAAAATAAAAAACCAACAGAACTCTGCTTCTCTTTGTTGCATGTCAAAAGTAGGGCGACCATCTTTAAACTGTCCTTAAGGCTTCATCGTGTTCGTCTACGCCGTGGTGCCACGTGCTTAACACACTTGACATACTTAACAACAATATTAACAGGTTATACGTCAATGGCATGGTTATTGTAATTTCTATAACATTTTTAAGGTTTTCATTTGAAGCACCCTCGTACACCTAGGATTGGAGGAGTTAAAGAAACAGCTACAATGATACTATTTATAGTGGCAACCAAAACAAAATTAGTGTACAGTAGCAACTAGAATGGGTGCAATGTAGAATAGGTAAAAGCAATAATTTGCATAGAAACTCTCCTTCTACCATTTATAATAGAAACACCTCAAGCAATACCAGGACATACACAGTTAAAGCAATAATTATAACAGGCATATATAAAGTAGCAATTATGACAGACACATATAAAGGCTCAATTAGGACAAAAACACATAAATTAATAACTATGCCAAACATATAAATTAACAACTGTGGTAGAAACATTCATTCTAACTGTGATAGCACGAAGATGTGTGAGAGAGAGAGAGAGAGAGAGAGAGAGAGAGAGAGAGAGAGAGAGAGAGAGAGAGAGAGAGAGAGAGAGAGAGAGAGAGAGAGAGAGAGAGAGAGAGAGAGAGAGAGAGAGAGAGACGCCAAAACCTGCTCAAGATGACTACCACATTAGGAAAGACCAGAACAAGTCATTATTTTGCGAATCAGAACAGGATACAATAGATTACGCAACCACATGTATACAAAATTCAAGATTGGTGAATCAGCCGTGTGCACATGTGGATTGGCGTCGCAGACAGCAGAGCACATACTCCAAGACTGCCTAAATTACAACATGTCTAGGCAAACCTTCTGGCGTAGAGAGACGACACTAGAAAATAAACACTATGGACCGCAGGGTGAACTAAAAAAGACAGTCAAATTCATACAAGAGGCAACATTGCAGTTATAGATATATTTCAAGCGAACGAAAGAAAGAAGAAGAACAAATACAACACACAATCCCAACTGACACTAGTCCAATCACTTAAGTATAAGCCAACACTAAATCAAGTTTATTTACTCCCAAAAGAATTTACAAATGCGCTCAAAGAAATACAATCAGATAAATGAAGTTAAATACATATTAGTATTGAAGGAATACAATCGACAATCGAACCAATACGATCAGACAAGTATAATCAAATAGATGAGGAAATACACTCAAACGAATACGATCAGACAAGTATAATCAAATAGATGAGGAAATACACTCAAACTAATACGATCAGACAAGTATAATCAAATAGATGAGGAAATACTCAAACTAATACGATCAGGCGAGCATCATTAATGCAGAAATACACCCGACTACCACTTGCTTAATTACCTCCCACTCGTTTACCCAGGGCTTCCAAATGACTCAATCCAACTTGTTGATCGCTCGTCTTGGGCTTCATATTTGATTTTTCACAATAATTGATCGATCGTCTGGGCTTCACCTGACACTTTCAGTCCTGTCTGACTACCAGTCTTCTGTGTGATCCCGACAAACGTGTTCCTTTTTCAGCTAATATTCGATACTATTCGACTCTAGCCATCAATTGCAACTTCACAGCGGTCCCCTTGTAGCTGTAGCAAGTATTTTTCCGACATACGCAGCCTTTTCCCTTCCACTTTGTGATTCCACCAGTCTATATTCCTTTGCTCCTTAGGCTTATCTACCAGAACATATTCACTAGTGTTTCCCTCCTCCCGTGTTCTAGACGACATACGGGATTGTGCGCCCGTCGTCTCTGAAGTCATACTTCTCTTCCCTGGACCTCATTGGCTCCTCGTATATATCGTAAAATGTTTGTCGCCCTTTCCGCATCTTGAAGTCATGTGGGTGCCTTGCCTTCCCCGCGCCTTACTTGGACCCTCCAATCAGCTCAACGCATCGCTTTGACTCATTTACATCCATAATTTTACATAACCCCGCTATGTCCTAGTTTTTGTTCATTGCTGCCCGAAGAGTTTGTAGGTCATTGGGCGTCTTCAACCGCCGTAAATCTGCAACATTATGTATTTTCCTTTATCTAGTGACAGTTTAAGACAAAGCCTTCGTTAACTCCTGCGTTCTTTGCCTGGGAAACCCCGATATCTAGGCTAACGTCCTCAGCTGTTCATTCAATATATCAGTCAGCGTCCTTAGGTAATTTTGGCGGTTTGGAATACCATTTCCAGACTGCCACATAACAATTATAATAGAATGGCTTCAAGCAATAGCCAGGACACACGCAGTTAAAATAACAATTCGGAGGTCAACGTGGCCAAATGGATAAATGCGCTTCTTTTAAACCTCACGTGAGCAGAATGCTGAGGTAGCGATCTCACACCCTACACGTGTCAGCTGAATTAAATTATGGACTTCTCGTCATTGACTTGCAGACGTAAATTATAGTCAGTTTAAAATTACCGTGGAAGACAACTGAAATTGATGTGTGAACATATGTATGTTTCAGCTTGAAGGATGTATCTAATCATTTTAGTTTATGTTGCGTGATTTCTGCAGTATGTACCTGACGAGATACAGCGAAATATGCCAGCCAATAAATCGTGGAATCTATTGTCTTCGTTATTCAAATTCACTACGGGAAAACATTGTTTTGAATTACAAGTACCTGAGAAGACAGGGTGAGTTTGTCTGATGACGATGGACAATGGTAATAGGGAAAGCTAATCCACACACACGTATCTGTCCAGTGCACTAAAGTAGTAGTACGTATATGGACTACGCTTGGGTTCAAAGCAAACGATAGCAAGAGAGAGAAAGAACGAGAGAGAGAGAGAGAGAGCAAGAGAGAGAGAGAGAGAGAGAGAGAGAGAGAGAGAGAGACGAGAACAGACACAACATAACAACTGGAGAATACATTTAACGTAATTATAAAAAAAAATTTAAAAAGACATTTAAAGTAACAGCTAGGACATTAACAGTTAAGTAACGCATAGTACGCTGTATGGATCAGAAACATTGAAAACAAACGAAAACCATAACGAATAGACTACAAACATTCACTAATTGGTACCTGTGCAAAATAGAAGGAATAAAGTGGTAATACAAAATCACCAACGTGAAGCTCATGGGGAGAACTAGACAAATACCGATGAACCAAGAGGTGAAGAAAAGACGTTGTTGCTGGACAAGCCATATATCGGGAAAATCCGCGAATTGTACAACTAGAAAAGCTTTAATTTGTAACCCACACGGTAAAAGAAATAGTGGAAGACCTAAAAACTCACGGAGAAGACAAGTAGAAACGGAAATGAACAAAACGGGAATGACATGGACAGAACTGCATTGAATAGCTAAAGATGGTGGATTCGGAGTGAGTTGGTATATACCTAGTTGGGGATTGATGGCAAAGGAGACGAACAATTAGGACATAATATTTAAACTAACCATAATGATAGAAACATTTAAATTAGCCACTACGTAAAATATTCAAAAGTAACAATCAGAAGATAAACATATATGGTAGCAACTATGACATACATTTTTAAAGTAACAACTAGGAACGAGACATTTATAGTAGCAACTAGGAACGAGACATGTATAGTAACACCGAGGACCCAGACATTCATTGTAACAAATAGGACCAAGACATTTATGGTATGCAATATGAACTAACAATTCACTGTAACAACTAGTACTGAGGCATGTACAGTCACAACTAGAACCGAGGTATGTATAGTAACAACAAGGATTGCGGCATGTATAGTAACAACTAAGACATTATTACCGTATTTTCTGTGTAAGGCTCGAGAAAAGAAAAAAAAAACTATTGCTATCTAGTCCCTTACAAAATGAAACTGCTTGTTTACTTATAGTTTCAGATTTCCAAGAATCTTCATAGAATTGCCTTTGTTAGATTTTAACCCACTGCATGCATGTTAGTATGCTCGTTATGTTTCACACTTCTAACACAGAATGGCATCATCTTCAAGAAGAGGAGGTTTTCTTTCACCGGATTTATTTTGTTATATTTATGGAGAGTACTCTTTGAAGAGGGGGCTGAGTGGTCTCGAGGTATGGTGTCCGCCTCTAGTGCTGGAGGTCCCGGGTTCAGGCCCCGGTGAGGACCGGGATTTATTTTAAAAAATCCACCTGGACTTCCAGTAATAAAATTTCTCCTGGTCTCTGGGTAGTGAGATCGGACGCCCGTGTGTATTGTTGCGCACATAAAAAATCCCTTGGCAGGTGGAAATCGAAAAATAGTAGCCTAACGGAGCTGCCCGGGCAAAATTTCGAGTTAAAAATCTACCCACAGTATTTCAGGATAAGTATTTCAGGATCCTCGCCGATGCAACGGAGTTCGTGCATTGAGCTGAGTTTCTCCATACTCAGGTTTGAGTTAGGAGGAAAACGGAGCACTTATGGGTTAAACCGTGTGCCGTGATGTTGATCCAACGACTAAACTAAACTAAACTCTTTGAAAGAAGAACATAGGAAGCATATTACTGTTTTTGTGAAAAAGGCATACTTTGATTACCTTAAACTAAAACTAGATGACGAGAACAATTGTTGGGCTCGTCGTATTGTTTGCAAAACATGTGTTGAATACCTGCGACAGTGGACTTGTGGGACAAGAAAATGTTTACAGTTTGGAATTCCACTGGTTTGGAGAGAGCCAAAGAACCACTATGATGACCGTTATTTCTGTGTTGTCAGTATTAAGGGTATTAGTGGGGTAGGGGTGGAATCACATAAAAATGGAAATATCTAGATTTAGATTCTGCTGGACGACCTGTTCCTCATGGAGATGACATACCAATTTCAACTTGCAGTCAGATTTTGGATTCCCTGCTAGAAGATGAGACAGCAGTGGCATGTGGAACAACAAGTAACAGAGATAGTCATTTCGAAAATTATTTTTTCCAGTTGTTCAACGAGTAGATGTACTTTAGGGGTTTGGGGCCAAAAGGTCGGTGGCACCACAGGAGCGCCAAAACAACAGCCCCCTAGGGATCCAACCCCCCGGGGCCCCGCCCCCCTAGGCCCCGGGGCGCACACCAAGCGGTGAACCGTCCCGGAGCGCATAAGACGGCCGCCTGTAGGCGACCGTGCGCGAGAGCACGGGTCGTCTGTAGGCGACCGAGGCCGCCTGTGAGAAAACCGAGCCGCCGATTTAGAGTGTATCATCTGTAGACATACCAGGATGCGCACCGCGAAGAACAAGTGTAAGTGGCTACGGCTATATTCAACTGCTCTCTGTGAGCGTAGTTGCATGCGGGAGTACTGTAAAGTACATGCAGTTCTGGTGCGGAAAGGGACATGTACCAAGCCGTGCCGAAGCTGTGGGAAGGGGGTCACAAACTATCTATCAATTTGTAAGGAGTGTGGTTATAACGCAGCCAATCGCCGAACATGGTACCATGAAAAGGTAAAGCCTTTTAACGCCGAGTTTCAGCGATTGGCTATGATCACAGAAATATAAAAGTCAATTAGAGACATGGAACTATCCGCTGTACGTACACGCTCACCTGTTAGAGACTGACGGATCTGAGTATTTAACCATGCCTACGCTGAATCAATTGAAACAGCAAGCCCGCGAGTATGGCATGCTATACAGTGGGAGGAGGAAGGCCGTTCTTGAGGGGGAAATATCCAGAGCGCGCGAGATGGCTAGGGCCACCCTGCTCGAGAAGAATCCCAATCTACATGGGGCACGACTTGAAGCAGGGATTACCACCGCTCTGAGATTTGTACACGGTACCACCGCGGACCGAGCCGCGATCGTCGCCGAGCGACGACACCGCGCCCGGCAGCGTGCTCAACGCCACACCGACCTCGAAGCAGAGTTCCTTGCCCGAGTTGATAGTGTGCGAGATGAAGCGGATGAGATGTTGGCCGCATTCATTCACAACGCACCTGAATTGAAACTCACCCGGGAGATTGAGGGGAGCCTGAGAAAATATGAAGCAATCGTCCCAGAAGGTAGCGACTATGAAGAACCTGGAGCATTTATGTATTCGATGGTGCCCGCCATCAAAGCCCTGGTGGTAAAAGGGTTGGGGGATTATGGCAGCATTAAAATGCAGCTGTATCTCCATCTAAAATACTATCGCACCACCCCAGAAGGTGAACAGATTACGGCAATCGCCACCCATGGAAGCAGGAACTATGAAATACTGCACGAGGGGGATATTGATGAGGGGCTGAACCTCGCCAGAGCCAAGATATTCGCTGACAGTGAATGCTTCACCGAACAGGGCTCGGATTGGAACTATGATGAGTGTGTGCAGCTCGACCTCTACATAGTAAAATACCAACCATTCCGAGGCTCTAGCTACTTCGCGACTCCCAGCTTCATTCCACCACGTAGTGTTGTGAATGTGAAGAATGAGGACAACCGCTGCTTTGAATGGGCCATACTCTCAGCGCTCTACCCAGTAGCGCATGGAGAGCATCCTGATAGGCTCAACAATTATAGCGCCCACCTGGGAGAGCTAAACTTTGAAGGAATCCAATTCCCGGTGCAGCTGACCAGTATTGCTAAGTTTGAAAACCAGAATCCCACCATAGCCATCAGAGTCTTTGGGTGGAACAAAGGACCAACCATACTCCGAACCAACACACTCCAGCGCAACCAAATCAACCTCTTGCTCCTGTGTAAGGATGAGAATAGACACTATGTCTGGGTCAAGGATGTGGGGCGGCTTCTATATGGAAACAGTAAATACGAGGGTAAGAAGTATCCATTGTCTCAACTGTCTCCATGTACACTCCTCTCAGGAAACCTTGGACCAACATGTGCCACTCTGCCAAGGCATCAACACAGCATGTCAGGTGAATGTCATGCCTAAAGAGGGAAAGATGAATTTTAAGTCCCTCCAGAAACAGATGAGGGCGCCATACATCATATACGCAGACTTTGAGACCTTGAACGTTCCAGTACATGGTGCGGCAATGGATCCAAGCCAGAGCAACACGCGCCAACTTGCTGAGCAGCCCCCCTGCGGCTTCGGCTACACCATTGTACGCTGCGACGGGCTCACCACAAACCCTGTTGTATATCGTGGGAAGGACGCTGCCGATGAATTCCTCCGATGCTTGGGACGAGAGCAGGCCACCATCCACCACAAGTTACAGCGGCCGGCGATGATGGTGCTGGGGGCAAAAAGACCGTGAAGACTTTGCCTCCGCCACAACTTGCCACATCTGTAAAGAGCCGCTGGAGGAGGACAAGGTGAGAGACCACTGCCATATTACATGGCAAATACCGGGGTGCAGCCCACAATGTCTGTAATCTAGCATGGCGCATCAACAGAGACAAGCTGAGGATACCTGTAGGTCTTCCACAACCTCAGAGGATACGACTCCCACATCATCATGCAAGCGGCCGGCCGTCTGGACTGGGGAAAAAGAACAGTCTACAAGAAGAAGAAAGACGGCCAATGGCAAACCAAACAAGTAGACAACACAACAATCACCTGCATACCAAACACCCTAGAGAAGTACGCCTCCTTCACCATTGGCCAGCTGCAATTCATTGACAGCCTACAGTTCATGAATAGCTCTCTAGACACCCTGGTAGGGAACCTCAGCGAGCTGACACACTGTGGCAAATCAATGGCTCTGACACGTAGAGGCAACGACATAATCTCAAGATGTGAGACGTGCAACACTTGAGAAGCACACCCCCTGGGCTGTCTTAATGAGCAAGTTCAGGGCCACGCTAAGCCAGAGCCAGTCACATCTCCTTCTCCGTAAGGGTGTATACCCCTACGAATATATGGACAGCTTCGAGCGCTTTGCAGAGGACCGCCTACCACCCAAAGAGGCATTCTACAGCAAGCTCACCCGAGAAGGAATCAGTGACTCTGACTATGCCCACGCCCAGAAAGTGTGGCAGGAGCTCGATTGTAAAACACTCGGAGGCTACCATGACCTATACCTGAAAACAGACGTCGGTCTGTTGGCTGATATGTTCGAGGCATTCCGAGACACCTGTATGGAGGTATATCAGCTCGACCCAGCCCACTACATCAGTGCACCAGGCCTGGCATGGGACGCACTCCTAAAAAAGACGAAGGTGCAACTCGAGCTCCTAACCGACTTGGATATGCACCTCCTCTTTGAGAAGGGTCTCCGAGGGGGTGTGGCCATGGTCTCCAAGAGGTATGCTAAGGCCAACAACCCCAAGACTTCAGACTATCACCCCACAACACCCAATTCATGGATCATGTACCTCGATGCAAATAACTTGTATGGGTGGGCCATGATGGAATACCTCCCCACCGGTGGGTTCCAATGGGCCAATCCAACTCTCGAGGAGGTACTCAACACCCCCGACAACGCCCCAGAGGGATGGCTTGTTGAGGTTGATATGAAGTACCCAGCGCATCTACATGAAGCCCACAGCGACTATCCGCTAGCTCCAGAAACCATGACCGTCCCAGAGGCCTGGTTGAGCAGCTATCAGCGCGAGCTCCAGAACAAACTGGGGGGTAAGTTCACGGAGCAAACAAAGCTGGTACCTCACCTCCACAACAAGGAGCGATACGTCGTCCACTACCGCAATCTCAAACTCTATCACAGCCTCGGTCTAGAGGTCACCCAGATCCACCGAGCCATCAAGTTCAGTCAGTCCCAATGGATGAAGCCCTACATAGAGATGAACACCTCTCTACGAGCCCAAGCCAAATCGGAATTTGAGAAGGACTTCTTCAAGCTGATGAACAATGCCGTCTTTGGGAAGAGTATGGAGAATGTTCGCAAGCGTATCAGAGTCAACCTTGTCAGAGGCATCGAGACTGACCGACTCCGAAAATTAATCGCCAGCCCCAACTACGAATCGTGTAGAATCTTCAATGGTGGACTGGTGGCGGTGCACAGCATCAAGAACAAGGTCCAGCTGAATAAACCCGTCTATTGTGGGCAGGCCATCCTGGACCTATCCAAGCACCTCATGTACGACTTCTGGTACAACCGGCTTAAACCCCAATACGGTAATAGACTCCAGCTCTGCTACACAGATACTGACTCCCTTCTACTTCAGGTGGAGACTGAGGATGTGTACGCGGACATGAAGGCTCACCCCGACTGGTACGACTTCTCAGATTATCCGCGTGACCACCCCAACCATTCGACTGTGAATAAAAAGGTGGTCGGCAAATTCAAAGACGAGTGCAATGGTCGTTCGATAGCCGAGTTCGTCGGTCTCAGACCAAAGATGTACTCAATCCTAGAGGAGGCCACCAACATCAAGAAAGCCAAAGGAGTGGCTCGGACAGTTGTGAAGAAGGACCTCAGACACGAACACTACAAGGACAGTCTGTTCAGCCAGCGGGAATACAAACACACACAGGTTGCCATCCGAAGCAAGGGCCACCAGATAGGTGTTTATGAGATGAACAAAACATCTCTGAGCCCCATGGACACGAAAAAGTGGATTTGTGCTGATGGTATCAACACTAGGGCCTACGGCTTCCTAGAATCCTGCTAGGGGGTAGCTGCGTGTCTGGGGAGACAACGAGCAGCTCCTCGCGCACAAATCCAAGAGCCGGCCCATCCACCAGGTAGTAAAGAGAGGGCCGCCCCTCTTGCTGGGTGATATGACTAATCTTGTGCAAGGTCAGCGACCATGTAGGATCAGTGGCCCGACGCTGGCCCCCTTCAAGCTCGCCCGCCGAATAGAGATACCTGATCTGCGAGTCGGCTGGAATCAAAGGTTCCTTACCCCCGATAGCGCGGCGGGCAGGCGCGGCTGGAGCGTGGGAGACGGTCGAATCCTTAATCGCCTCAGCTGGCTTCCTACCAGTCAAACGCGTCACCTCATTATTGATCGCAGCGACTACCTGGGGTAGAGCTCTCACCCATTCGACCGACCGTTCATCTGAGCCTCGGGCAGCGAGCAACAACTCCTGGGCATATTGGGCCCCGAACAGTCTCTCTGCCAGAGTGCGGTTGAACCGCTCGACAATAGCCTGCTGACGATGGTTCCCAGCCTGCCCACGACGTACCTGTGTCTTATGCTTAGCCACCAGCTGACTGACGGCACCCATAAACTCCCGCCCAGGGTCAATCTGCAAAAGATTAGGCCATCTGAGCGGCCCACGTTTATAGATCCGCCCAAGTGCTGATGCGACCGCGTCGCTACTCTTATCTGTTAGCGGCTCAGCCTCCTTGTAGCGTGAGGCAACATCAACCACCGTCAAGGCATACCTATAGGTCCTGGCCGTGCGGCCAGAACCAACGCGATCATGTGGGAGAAACAAAAGATCTGCCTGATGGACAGCATTCGGTGTGGACTCGGCGATGTGGGGTCGTGGAATATAGCGAGGCCGTGGCAGGTAGATTTGCCAGATAGCCTGCTTCTGAAGCCACTCCCTAGCCTCAGTCTCGCTAACCTTAGCTGCCGCGGCCAGCTTCTTCACAGCTGAATGCCCCTTTCCAATAACCTTGCGGGACTGTAGTAAACACGCTCCATTATTGTAAGGCCATATCACATATCTCTATAACAACCACCCCAAGAGGGAGCCCAAGACGGGGATGTCCTTGATTGGTGACTTGGGCCCAAAGATGATTCCTTTCCCACTAACAATCTGACTCTTCCTTCCACCACACACAACGCAGGTGCCACGCTTAACCGACCGTCCATTTTTCATCTTGCTAATCGTCCCACCCTTAGTGGGGGTCTGTCTCTTACACCGAAAACAATACATATTGATATACTACAGATGTCTATATATTCAAAACGAGGGCGCGCCCATACCAAAGCGGCTCTTGGCAGACATCAGGGCCGAGACTATGCGGGCATCGCGCCTCTCCCAGTCGGGGGCACCACCAGACGCTGCAATATTTTCAGCCGCCGCGGCTAGGACATCTAGGACATCATCAGCAACGTTGCGGTTAGCTGTATCGCTATGAGCCGCATAAGCAATGTCGTGAGCCTTGCAGGCGCGGTCGAGTGTGTTGGCCCCCTCATAGCCTTGGGCCATCCGCTTATCTAGTTTAGTGAAAGGGCCGCAGTAGCTATATTTCCCTGTATTCTGGAACGAACCTCCAGGAACATCCTCAGAGCCGACGCCCTCAGGCAGCCTCATATGCAGCTCAGGCAAAGGCAACATATTCAGTGCTTTGTTGAGGAGCCCCATACCAACAATCTGGCTCTTCTTAGCACCACAAACTTCACAGAGACCGCGCCTGGTTATTCGACGATTTTTCAGCACGACCTCCGACTCCTCCAGCGTAGGAGTCTGCTTCTTACAGCGCAGGCAATACATATTGAAGATATTGCAAATGTGTATATATTTAAAATGGAGATAACCAACTTCGACCTTGAGGACAAAGCCCGCCACCACCACCACTGGCTGCTGCCGGACACCATTCGGTGTGTTGTGTGCGGGCCATCGGGGTGCGGAAAAACAAACATGATGCTCAACCTACTACTGAAGCCGGGCTACCTAAACTATGACCGATTGCACCTGTACTCGAAGTCTTTGGGGCAGGACAAGTACCAATTCCTCCAGGATTGGGCCGAGTCTGTCGGGGAGGTTGCGGGGCAAAATATTGCCTCCTGTCATAGCTCAGCCGAAGACATCATCCCCGTCGAGGACCTGAACCCTGAAGAGAGAGCTGTCATGGTCTTTGATGATGTCATGCTGGAGAAGCAGGGGCCGATCGAGAAGTACTTCTGCCAGGGCCGGCACGGCGGTGCCGACACATTCTACCTAACCCAGAGCTTCTTCAGAATTCCCAAGCAGGCCATCCGTGACAATGCCAATCTATTGGTGATCTTCAACCAAGACACGAAGAACCTGCGCGCCATCCACGACTCCTATGTTGGTGGTGATATGCCCTTTGATGAATTCAGGGAGTTCTTACGGTTTCGCAGTAATCGACCTGACCAGCAAGGCCCACGATGGCAAATACCGATGTGGGTTCGATCGGTTCTATATCCCGAAGTCTTCTATTTAGATATATATGTCATTGCGATAGCAACAACATGTGGGCTGATGTGACTAACCAAGCAAAGCGTAACGCTTTTGTGAAGGATTATCTAGCACGTCGGGACCGCCTGAAGCAGCGGTTTCTGGCGGAGAGGGTGGGGGAAGCAGATTTACAACAGGAGGCAGCCAAACTCTTCACACCAATTACTAAAACTGTAGTAGATAGGTCAGCACAACAAACGGGGGCAATAAACCAAATCATCAAAGCTCAGACCGGTGAGTTGGCAAAAATAGCAGACAAACAGACCAGTGAATTGGCTATACGAACAAACAAACAAGCTAACGAGCTAGCTCAGGCCATTGTGGCGTTGAACAGGGCCATTGAGGACAGAGCCAGAGCCCTGGAGGAGGCCAGAGCAGAGGAGGCCATAGCCCCAGTGTCTGCTCCAGAAGCTTCTCCAGAAGCTATTATAATTGACATGGATCAGGACATAGATGAGGAAGTTCTTAACAAATACAGCTTCCCAAAGCCTAGCGCACTCATCAACACACCAGATGCAGACATTCAAAAGCTTCTTGACAAGTCCGCAAAACTTAATTCACACACGCTCGGGGGGAGGAAGAAGAGGAGGGATATCACACAGGAGGAACTGGGAGATTTAGATTATGAGATTGAGAACATACAGTTATTTAGGGACCGTCTTAAACTTATATTACATAAACGACAAGGAGTTATCGCCCGTGGGCAAGGGCTGAAGCTCCGAGGAGACAAATTCGGCACCCTAACTATTGATCCAGCAGCTCTGGCCGCTGGCCGGCTGCAAGCCTTTGATGGGGACACCCTAGTATTGTCGGCTCCAGCAGATGAGACACTGTACGATCTCCTAACCAAACGGTTCGTCAAAACAAGACAATACACCCCACAGGCTATTGAGACATTTAGCCGGCTGGCCCAACTTGCCAAAATACCAGTCTATAGCAAAAAGGGAAAAAAATACGGACTAATCCGTGGTAGTGGTGTATTATACTACAACGACCCCAACACTCTGGTGGAGCGCCTAGCCTTGTTAGTGGCCTCAAAGGAGGCGGGGAATACGGGTGTTGACACAGAAATATCTGCGATACTGGATGAGCTTATGCGTAGTGGAGTGATCTCTACGGAACAGGCCATCAAGTTGAACAGAAGAATCTTTGTTCATTAAACATGGAGCTTCAAGTGTTGAAGGACATCCGCGACCGGCTCGCAGCGATGGAGGTGCGACTCGCACCGAAGGAGAATATGTCCCTGGTGGTAACGTCGGATAAAAGCGACTGGACAACCTACTACTCCCCAGCGCTGTACCTTGACCCCCAGAAGTCATACGAGCTGGCCTTGCTGAATCTAGAGACCTACAACTCCATCAGCAATGTTAACTCCACCAACAATACTTTCGTCTACCGTGTGGAGAAGAAGGAGTGGAAAACCATCACTATAGAAGAGGGGGCTTATGAGCTCGCCCAGATCAATAGAGAGATTCAAAGAAAGATGGAGGAGGCCAAGGATTGGAATGAGAAGGCTGAGGAGAAGTATTACATCGCCATAGGACCCAACCCTTCAACCCTTCGGGCTTTTGTAAAGATAACCAGCCCCGACTATGAGGTTGATATGGGTGCTTCAACTTTGCGAAAAATACTGGGGTTCGACCCACAAATACTGACTAAGGGCTATAAAGAAGGGGAGAAACCAATTGACATCTTCCATGTGAATAGCATTCTGGTCAATTGCAATGTGGTGAGTGGGTCTTACCTCGGTGGGGGATCCCACCCCACCATCTACTCATTCTTCCCCAACGTGTGCCCCGGCTATAAGATCTTAGAGTCTCCCAGAACTGCTGTCTACCTCCCCATCTCCCAAGCTGGTAGTATACACAGCATACGCGTCTGGTTGACTGACCAAGACGGCGCACAATTAAACTTTAGAGGTGAGCAAATAACTATAAGGCTACATATTCGCAGTGTGTAACCATGTATGTTTTCCCAAGACGTCGGAGGCTGGTAGGTGGGGGGATGTTCGATTGGTTGGGCTCGGCAGCTCGGGCGGTTGGAAGTCTGGTCTCTTCAGGTGCCAGCACTGCCAGTAAAGTTGCCAAATTTGTTGGCAGCCCCTTAGTTAGGAATGTGGCCAAGACGACGGAGTCTGTGGCCTCCGCAGGCGCGGCTGCCAAGAAGCTGGTGGACGCGCTCAAGCCTTTGCCGCCCCAGCTGAAGAGGGAACTCACAGCTAAGAGCGCTGAGGTTTTAAAGCAGCTCGCTGTCCAGCCCACTGTCCAGCCCGATGTCCTGCCCAGTCTGGAGGCGTTGGATATCGCCAGCCGGGGAGGAGGTTTCAAGACAATTAGAGATAAGTCTAGACGTTTATAATATCACCATGGACGAGCAACGCACTTCCATGCTTGAAATTTCCGAGCCTGTGCATGTCGATGAGGGTATTGAATCCTTTGAGTATCGGGAGTATGAGTCGCAGAACCCAGCTGCCCTCAACCAGAATAACACCATCCAAATTGATATACACGCTCAGGATGCCTTCACTCTCCCCTCCAAGAGCTATCTTCTAGTAGAAGGCAAGCTCAGAACGTTTCGAGAGGAACACTATGATGCGAATAGTCAGGCGGCTTTGGTTAACAATGCTGTTGCGTTCATGTTTGGTAAAATACGTTACCAACTTAACAACAACACCATCGATGATGTGTCATATCCGGGGCAGGCCACCACCATGATGACTCTTCTATCGTGTGGGGAGGACTTTGCTTGGGGCGAAGGCCTCAATATGGGTTGGTATAAGGACTCTGATGTGGGGGCTGCTGCGGCGGGGAATTCCGGTTGGGAAAGACGGCGGCTTATCATGATGGGTAAACCTACAACACCAGGCAACTTTAGTTTCTGTGTTCCACTCAAATATTTCTTTGGGTTTTGTAATGATTACGAGAAGGTGCTCTATGGTGTGAAGCAGTCCCTACTGTTAGATCGCCAGAGCGATGCTCATACCATCCATCGTGCGGCGGCGGCGCCTGAGGGCAAAATCGAACTGTCCAAGATCGCCTGGATGATGCCTCATGTTATACCCTCTCTGAGCTATATGAGCTCGCTCATGACCCTGATAGAGAATAAGGTTAGGGTGCCTGTGGCTTTCCGAGCCTTACAGTGTGATAGCTTGGCGGTGCCGCAGTCCACATCCTTCACCTGGCAGTTGGGGGTTAAATCCCAAACAGAGAAACCTCGGTGGATCCTGGTGGCTTTTCAAACTAGTCGTGAAAACGACCAGGTGAAGAACAGTGCCGTATTCGATCATGTGAAGGTGAAGAATATTCACGCCCTGATCAACAGCGCGCGCTATCCACTAGTGGATATGAACATCGACTTCGCAGAGTATAAAACCTCTCGGGCTTACAAAGCATTTGCCGACTTCAAGGAGGCGTTCTATGGTATTACAGCTCGGGAGTCATCCAACTTGGTGAGTCCTTTGGATTTCGTGACGCTCTACCCCATACATGTTATTGATATGCGCGCCCAGTCTGAAGCTATTAAGAACGCTGTTCAGGCTATCACCCTCAAGGTGGTATTTGACGCTGCTGTGCCTGCAGACACCAAGGCTTTCGCCGTGGTCATTGCAGATAAGTCTCTGTTCTTAGAATCTGACGGCAGGAAGTTTACTACAGTCTTGAATTAAACACTAGAGATATAGTGAAATAACTATGGCGCTGGTATCATATGGGCTGAGCCTCTCTCCGGGGCAGAAAGAGACGTTGGTCAAGGCGGCGAAAGACGGCACTGGTGCCACCCTACGCCTGGGTGTGGGGCAGCTGCATGGTGCTGATAAAGTCGGCCTGACCCAGCGTCAGATTAACCACATTAAGAAGAATGTGGCTGTGGGTTCTGGGGCTGAGCTGGCCTTCTCGAAGAGTCAGATCAAAAAGATGGTTAAGGTGGGTGGGTTTTTCCCCGCCTTGGGGGCTGTGATCCCTCTCTTGGCTAAGGCGCTCCCCTGGCTGGGTGGCTTGGGGGGCTTGATGGGTGGAGCTGCTGGTGTGGCACAGGCAGTTGATCAGGCTCGTCATAACCGGGCGATGGAGGGTCGGGGTTTAGGGGATGACCTTCTGGGTAGGGTGATGCGTGAAGTGGGTGGTGTGTCTCGCAGTGTTGAGCAAGTTGGCCGCGCGAGGAAGGGTCAGGGTTTCGGGGAGGATGTTATGAAGTTGGCGCTGGCCGGGCGGCCTAAGCTGGGGGGTTTAGGAGAGGATATTTTGAAGTTGGTGTTGGCCAACCAACCAGGTCTTAGGGACATGCTTGGGGTGGGGGGTAAGGGTGTGTACCTGGCTAGAGGTGGTAAGGGGATGGAAAAAAAAGAAGCATTAAGCAACTTTGATATTGAGAAGGCGGCTAAGGATATACCCCACTTCCGCGGTGTGTTTATGCGCGATGGTCTTCCCGCAGCTCTACACAGCCCGGAGTGTGGGATTGTCAATCTAGACTCATCAGAGGGTGAGGGGACCCACTGGGTGGCTTATTACAAGGCGGGGCCTATGGCAGTTTACTTCGATAGTTTCGGGCTTGACCCTCCCCAGGAGATCCTGGATTATCTAGGGTGCCCCGTGCGCACCCAAACTTTTCAGCTGCAGAGGGCAGACGATGTGATCTGTGGTCATTTATGTCTTCATGTGCTTCGTGGGCTGGCGGGTGGGCAGCAATTTGAAGACATAATACTGCGTATGGTATAACCATGTCTGTTGGAAAGTGCAACGGAGGGACCGTTGTCCAGCTTAGCCGAGCTGGGCTCGTGAGCAAGTATGGGGACACTATGCAAGGTACACTATCCATGGGTGGGTTTCGCCTCACTAATGTGGGGGAGCCTTCGGGACCTAGTGATGCTGCTACGCGTGGTTTTACGGAGCGACTCTCTAAACGGGGAACGATGACAGAGGAACTCAATATGGGCACCCATAGAATCACCAATGTCGCTGAACCGGTTGGAGAACAAGATGTGGTCACTAAAAAATATGTTGATGGGCGACATAGGGCTGCGTTGTTAGATGAACAGACTAGAGTTAAGGGGTACTGGACCAATACAAAAAATTATTTGGAAGGTCGATTCGGTGCCTCTGACTGGCCGTTGTGGTTTGTGGTACAAAATCCCTATTTGGGTGGTCGGGTACTAAACCTAGTTACCTTACAAACATGGGAGTACTACCATGTATACTTAGCATTGTTGATGGGGTATATGTCGGCTATGATGAGGCAGGTCAGTTCTACCTTAAAGGTGATGATAATGTTTACACCCTTAGTTTGGTGGTGAACAGCCGGACCCAGGCCTGAATATATCGATCGTCCCTATCCCAGGGAGCCACCCTTATATATCAAGCTCCTTCTTATGGAAGGGCCTTTTACAAATTGGGGGGATGTTATGCCAGGCCTTCAAGTAAAATCTCTGGCTCGCGAGGCGGAGGGTTGGGTTATTATTACTTTCGGTGGAAAAGTGGAAGTTACTGATGACCGAATTGTAGTAAACATACTTAAGGATGCTAGGGGTGTTGATACCATCAATTTGAGAGAAGTTAAGGTTTCACCGTGGATTCATCTTATAAAACTTTTGTATACCAACAACCCTGTCACTGAGGAGGATTCAAAACGTATCACCTCGAATTGAATATATGGGTGCACTACTATACGATGGCGCCCGACCAGGCCTTTCGTCTTCAAGAGATCACTAGACTACAGAAGAGCTTGGAGGCTGAGCATGAAAAACGGTCTCTGTTGTATAAGAAGTACCATCGGGTTGTGAATGTCTTGGATGGGATTGATACAGCACTGCTTACGGTGAGTGTGGGGCTTCTGTCAACTGCCATTGCAGTCCCAGCCGTCTTCGGCCTAGAGATAGGTGCTCTCGTATGTGGGCTATTGGGGGCGGCCGGCAAGTTGGCAACCCACAGATGTGCACTTAAAGCCAAGAAGCATGACGAAATCAGGATTTTGGTTGAATCGAAACTTTCAACAATCTCCGATCTTGTCTCGGCGGCCTTGCAGGACCAGGAAATTTCTGATGCGGAATTTAAATTAATTCTGAATGAATCAGTGAAATTTCGGCAACTAGCAGGCTGAAATTCGACGCAAAGTTTCTGCCGACTTGCACCAGAAAAAAGAGCTTACTGACTTCACCCCACCAGCCAGAAGCCCGCCTGCTAGATAGCCCGCTAGATAGCGCGCTCTTTTTTCATAGCCTCTTTCACCTCGATGAATTTCTCCATGAAGAAGGGATCGTCTAGGTCTTCTGGCAAATCTCTTGTCAGAGCCACATAGCGCTCAGCTAGTTCACTATCACAAGTGTGGCACATATCGAACGGTTGCTGTACTACTGTATTACAGATAGTGCACCCAAACACATTCCTACCCTTTTTAAGTAGTTGGAGGTGTTTGTAGCAGAACTCGCCGCGGCACCTGCGATCGCACCGGATCGAGGCCCCTTCATGCACAAGCCACTTACAATTCTTCATTTTAAGTTTGAGTCGCTAGTCTCTAATTATGAAATCCGCTCGAGTATCTGGGCCGCGCAATTTTCTTAGCGAGAAAAAATTGTCCCGCTCGCGCGGCTCATAAAACTTGTCACGCAGAAACAAAACGATCACGCTTGCTCCGTTCAGTCACGGTACTTCCGGCGTGATCGTTTTAAGCGGAAGTGTGTTGACTGGCGCGCAAGTTTGGATTTATCCCAGATCAGACATGTAGCGAAAAGGGTGCTATGTATGTTGCAGAACCGATACATCGCTGCTCCACGGTTCACTATCCCAGTCAGCTTCAAATTGACAGGCTAGACATTCACCCGTTCTGCACATCCTCCTCAGCGATTGTTTCCAAACAGTCTGGTGGAACTCCTAAGGACCTCCAACCCCAAGGAGTATGAATGATTATAGTTCCCCCACTTATTCTTCTGCCTTGGCGTTGTATGATCCGGAGATGATAGTCACAAAAGCGTCGTCTTGAGGGCTTTCCACAAAATGTTGTGGGGCTCTTGAACCACTGGCAAGTAGGCATGTCTCTAAAACACAATCCAGTTTCATACCTTTATATGGGAGCAGCTTGATGTTGGTCTTCCTCTCAAACTCCCAAATCATCCTATGGAAGGCGTCTAGCGTACAACGCTCACACATCTCATAAGGGCGCTTAACCCCCCTCTCACAGAATATACACTCTTCTATGGTCACGCCCCGCTTCGCCTGTGCATTGTGCCTTGAACAGAAAAGACCAATGCATGACCGACCGCAGCGTAGTTCTGTGCCGAGTTTGAGCCACTCACAACCATTCATCTTGATATACCCTGGGGGTTGTAGCTCTAATTCACTTGCGGTGGTGCATTATAATGCGACGACGTCCCCTACGCGACTCTTCAAATCTTTGGTAGTTGCACCAAACCCCTGGGGGGTGGTAGTGGGTCCACTCTCCTTGGGCATTCCTCCAACAGTACATACGCTGTCTTGTTGGATTCGCTTTTAGCCACTGATGTGTGTCCATGGTGTGTACCTCATACATACTATATCTCTAAGTTGCGCTCCGGGAGGATGGCGCCCCGGGGCCTAGGGGGGCGGGGCCCCGGGGGGTTGGATCCCTAGGAGGTTGTTGTTTTGGCGCTCCTGTGGTGCCACCAACCTTTTGGCCCCAAACCCCTAAAGTACATCTACTCAACGTGTCGACCAGCGTGAACTAAATGATCTAATCCGAGATCTATATCTCTCCAAGTAAACTTCAGAACTGCTGATTGCAAGATTGAAAGAAACAAATTACTGACTGCTGAAACAAAGGTTACATTTTATCGCAGCAGAGAGCAAGGTTTTCTTCCATGCGTTTGTAAAGAAAACAACCTTGCGTTCGTTTAGTAATGTAGGAGGTTTTGTAACCGAAATGGGTGTAAGTTACACACCAGATGAGTGGTGACTTTTCATTGACAGCTCTAAAAGAAGTTTGAAAGAAAAGGTGTTCTCTTACACAAAGGTAACAAATATGGCTCAGTTCCAGTTGCTCATTCTACTATAATGAATGAAGAGTATACTATAATAAGCACAGTTCTGGTAAAATTGAAGTATTTAGAACAGAACTGGATGGTTTTGGTAGATCTAACAATGATGAATTCCTTGCTTTCACAGCAAAGGTAATTCAGCAAATAGCCATGCTTTATATGTTTGTGGGATATCAAGGCAAAGGAAACGCACCGGATAAAGAAACAGTGGCCGTTGAGGGAAGAATTTAAAGTTGGAAAAAAAAATATTTTCAGCAGCCTGCCACTGATCAAAACAGAGGTTTACTGCCACCATTGCATATAAGCTTGCCTTGATGAAACAATTTGTTAAGGCACTGAACATAGACGGCACATGTTTTAATTAATTATGCAGGAAGTTTCCGGAATTGATCATTGACAAACATAAAGCTGAAATTATTGATGGACCTCAAATTAGGAAGTTATTAAACGATCCAAATGTTATTGATTCGATGAACATAACAGAGTCCACAGCCTTTTCATCATTTGTTTTAGTTGAGTAAATCTTTCTGGGTATCTATTGTGACATTTTGCAAATTTGGCATCACCCAACAGTCCGTTTCCTAACTAGCAAGCTGGAGAATTAAATCTTACAAACTTAGGAATTTGCGTCAGCTAATGTAAGCGCCTGTTGATTATGTTACCAATAACTGGTTGGAATAACACAGTACGCCCATTTATACTAGCTTTAGCTATCAGTTATCAGTTATCAGTTGGGGTATCTTCGTTGCACTCCGGACATGTCCATAGGTGCTCAGATCCTCCCCCCAGCATATGCATCAGCGTCCGGTGGCTAATAGTGCCAGTTATGTGTTGGTTGACGAGGCACTTTGTTTTCCCGATGTACCTCTCGCGTCTGGCTGTGCCGATTCTTACTCCCAGGTCTTTCATCCTGGACAGCGATGTGGAATCACTGACGTCAAAATCCTCTGTTCTCACCAAATCTTTAAGGACGTTAATAACATCGGCACGATCCATGGGCTGGCCATCTACAGGGGGTGCAGAGCCAGCCAGTTTGTCAGCTCGTTCATTTCCCTCGACTCCCGCATGTCCTGGGACGAAGATGAAGGTGACTTTACGGACAACAGACTTCCGCAGCGATTCAGTCCACTGTCTACGTACAGATCCAGCTTCGACCTTCTGAATCATGCTCATTGAATCACTTAGTACACACACGTTGGTATAATGCTGTGATTCCAGCCATATGAAAGCCTGTGTAACTGCCATCACCTCCATCGTCATGCTGCTCGTGGTCATAGAGTGGGCACCACTGGATTCTTGAACGGTTCGGCCCGCTGAACGGGCTGTAAATGCCCACGCACTTCTCTGCTGCTTTACAACAGATCCATCTGTATAGATGAGCACTTCAGGGCTATCTGAGTGTTCATAGATGAGCGCGTTAACCTCTGCATTGACAGCGGCAGGGTTCTGCTCTCTGCACCGTCTGTCGAGTGTGATAATGCAGGAGAAAGTGCACTTAAAGGCTGGAGGCACCGGCACCCATTCCTTGCCGGGGTTGATACTGGTAAGACTGCAGACCTGTCTGACGACATCTTCCGCCCGACCCATCCATGATTTGCCCCTCTTTAGCCTGTCACCCTTTTCTCTGAATATAGCGTCATGCAGAGAGTGCTGCTCATCTGCACTTATTTTTAAGTATGCACGAGCTCTCCAGATCTTGATTCTGTGTTCCATTGTCGGGAAGTCAAGGAGGTATCTCATTGCTACATAGCTGGTGTCTCTCGTGCAGCCCAAAATGATGCGCATGGCTTCGTTTTGTACCTTCTTTAGCTAGTTGACCTATGACTGGAATAACAGACACTGCTGAGTAATGGAAGTAGGTATCACCATATTATTTCAACGGGACAGAATTATGATTTAGGCATTCGAGTAATGTTGTTTGTCCACCAAGAATGATAATGACTATTCATTTCATCCAGTGGGGTTGAAAGTATGGAGCCGTGAGTTCTAAGGTGTCTGATGAGGACTATTTTGGCTCGACCTAAGGCCTATGTTTGGAATTCGAGTAAAATGACGTGTAAAGAGCAGTTGTGAATTCGTTTGTTGGATTTTTATTTTCTGGTACCATCTGTTAATACAGGTAGGCGTTAATGTCTATTATCACACAAATATATCACTTAAAGGTCTTGAAAGAAGGATCTGCAAAACCCCTCAGTTAATAATTATTTATATTGGGAGATTTAAGTATATTCTGTTTCACAAAGATATTAGTGAGTCACATGAACTGTCCTAATCTGGAGGGATAATGATAACTTCCTTTGGGTAATGAAATATCACTGGATCGTTTTCCTTTGCTTGTCCTAATCCTAGAATCGATGTTCTGAATTACCAAAATGATCTTTCTTTGCGATTTCCTAAATATTTCTTTTGTATGTGTCAAAATGTGCATGCTTTATATATATATATATAATGTGTATGGGACAAATATATTGATGCGTGGGTAATGACCATTTATGTGGTTCTCTACCTGGAGGAAAAGAAATAGTTTTCAGGACGGTGTGACTGTGCCAGTAGAAATAGACCAATGGGAAATGAAATGTACTACTGAGTGTAAGCGGCTCGGTGCACCAAAGACATGGTAGAGGGACGTATATGTCACGTGGGTATATGAGTCAGTAATGGTCCCGTCAGATCACGAAAGGACAATACACAGAAAAAAGGGTCTGGCTGACTTATAAATATGTATGTAGTATACGTACAGATGCGTTATATGTATTGTGTTGGCAGATGATGATGGGTGGTGGTCAGTTGGTACAAGTGATGCTTCCAAGACTGGGAACATCTCTGGTCTGAGTGGTGCATTTCTCAGTGAATTAGGAAATCCTTCGCCTTTATACTACCATGAAGAGCAGAGGACGTTCTTTAATGTTTGCCACTCAGGATGGCCCATTGCCACACGGGAATGAAGCTAAGTGGCATGACAAACACTTGTAACGTCAATAATCATATTAGACCAGTGGTCAACAACTAAAAAACAACAGCTAGTCAACCTTAGAACTACTCAGATATCCTGTTACTCTTCAACAACAGAACATTTGACCGCCATAGTTTAGACAACTGGATGAACCAGTTTTACAATATTTAACCAGGAAAGGAACAATATTATTAATACGTAAAGAACCAAAGGACAAGAGGACCATCACTTTTAGTTTATTATGCTATGACTTTGCCAGGTGTTCTAGAAGTTTTTCCAACGGTAGGACAATTGGATAGTAATATTATCTTACATAATTAGGCATAAAGATATAAGTTGTGTAATAATATTTATGTAAATTGCTATGCCCATGGAGCATACCCCCACTCCCTTTTCTTTTATTACAATACTGTAAACCTCTCCTACGGTGTTTTTTACTTGCATCATAGTCATGGGTGTATTACTGTGTTCAACTCTAGTGTGATAGTTCTCTTCATTTGACGACAAAACCCAGAGAGCTGGTGGACGAGATACCACTCGCTTACACTCTAACCAGAGTGATCTTTAGCTTTCTCTAAAAAGCAGTAACTTCCCGGTGCTCTCTTGGCCTTCTATTATAAATCCTGAATTATACCTAGTAAAATCTTATAGTCTATATCGGTTTCTTCTTCTTCTTCTTCTGCGTTCATCCGGGTTTTTTTCCGGATGTGACTGCGTTGTGCCTGTTTACAGCAGAGCTGCGTTCTTGCACCGTTAGGCCGACACATCCGACTTCTGCGGGCATTTGTTGACCGGGTTAACCTTCCCGGGCTATATCGGTTTTATCACTAGGGAGTCTTATGAGTCAATTCCTGGTCTTCCTATAAATGTTGGCAACTATGAATTGGGGATATCAATCTCCCATGTCGACACCATAAGGATGCTTGAAGATCTACAAATTGATGCAAAAGATCCTAGACTTCTAAATAAAAAACCATATATTGGAAACAACAAGCTGCCATCAGAACTGATAACGATGTAGGCCAATATCTGCCTATTAAAAGAGGTGTGAGACAGGGATGTATAATGTCTCCAGATCTTTTTTTCCCCTTCAGTGAAAATATTTTCAGAAATATAGAAGATATGGAAGGAATCAACATTGGGGACGAAACATCAATAACGTTAGATATGTAGATGATACAGTCTTGGCTGCAGACAATGAACAGGACCTGCAAAATTTAATAGATGCGGTTGTTGCACACAGTGAACAACTAGGGTTAGAACTGAATAGTAGGAAGACACAGATTATGGTCGTCACTGGGAAGAAGGAAATACCACAATGTGATATACGAGTAAATGGGCTTATTCTTAAGCAAGTGAATCGATACAGTTATCTTGGAACAGCCATAACATCAGATGGGAAATGCCTTGATGAGATTAGAACAATAATTGCCATTGTGAAGGTAGCTTTTTGCAAGATGAAAAGCATACTGACCAATAAAAAGATATCAATCGAAACGAGAAAAAGAGTGTTGAAGTGCTACATAGAACCTGTACTTTTGTATGGCTGTGAGGCGTTGACAATGAGCAGTCAAGCTGAAAAACATCGGATGGCTGTGGAAATGTGGTTTCTGAGGAAACTGCAAAGAATACCATGGATAGACAGAAAAACCAATGAACAAATCCTTCAAGAAACAAATGAAGATCGTAAACTGATTAGAGTCATTAGACGTAGATAGTCAAAATTTTTTGGGCATGATATGAGAAGAAGTCACTTGGAGAACTTGTTAACGACTGGCAAGATCGAAGAGAAGAGACCAAGGGAAAGACTGAGAAGTAAATACCTGGATGGCTTGGCAGGAACATGGAGCTGATACACGACTCTGGTGATCGAGTGAGATGGCAGAACATTACCGCCCACGCTTATCGGCATGGTACATGATGGATGGATGGATCTCCCATTTCTATTTTTATATACCACAACTATAAAGCACAAAATTATTCCGAATTAGTTAAAGACACGCTGTCGAGTTTTTGTAAGCTTGGATGCATCATGAGCTTACAATTGCACTACCCCCATAACCATTTACATTTCTTTCCCGAGAATCATGGCGACTTTAGTGAGGAGCAAGGTGAAAGATTTCAGTAAGATATACAAACAATGGAAGAGAGATAGCAGGGACTTTAGGAAGAACACATAATGACAGATTACTGTTGGACCCTTGCATGACTGTCGGAGCTTATCACATTCCAGGAAGTCCTAGAAAAGAAGCTTTTTGTGTCTTGACTATAGCTTCTTTAAAAAATGCTAGTGATAAAGTTTTAATATGTTTTATATATTTCACATGAAGGTAATAGGAACACAGTAATTACATATAATATACATGCAGATTACAGTCAAAATGCCACTGATGGCACCTAACACTAGGCTCGTACATAACAATGGCCCTACTAAGATTGTCATTCTTGGTTATCTCACAAACTAGAGCTGATAAAAACAATATGATTACATTTTTTTGGGAATCAGGTAACACAAACACAGAATTACCCAAGAGTAGCCTTAAAATTTAAGGCACCAACATGTGTGTAATGATACGACCAAAGTGCATTGTTGACTTTCTCCTTTGTATTTGCTTCAGCCCAGCCATTCTTAACACAACTCGTACATTTTTATGCAGAATTTTACATAATGACCACACGGTGTTCCGTACTATTCTTGTATTAATGAACATTCTTAAGAAGCCTATATGAACGCTGACGCCCATAATTGTTCATGTGAGATACAACCATCCATTGTGAAACAAAACTCTGGTTTTCTTGGGCCAACACGCAGTCACTGGATCCTGCAGTATTGTGTGGTCTGTTTAAGCCCGGCGTGATTTATGTGCAGTCTTAGTGTTGTTTTAAACTGTAATAGCTTTAGAGGCTGAAAACGCAATCTGTGTGGTATGTTTATGATCCATCCATAGCAAGGGATGATCGCTGGAGAGGAGGAGGGGGAGGAGAAGAACAACAGCAACAAGAAGAACAATAATAAGAAGAAGAGCAAGAAGAAGAAGAAGAAGAAGAAGAAGAAGACAACAACAACGGCAGCAACAACAAATACAATAAGAACCCGAATAATGGCAAGAAGAAGAGCAAGAAGAACAGCAAGAAGAAGAACAAGAGCAATAAGAGCAAGAAGCAGCCAAGAAGGAGAAGACGAAGAACAAGAACAATAAGAACAAGAAGAACAAGAACAATAAGAACAAGGAGAAGAGCCGGAAGAAGAAGAAGAAGAAGAAGAAGAAGAAGAAGAAGAAGAAGAAGAAGAAGAAGAAGAAGAAGAAGAAGCAGAAGCAGAAGAAGAAGAAGAAGAAGCAGAAGACAACAACAACGGCAGCAACAACAAAAACAACAACAACAAGATATACTGTGCTGCCGTTCGAAACACAGCTGCCGGCGAATTGGCCGCAGACCGCGTTGCGTTGGTATAGGTGCCGGTCGTTCAGAAAGCAATTTCAAGCTGCTGAACGTAAACTTGCCAAGAGATCACAGCGGCAGAAATGCTGGTGTTGATTGCGATGTCCTGTAAAAAAGGATATGTGCACAAAAATGTGCCTATCTGGCCGAGTGGCTAAGAATGCCGAGTTCCCTTTTGGGTAACTAGGGTTCGAATTCTCGGTAAGATGTGTATATTTTTTTTCTGTCGTGGGCACAAGCAAAACCCCTAACCTGCACAGTTCTCAGCGACTGTACTAGCCAGGCGGCCTTAATTTCTCAGGCCCAAGACTGCCCTGTTCTACACAGCAAGGTACTAATAGTAATATAATAGGCAACAGATGACAGTGCCTATTCCATGAAGATAGCTTGAACCCGCAGCCCTTTTTGTAAAGCTTCTCTTCCTGCCACTTAAACCAGTTTTTGTTTTTTGTTTTTAGTAATCTTTAGTAATTAGTGGCGCTAACAACTACACCACCGTAGATCCAAGAAATTAAAAGATAATCATAGAATAGTCGACTAATTAACTTACCGATCCCATTGTGCTTGTATATTCACAACGGACACAAGAATCCTATTACTGCAAGTCTGCGCAGAATGAAAACACAGTATCTCACTGAAACACTAACACATGCTGTTTCTTACAGACGCTCTGTGTGAAACTATAGCTGAATCCTCAAGTATACATTGCTAAATCCAGCCAAGTATAACATTTCAGGTCGTCGGCTTCGCTTGTAAGATTTTCAAATACCTGGGATAACTGACACACGGTGGCATCTCAAACACGTATCTGAAATATGTTTGTAGTAATTTGCTTTCTATCCATGAACCAACCTGGCATAAACAACAGTTTTATTTGTCTAAGTAATCGGATAACCACGGTTTGGATATACCCAATGATAGTTTGTGATCGGAGACAAATCATTGTAGAGTCTTATGTCTGGTACTTGTAGCTTACGGCGCGTGCGAGGGTTTAACTGTCACAGGTGTTGTGGGGACTAGGTGTACGATATGTCTCCCAGGTGTCCTCAATTCCATCGGTTGTACCTGTAAGTGCATTGTTGAAATGGGGACGTGCAACGTTGGCTGTGGCATTGTACGGGGGATACGTGCGTGGGGAGCACAATGCTGATACGGTTGTGCTGTAAGTAGGGCGCTTGTACAAGCTAGGGGAGATTTCATTCCTCTTATTGTTCTGCTGCTTCTTCTTCTTGTTCTTGTTCTTCTTGCTCTGGTTTCTTCTTGTTTTCGTTTTTTTTTTTTTTTGTTCTTCTTCTAGTTCTTGTTTTTTGTAGTTCGGTTCTTCTTGTTCCTCTAGTTCCTCCTCCTCCTACTCCTCCTCCTCCTCCTCTTCCTCTTCTGCTTCTTCTTCTTCTTCTTCTTCTTCTTCTTCTTCTTCGTGTTTCTTTTTTTTTGGTGTGCTGTTTTCGGTCTTCTTGATCTTCCTTTTCTTGTTCTTCTTGCTCGTCTTCTTTTTGTTCTTATTCTTCTTCTGTGTCTCGTTCTTGTTCTTGCTCTTGTTCTTTTTATTTTTCTTCTTGTTCTTCCTAATGTTCTTTCTTTTGTTAATCATCATCATCATCATCATCATCATCATCATCATCATCATCATCATCATCATCATCATCTTCTTCTCTTTCTTCTACGTATTACTTTACGAATCATAGTGGGATATAGTCCCACAACCACACATGTCAACCCTTTGTAGGCCAGACATGATTGGTGGGATGTTGGCAGATATTTTTCCGTGTGAACCAACCCTCATTAGTCGCCTTCTACGGTATGCACAGGAGGCCTACAGCCATTCTATCCTTTACTTACCCTCTTAGGTCCCGGTAACACACTGGTGATCTCCTTGAGGTCACGATAAAACACTGGTGATCTCCTTGAGTTCCCGTTACCACAGTGGGGGTCTCCTTGCGGTCCCGGTAACAAAGTGGGGATCTCCTTGACGTCCAGGTACACACTGGGGGGGGGGGGGGTCTCCTTGAGATCCCGGTAACACAGTGTGGGTCTCTTTGAGGTCCTGGTAACATAGTGGGGGTCTCCTTGAGGTCCCAGTAACACACAGGGGATGTCTCTTAGGTCCTGGTAACACACCGGGGGTCTCTCTTAGGTCCCGGTAACACACTGGGGATCTCCTTGAGGTCCCGGTAACACACTGGGGATCTCCTTGAGGTCCCGGTAACACACTGGTGATCTCCTTGAGGTCCCGGTAACACACAGGGGATGTCTCTTAGGTCCCGGTAACACACCGGGGGTCTCTCTTAGGTCCCGGTAACACACTGGGGATCTCCTTGAGGTCCCGGTAACACATTGGGGATCTCCTTGAGGTCCCGGTAACACACTGGTGATCTCCTTGAGGTCCCGGTAACACACTGGGGATGTCCTTGGGGTCCCGGTAACACAGTGGGGTCTCCTTGAGGTCCCGGTAACGCACTGGGGATCTCTCTTAGGTCCCGGTAACACATTAGGGATCTCTCTTAGGTCCCGGTAACACACTTGGGATCTCTCTTAAGTCCCAATAACACACTGGGGATCTCTCTTAGGTCCCGGTAACACTGGGGATCTCTCTTAGGTCCCGGTAACACATTGGGGATCTCTCTTAGGTCCCGGTAACACACTGGGGATCTCTCTTGGGTCCCGGTAACACACTGGGGATCTCTCTTGGGTCCCGGTAACACACTGGGGATCTCTCTTGGGTCCCGGTAACACACTGGGGATCTCTCTTGGGTCCCGGTAACACACTGGGGATCTCTCTTAGGTCCCGGTAACACTGGGGATCTCTCTTAGGTCCCGGTAACACACTGGGGATCTCTCTTAGGTCCCGGTAACACACTGGGGATCTCTCTTAGGTCCCGGTAACACTGGGGATCTCTCTTAGGTCCCGGTAACACACTGGGGATCTCTCTTAGGTCCCGGTAACACACTGGGGATCTCTCTTGGGTCCCGGTAACACACTGGGGATCTCTCTTAGGTCCCGGTAACACTGGGGATCTCGCTTAGGTCCCGGTAACACACTGGGGATCTCTCTTGGGTCCCGGTAACACACTGGGGATCTCTCTTAGGTCCCGGTAACGCACAGGGGACATGGCATCGCTCATTAACTGTGGTCTAGGCCTGACTTACACTTTCATTGAGACAAATCTTCACTAGTTCATTTTACAAATGGCCTAATTCCAGCTTGTAAAAGATCTAATTCCAGCTTATAAAAGGTCTAATTCCAGTTTATCACAATCATCTTCTTCACACTTTGGCCGTCAAGCGTCGTGGGGAGGAATAACTGGCGCTCCAGCGCCTGGTGGGCGGCACTGGATAGTGTCATTCCGTGTGATTGTACAATGTCTTTGATGTCGTCAATCCATTTTTTTTGGACGTTCTCTTGGTTTCGTCGCAGGTGATCTTTGATGTAGGGCCAGTGATGGTAGTTGATGGTGTTACACTCTAACGAGATAGCCAAACCACTTGATCTTCTGTCTTTCAATAAATGTGGCAGAAGGTGTTGATCCCACTGTCTGTCTGTTAACCAAATTTCTTACACGGTCTCGGATTGTTATGTTGGCAGCTTCCTCAAGCATCTCATCTTACAGGTGTTGATTTGCGAAAGTGTGATTTGGATAAAGTCTAAGTCTGAGATTGGTATCAAAGCTTGGTGCGAATATGCTGTTTATTATCTGTCGTTTTGCGGACATGGGTATATTTTGATGTTTCAGTATAGGTGATAGTTGATATGTAAGTGCACTTGCTTTCTGACATCTGATTTCGATTTCTCTGTCCAATTTGCCATTTTCTGTGATCATACTTCCAAGATGTCCCTATCTACTATCTAGCGAAACCACAGCCAAGGGAACAGGCTTGGTAGAATCAGCGGGGAAAGAAGACACTGTTGAGTTTGACTCTAGTCCGACTTTGTGAAGACACATGAAGGGTGTAGCATAGGTAGGAGAGCAAGCGCAATTGAAATACCACTACTTTTATCGTTTCTTTACTTATTCAGTCTCTCGGTAGAGATTTGTTCGCAGCAGACGAGCATAATCTCCGGGGGGCCTATTCTCGACGGTCGCGAGATCCGCACAATGGAAGGATGGGGGATTCGCTTGCAATAGACAGGCAATATCTCCTGCGGCAGCTCTGGCGGGTCTATTCCCGCTGGTCGCGGGGTCCGCTTAAAGTCAGGTGGAGAGTCTGACGATAGTGCACGCTTTACACAGGTCCGGACACTTGTGATCGACAGATGTGCGCGCCCTTATGGTCCGGGCTCGTACGAGGCCCTCACCTGTGGGACTTGGCTGAACGTCTCTAAGCCGGGTCCCTTGGGTGTCAGGGTCTGGCCATAACTCGCCACCTGCTCGTGGTGGCGAGGTCGCGGTGGTTTTGACGCTGCGCCGCCAGCGTCTGCAGCCTACCTTGTGCCAGACGTATTGGTTACCCATTCCTCTGGACAACACAAGGTTAGGTCGAGAGTGAGGTCATGTCGTTTGGGCGCCACATGATCCTCTGAAGCTCTGCCCAGACATTGTGATGGAATATTGGCCACATTCCAACTCACATACTTTGGTCTGTAAAGACTGCAAGGTGTCAACGACTTCCAAGATATTTGAATTCTTTAACTTGTTTCAGAGATGTGGTATTTATTTGTATACTTAGTGGACCAGGAGATCTGCTAACTGCATTTATTTCCCGTGGATCAGTTGTTTCATCTAAGTAAAGACTTCTAAATTTTATGAATCTGTTATGTCAAGGCTTGCTTCTTTGGATATTATGTCCATGTAGATATTAAATAGCAGAGGAAAGAGAGAGCACCCATCCCTTTCTCACTGCTGTATTGACTGTGAACATATCTGATATACCTTCTTGTGTTCTTACTGCACTTTGGCTCGAGTGGTACATGGCTACAATGTTTTCTAGCAATTGTCCTTGTATCCCATAGGCTTCGAAGAAGGTCTATAACTTGTAACTAATTGACTACTCTATCGGATAACCTTTTCCTAATCTACAAGCACATTATTCTGCTGTTCACTATATTTGATAGTTTTTTTCACATATTTGTCTAAGTGTAAATAGTGCATTAGTGCAACTTTCACATTTCCGAAAACCGAATTGTACTTTGCTTAACTGTTGCTCAACTATGGGTCTAGTTCTTTGTTCCAATAGTCAGGAGTGATATACCGACAACTTTGTACGTTTCGCACTCTCTCATATTGCCTTTATTTTTCCATATTGGTACTATTATTACCTGTTGCCAATTGGTTGGGACTTTTCTTTCCTTCCATGCTATATTTTTTTTTTAAAGTCTTGTCAGCCGTTTAACTCCTGTTTTCCCACAGGCCTGAATAGCTTCTGTGGTTATTCCAACTGGACCCGGTGATTTGTTTTTAGGACTTTTCTGTATAACTGCTTTGACTTCCGCAGGGATGAAGTTTGGTTCTTGTTTTCCATGGCTTTTAGGCATAAAAGTGAGGTTTTCTATGTTATTGTGTGTGGGGTTAAGTAGTTCTTGAAATTATTCTGAACACTTTGCTAGTCTTTGTTGTGATTCTAGTTTACAAATGGTCTAATTGTAACTTATAAAAGGTCTAACTTCAGCTTTATAAAAGGTCTAATTTCGGCTTAAAAAAGGTCCAATTTCAGCTTGTAAAAGGTCCGATTCCAGCCTATGTTTCGGTTAGACCTGCATGTTTGCCTTACAGATGGTCTTATTCCAGCCATGGTAAACGTAGACCAAAATTCATTTGCATTGTCACTAATCTAACCCAGCACATATTCAACATAGGCATGCATTTAAGGAGATTAAATAGCACTGCGTACAATATACTACAATATGAATATAAATGCAATCAAAACTGAAATATAGAAGGTTAACAGATTCCCTGGTCCATAAAATATGCTGATTAATAGTACACCTTTTAAACAAATCAAGAATGTAAATATCTAGGAAGTGCAATCACAGACGATGGCAGAATGGACACAGAAATCGACATCAATGCCAAAAAGCAAGTGCGCTTAGTCTTCATGGCAAATGGTATCTCCATGATGCTCCGTTCCTGCGCCAGTGAATATCATACAAAATGTTCCCCATTGTCCTGTGTGAAAAGTGGAACAGACAGCTGTCCCGACAAACCAACAGCACGTACAGGTATACATGCATAAGGCCGCTGTCAGAATGCAAAAAAAAAAAATAAATAAAACAAGTCAGCCACTAAAATAGTTCATCGTCGATAACAGCGTCAGTCACTTGAAAACCAGCAATTAAAAGACATTACTGGATAACGCAAAACCAGCTAGTTCGCCAACCGACATCCGCCATTTTTCTGAACAATCCAAAACAAACCACATCGGATAGATGTAAATTGGAGAACTTGTTGACAACAGGCAAGATCGAGGGGAAGAGAACAAGGGGAAGGCAGAGAAGTAAATACCTGGATGGCTTGGCCACGTGGTATGGTTGAGACAAGAAAATAGAGCTGATGCACGACTCTGGTGAACGCGTGAGATGGCGAAACATGACTGCCCACGCTTATCGGCATGGCACATGATGATAATGAGCTGTGTTACCCTTTAGTTAACAGTTTGTATATTGTCTAGCGTGTCATCTGATTTTTACCTCTTTCTTTTACTTCTATGAAAGCCAACTAATACCCATGAATTTATATTAATACTATTTCAAAGATCCCGCAGTATCTGCTATTTAACAATTCCCACACCAGAACGGGAGACAGAAAATGTTGGAGATCCAATACAGCCAACCTATACTGAGAAGATGACACGTGAGCAGTGTGTGAAGAGATGAAAATAGTGAGGGAGTTACCGACGTTGATTGGGAACTGCGCTGATAATGTCATGAGCACGGTCGGGGAAGAGTTCGACACTAGGGCTCATCGCCTGCTACGTGAGGGAAATATTGGTCGCCTATTCCTGTGTGTTTTCAGACCTACATAATGTGATGGCGCTGTCATGTAACATACGTACAGCATGAGACTGCATCGGGACAAATGTTGTTAATATTTAAGAGATGCAAGTACAGACGTTATTTCAGCTAATGCTATCTGGAGGTATAATGTCAGGTCTTAGTCAGATATGACTGAGCTACCGTATGCCAATAGACGGTACTACCTGCTTTCTGTTAGCGTCGAATGTTGGGTCTTAGTTATATATTACTGAGCTACCGTATGACAGTTGATGATACTACCTACTTTCTGTTAGCGCCGGATGTTGGGCGACGCTCAACAAACCCGACAACACATATTGTGCCAACGGCTTCGGGCGGAGGTGTGTGCAATTGGGAGGGTACAAGCCTTACCCTGGTGAGAGGAAATGCAACCTAAGGACTACATGTCATGGTAGGGCAGATCAGACCCTAAGCCTTGGATGGAATCTACGACAGGCGGACAGTTAGAGTATTGCTTTGATGATCCGGCAGCTTCTGAAACTTGTCTTGTTCCAGACGTATTGGTGTTACCTTTCCTCTGGAGTAAACTAGAGAGGCCGAGAGAGGTATCATACTGCATGGACAACACACGGTCTCTTAACTCAGCCCAGGCTTTGAGTTATGGAGAGTTATAACTCTATTTTACAAACTATCGTCTGTCAAGACCGCAAAGTGCTAGTCAGTAAGTCATCTGGGGATGACGAATTAGAGCCCTTGAGCCTTTCAGACGTGTCTGTAGTCTACAAAAACCAGCGAGCCAAGACTGTACAGTGGCTAGACGTTCGCCTGATGGTCCATTGATCATGGGTTCAATTCGTAACCGGGAGAATTCTCATTAAAATAAAAAATTTGACGGGATCCCAGATCAATCGAGCCTAGAATTGGTGCCTGGAAATGTCCACCCCAGCCACGGAGTGCAGGTGGTAGACAGAAATATGGATCTAACACTATTCACTATATACATGGGGCGCCTTAAGTCGTGTACAAGAGTCCTTTACTGCTGCTGCTACTGCTGCTGCTACTGTTACTGCTACTGTTACTGCTACTACTGCTGCTACTACTGCTGCTACTGTTACTGCTACTGCTGCTGTTACTGTTACTGCTACTGTTACTGCTACTGCTGCTGCTACTGCTGCCGCTACTGCTGCTGCTACTGTTACTGCTACTGCTGCTGTTACTGTTACTGCTACTGTTACTGCTACTACTGCTGCTACTGCTGCTGCTACTGTTACTGCTACTGCTGCTGTTACTGTTACTGTTACTGCTACTGCTGCTGCTACTGCTGCTGCTACTGCTGCTGCTACTGTTACTGCTACTGCTGCTGTTACTGTTACTGCTACTGTTACTGCTACTGCTGCTGCTACTGCTGCTACTGTTACTGCTACTGCTGCTGTTACTGTTACGCTACTGTTACTGCTACTGCTGCTGCTACTGTTACTGTTACTGCTAGTGCTGCTGCTACTGTTACTGTTACTGTTACTGCTACTGCTGCTGCTACTGTTACTGTTACTGTTACTGCTACTGCTGCTGCTACTACTGCTGCTACTGCTGCTGCTACTGTTACTGCTACTGCTGCTGTTACTGTTACTGTTACTGCTACTGCTGCTGCTACTGCTGCTGCTACTGCTGCTGCTACTGCTACTGTTACTGCTACTGCTGCTGCTACTGCTGCTGCTACTGCTGCTGCTACTGCTACTGTTACTGCTACTGCTGCATCAGCTACTGCTACTGCTACAACTACTGCTGCTTCTACTACTATTGCTACTACTGTGCTACTGCTGCTACTACTGTTACAGATGCTACTGCTGCTGCTACTGTTACAGATGCTACTGCTGCTGCTACTGTTACAGATGCTACTGCTGCTGCTACTGTTACAGATGCTACTGCTGCTGCTACTGTTACAGATGCTACTGCTGCTGCTGCTGCTACTACTACTACTACTACTACTACTACTACTACTACTATTACTGCTAGTAGTACTACTGTTACTACTACTGTACTTACTACTACTACTACTACTACTACTACTACTACTACTACTACTACTACTACTACTACTACTACTACTACTACTGCTTGCTATTCCTTCAACCGCATTAAACAAATCCTTTACTTTATTAACTAGAAAACCCCCCGTCGGTAGCTCATCCATCCAATAGTTCTACGACAACCCAACAATACCTAGACTTTCATTCATCTTGTCTCAATGGCCAGGCTACCCTCTCACGACTCTCCGACTTTGCTACTATGTACATGTATTCAGGCTCGTGTATCTTCAGGCAGATAACATAAACCATTTGTCACCGCCCACATCCTCAACTTTACATAAACATTCCACATTGTTCTCTTGTCTGTCGCCCGGGCTTGTACATTCCTATATAATTTTAACCAGTTCCTACAATAAATTATATTTTTAGAAGTTAATTGCATATCTATTATAGGACGTCACAGTTAACCCCAGCATATTGGCTGTTTGTGATTTATTGGCAAGTTTACGTTCAGTAATTTGCCATAGATTTCTGAAGGGGTAAGGCAACAGCCACAAATAATCCACTGCAACTGAAGCGTACATCTTCTTATGTCTCGTACTTCAAATGACCTCTTCCTCCTTCACCTCCTCCTCCTCTACCACCTCCTCCTCCTCTATCACCTCCTTTTCTTAACCCCCTCCTCTTCACCTCCTCATCTTCACCCCCTCGTCTTCACCTCCACCTATTTAACTTCTTCTCTTCATCTCCTCCTCCTCACCTCTTCCTTTTCACCTCCACCTCCTTCACTTCCTCCTGCTCCTTCACCATCTCTCCTCCTTCACCTCCTCATTCTTCACCTCCTCGTCCTTCATCTCTACCTCCTTCACCTCCGCTTCCTTCACTTCCTCATACCCCGGTAGCCCTGAGTTCAATCCTCATCGGTGCCTATTTTAAAATTTGACCTCTGCTCACAGGTTGACCCAGTCAAAAAATGATACCGAGATATTGGGTTTAACCCCTACACAGGTCAGTTAGTCTGAAATGTCGACTACTCGTCCTTGATTTGGTGAAGTAAATTACAAGTACCTCTGAAGCCGAAGTGGGTTTGACAGATGACAATGGACATTGGTAATTAGGAAGGATACCAGGAAATGTCTTGGAAAGCAAGGACTTCTGATTCAAGACATTTACTTATTCAATTTTTAGGATGGGCCGACATGGGAAGCCAGGCAAGCTTTAGTCAATTAAATTCTATCCGATGTGAATCGAACCCCGGACCATCAAACCGGCAGGTGACCATCTAGCCACTACATTGCCGCGGCTTCTAAGAAAAGTTCCCCCTACTAATGAAGAATCAGATTCGCTGAACTGGACACTTGACTCGCGTGCCAGATCATAGACTCCCTATACTAATTATTTTACGGTGACCTGCGCTGTGGTAAACGCTCCCAAGGCTGCCAGAGGAAACGCTTTATAGACACTCTGAAGATCTCACTGAAAGCTTTTGGAATTCATCACAACACTTGGGAAACTGCTGCCAAAGACCGAAATTCGTGGCGTACATCATTACGCAAGGATGAAGTCACTCGTGAAGTAAACAGGACTGCAAGAGCTGTGGGGGAAAAAAAAAAGAAACAAAGAAGGCTGGGGGAGAAATAAAAGCACCTCGGAAGATCCTCCTCCTGGAAGTTCAAACAATCTTGGCCCACATTGTCAAAGAACATCTCGAGCCAAAATGACTTTACCAGCCATCTTAGAACTGACGGCTCCTGATTCAACACCACTTGATGAAATGAATGGTCATCATCATTCTTGAATGACTAACAAGTGTCAGGACCTTCACATTTGTGTAAACCTTTTTGCACGAGGGAATGGGTGGAAAGTCTTTCCCTCTGGTTGCGAACGACGAGAATTGACACAAAACCCTTGTCCGACTGCGCTCATGTCATTATCAGTTTAACATCCTAACCGGTACAAGAACGATCCAGCAGAGATGCGTGTCAGGTTTCTAGAAAAGTAGCGCAGAAACAAGGGGAAAAGATACGAATTAGAAGCAATGCCCCAAACAACTATTCCTTTACCACACTGTTCGAGTTCTTTACAGACCTCAATGCGGGCGTTCAGGACGGCAGCCTGGTCCATTGCCCATCCGTCCCCTACAGCAGCCAAACCTGCAAGTCTGTCTCCGGCTTCATTTCCTTAATATATATTCCCGTGTCCTGACACAACAAATGGAACATAAACTGGACTTATGAGTTAACATTCAGTCTCTCAGACTATTCGCAACCAACAGATCAGTCAGCCGGTTTATTTTAAATTTTATTTGTGTTTCTTCTTATTTCCATGGGTTTAAAGATGCCTTCTGCCATCCATTTCTTACGTCCCATCATCTTCATGTTTGGGATAGTTTGCTGGCTGAATGAGTTCTTCAATACTCTCTATGCCAAAGTCATTACGGCACCTGACTCGCGCTTCGGAAGTTGTGGATTCGATTCCCCCTACTCCGTTCGGTTCTCATCTCATCTCATCATGTTCCTCTTGTACCTTGCGGTGTCGAGGTGAAGTATAAACTTCGTGAGAGTGCCCGGTTATGGGCTTCTTATATCGACATTCCCATGGATTCTGTTATTCCCTCCGTCCAACGTTTACGTGGTCGGCCTCTTCCTCTGTTTCCATCTGGTCTGTACATCATTGCTTGTTGTGGCATGCTGTTGACGGGTAACCTACTTGCATGGTCAAACCATTTGACTTGCTGCTTTCTAATAAAATCTAGAGCAGCTTTAACCCCCACTTTAGTCCTGATTTCTTCATTTCTGATCTTATCTCTTCTTGATACGTTGAGTATTCTTCTCAGGAACCTCATTTCTGTTGTGATTTTTCTTTTCTCTTTTTCTGTCATTGTCCAGGTTTGGCATTAGTAGCACAGAGTTTGTAGGAAGATTGTGTTGTAAAGTGCTTTCTTAGTAGTTATTGATACATGTTTGTTCTTTAGTATTGGTGCCATTTGTCCAATGAGTTGATTTGCCTTATTGCACCTATTTTCGATCTCGTCTTCTGATCTGCCATTTGATGATATTATACTTCCTAGGTACTTGAAGCTCTTTACTTGTTTCAAGGGATGTTCGGTTTAGGTGAATTGTTGCTGTTTGTTCTTCTTTAGTTATAGTCATTACCTCTGTTTTGCTTGTGCTAATTTTCATGTTATGTTCCCTACACATTTCGTTTAGACTATTCATGTGGTCTTGTAATTCAGCTTCTGATTTTGCTATTAGTGCTTGGTCGTCCGCAAACAGTCCGTTTATACTTCTTAGTTTTTCTACTAGCAGTATGAAGATCCCCTGCCGGCTTGCTAGGCCAGTCGCAGGTTTAGGACACTAATCTGACCACAGGGAGTCTATCCCCTATGGCGAGCCATAGCCCCGTTAGCCCATGACCTCGCGGTCATGGTTGCCCGGTTTGCACCACGTGGAGGTGGGGGTTGACTTGTGTAGTCTGCGGGTCATCGGCAGGCTACTAATTTTCGCTCTTCACCCCTCCTGGGAGAGGCTAGCCGATCCTAACCCTGCTGGCTGCAAGGCCAGGCGCATTCCACACCTTACAGATCCGTTCGGTTCACAAGTGCAAATTTCTCGGAGACTCCTCCGGGTCGTTGCTGGAGCTACAGAGTTCGTGCTTTCAGTGGCGCTTTTGGCAGGCCGCCCTGTGGAAAGAGACCGAGCCAAATGGGATAAAACTTGATGCAATGATGTCGACCCTTTTACCTTTTAAAAGTGTTCTTTTTAATCAGCCGACCAGCCAACCGACCAACTAACCGACCAACCAACCGACAAACCAACCGACAAACCAACCTACCAACCTACCAGCCAACCAATTGATCAACCATCCGACCAACCATCCAACCGACCAACCAACCGACCAACCAACTAACTGACCAACCATCCAACCAACCAACCATCCGACCAACCAACCAACCGACCAACAATAGGACCAACCAACAAATCGACCAACCAACCGACCAACCATCCGACCAACCAACCGACCTACCAACCGACCAAACATTCGACCAACCAACCAACCAATCGACCAACCGACCAACCATCCGACCAACCAACCACACGTGTAAAACCAATGAAAATTATGCTCCACTCCTGTTTCAACTGAGTCATTTGGCTGCATTAAAACAGCCCAGGGGCCTGTCTGAGTCACACACTGACTGCAACAATTCGTGTATAGTGCGCACTAAATGTTTGTTGGTATGATGATTGACTTCATTGCACTGGGTTTATCCATGCTCGTCCCATCCTCGGAGCGACTAGCCGAAAGCTTATCAATTAATTCACACGTATTGATTTTAGTATGCAGAAGAAGAATACAGAGGTGGAGATTAGAGAACACACAAGACAACATAAATATTGAACACAATAGTTACCCTACAGTGATTCAAACCTGTCACTTCCAGATGATGACATCGGCTCGCTGCAGGACCAAGTTTTTACTTCGACGCATGACCATCTCATCATCATCATGTACATTCAGATAAGCGTGGGCGGTGAAGTTTCGTCATCTCACACGATTAACAATGTCATAGTTTAGCGCTCTGTTCTTGTCTCGACCATGCCATGTGGCCAAGCTGTCTAGATACTTACTTTTCTGCCTTCCTCTGGTTCTTTTCATCTTGCTCATTGTCACCAAACTCTTTAGTTTATTTCTTTTCATAACATATATTTGACTGTCTACGTCTAATTTCTCTAATCAGTTTACTGTTTCCATCTCTCACTGGATTTTCTGTCTGTCCAAGATATTCTTTGCATTTTCCGCAGAAACCACATTTCCACTGCCATTATATGTTTTTTGGTCACATTTTTAAATATCAGGTCTTAGTTTGATTTGACTGAGCTACTGTATGACAGTAGAAGGTACTACCTGCTTTCGGTTAGCGCCGAATGTTGGGCGACGTTCACAAAACTCGACACCCCACATTGTGCCAACGGCTTCTGGCGGAGGAGCGCAATTCGGAGAGTACAAGCCTTATCCTAGTGCGAGGAAATGCAACCTAGAAACTGAATGTCATGGCAGGGCAGACCAGGCCCTAAGCCTTGGTTGGCAACTGGTCTAGGATCGAAGCTCCGACAGGCGGACAGTTAGAGCATTGCTTTTCTTATCCGGCAGCTTCTGCAGCTTGTCTTGTTCCAGATGTAGAGGTGTTACCTTTCCTCTGGAGTAAACTAGACAGGCCGAGAGAGGGACCATGCTGCATGGGCAACTCATGGACTTTAAATTCCGCCCAGGCTTTGTGTTATGGAGAGGTATAACTCCATTTTGCAAACAACCGTCTGTCAAGACGGCAAGGTGCCACTCATATGTTTCTCAGCTTGTTTGCTCATTGTACACGTTTCACATCCATACAAAACTACAGGTTCTATGTAGCACATTTTTACTGGTCAGCATGTTTTACATCTTGCAAATGTTACCTTCGTCATAGCTATTATTGTTCTAATCTCTTCTAGACATAATGAAAAAAGGTGTCTTCATTAGTAGCCAGGTCTATCATACATATCAACCCTTAACTATGGAATACGGACATAATTCGTATCTAACCATTGAAATAGATAGCACTATAGGTATCAGCATTTTATATTAAACCATCATAGGTTAAATAATAAACACACAAACACATCAGACCGTAATGTTGTGTTCAGTATATTAACGAACATTTAAACAATAGAAATGATTAGTCGGTTCCAATGTTGTGCACGTAATGCACATAAATGTCAAATGAGGAACCGTTTGAGGCCACTAATACAGTTCATAGATGAACACACAGGTGTTGTTTGGCACCCATAGAAATAGAAGACAGAAGTCAGGATTAGAGGCGCTGTAGATAATATAAACATAGACAGTTTTCAGTTGTATGTTGTCTAGTTATGTTGAGTTGAGTTGAGTTGAGTTGAGTTGAGAACCGACAGCACCGCACTCAGGACATTCCCATACGTGCTCCACCCCCTCGTTCAACAGTCAGCGAAGAGCTATACTACTAATCTTTCCCACCGCTATCTGATTTAAAGTTCTCCTGGTCTTCCCTCTCAGTTTTGAGATTTTTCCAGAATCCCTGCCGATCCCCCGCAATCTCATTCTTTCCGCACACGGGTTCTCAAACTGTTCCCCCGCCTTCTCCACCTGGTCCCACAAGCATTACTGTCTGAACGACCGACGTTCAAACTATCAAAATAAGCTAAAAGCGATCTGCTACCTCGCCAAAGCATGTCGGGGAGTTGTGAAACTGCATTCACTAAACCCTCCCCAACCCCAGCCCCAGCGTCGAAAACCACTGTGTTGCGGAGTAATGTTTCAGCATAATATCTTCGTCTCTCCGACAAGTCTCAGTGTCACAAAGAACAACTGATACAAATAATATGAGATTCAGGACAAATGGAAGTCGGCATGGCAGAGTGGAAAATAAGGCTCGCTGTGAAACTTCCGGTGTGCTGATGTATGGGCAGGCCATCATTTCTTGTGACATGAGGACATCCGTGTACTATCACATCTGATTGTGTTTGCTGGTGTCTAGACACGGGAAAATAACCTGTCCAGTGTTTCCATTGAGAGATTCATTTGTCCGGGGTCCTGATGGCGTTAATGAATTTGTCTTGTTGAAAGACGCGATTCAAGAAAGGTACAATTTGTGGACATTTTATAGATGCCAATATATATATGCCAATTCACAAAGATGGTGTCATGTGAATTATGAATGTGAATTTCGTAACCAGGAAGACACCCGAATGTTTGAGGACTAATAAACGTAAGCAGATAAATTAGATATACTGTCAGTGTGAACATCAGCATCAGCACAACTAGAGTGTACCAAGGTTGATATAAAATATCAGCACAACTCGAGTGTACCAAGGTTGACACATAGCATCAGCACAACTCGAGTGTACCAAGGTTGACATATAGCATCAGCACAACTCGAGTGTACCAAGGTTGACATATAGTATCAGCACAACTCGAGTGTACCATGGTTGACACATAGCATCAGCACAACTCGTGTGTACCAAGGCAAACATAAAATATCACCACAACTCGTGTGTACCAAGGTTGACATATAGCATCAGCACATCTTGGGTGTACCAAGGTTGACATACAGTATCAGCACAACTCGTGTGTACAAAGGTTGACATACAGTATCAGCACAACTCGTGTGTGCCAAGGCTGACATGAAATACCAGCACAACTGGAATGTATCAAGGTTGACATAACACACCAGCACAAGTGAAGTGTACCAAGTTTGACATAAAACATCAGCACAACTCGAGTGTATCAAGGTTGACATAAAACATCAGCACAACTCGAGTGTACCAAGGTTGACATAAAACATCAGCACAATTCGAGTGTACCAAGGTTGACATAAAACACCAGCACAACTCGAGTGTACCGAGGGTGACATAAAACATCAACACAAATGGAATGTACTAAGGTTGACATAAAACACCAGTACAACTGGAGTGCACCAAGGTTGACATAAAACATCAGCACAACTGGAGTGTAAAAGGTTGACATAAAACATCAGCACAACTCGAGTGTACCGAGGTTGACATAAAACATCAGCACAACTCGAGTGTACAAAGGTTGACATAAAACACCAGCACAATTTGAGTGTGCCAAGGTTGACATAAAACACCAGTACAACTGGAGTGCACCAAGGTTGACATAAAACATCAGCGCAAGTGGAATATACCAGGGTTGACGTAAACATCAGCACAACTCGAGTGTACCGAGGTTGACATAAAACATCAGCACAATTCGAGTGTACCAAGGTTGACATAAAACACCAGCACAATTCGAGTGTACCAAGGTTGACATAAAACACCAGCACAACTCGAGTGAACCAAGGTTGACATAAAACATCAGCACAACTCGAGTGTTACAAGGTTGACATAAAACATCAGCACAACTCGAGTGTACCAAGGTTGACATAAAACACCAGTACAACTGGAGTGTACCAAGGGTGACATAAAACATCAGCACAAGTGGAATATACCAGGGTTGACATAAACATCAGCACAACTCGAGTGTACCGAGGTTGACATAAAACATCAGCACAATTCGAGTGTACCAAGGTTGACATAAAACACCAGCACAATTCGAGTGTACCAAGGTTGACATAAAACACCAGCACAACTCGAGTGAACCAAGGTTGACATAAAACATCAGCACAACTCGAGAGTACCAAGGTTGACATAAAACACCAGCACAACTGGAGTGTACCAAGGTTGACATAAAACATCAGCACAATTGTCAGCCGTATTGGATGCTGAAAACATTACAGTGCACCGACCCAGCTCAGGCGCCTTCTTCAAATATGAAACACAGCTGACAGAGACAGTCCAATGGACGGTGCTTCTATCTAACCTACACAAGTCAGAATGGAAGTCACAACCTTGCAAGTCTACCTAAACATGGGAAGATTGCGTCTAGACTCGGGCCAGACAGATATCTTTATGTCAACACATTGTATATTAATAAACGACAGATCACAACAATAAATGGCGCAGCTATTGTTCGCGCTGAGATTATTGCTGATAATGGCGTGATTCATATCTTAGACAGCATTATTTTTCCAGTCTCCAGTGGCCTTACCATCGCTCAGTACATCGAGAAACCAGAAGATTACAGTCTATCAGTCAACTTTATAGTCATGGCGGACGTCGTGGTGCAGTCGCTAAAACAGAAGACGAATAGTTCGCAAACTTTAATTACGTCCTTCTCACCCAATGACTCCTACCTGATGAATATGCCTGACTACGGGAAAACACCACTGTTTGATAACACCACACTGCTAAGACAGGTCTATGAAGCACATATTATTGAAAATGAGGCCCTATTCCTTCCATATGAGGCGTCGGAGATTCCACCAAAAGCGGCAATGTTTGGTACTCTTCGTTTCTACAGACGTAGTGGATTTTTGTATGTGGTCAACAATCGTGTCCACGCCCGGGTGGTCAAGCCAAACATTGCCATAGTGAACGGTGTACCCCACGTCATAGACAACCTTCTCCTGTATTTCTACCACAACGCGGTATAGATAACTTCTGGCGACAATGTCAATTCTACTAGGATATTCAACAAGTGCATCAAGATATTACGGGAGGATCAGATCAACAAGTTAGCCACTGAGACTTTGAACATGTTCATCCCCAGTGATTTGGCTTTCTCCAAGTCTCCCATGTTTTGGCAGAGACCGTTCTACATATCTGATCATTATACCAAGATTGAAGGACAGCACGTGATATTTGGTCACTCCTTGGACACCAGCACTCTATACGATGGCCGTAGATTGACCATGTCTGAGGACATCCTTTAACTATGTATTTTATACTTTTTGACATTGTGTAGTAACTTTAACTACGTAGTATGTACTATTTTATGGATATTGTATGATATTGGTTTTGTTTCCCGTGCATATGTATCTACGGTGTTTACCATAAATGAGGCGCTGGAACCTCTTGCCCCCGGGTGGATTGGCCGTTAGCTATTACAGCAGCCAATCTAGGAGATGGAAAACTCCGATTATAAACCCCCAAGTTTAAGGTGGACCGACGTGCCGAGGACTGAATGGCCACGGGTGAGCTGGTTGTGAACGTGGAACGTCTGGTATGCGGGCGGGGCGGCGCCAGGCGTATGGACTCCTGAGGGACATCCCCTGCCCCTTCCCTAGCAGGCAGGCTCTACTAGGGGGACCGATTATTTCCTGCAATATCCAAACTTTGCTTATGAAATCAATTAAATACGGGAATCGTCGCCGGAGCTACGGAGCACGTGCTCTGCGCTTGACACATCCTTCAGAGGCTAGCGAAGAGAGAGTGAGGAGGAGAAGACGAGGAAATGGTGTGAGAAGAAGGCATAGAAATAGGAGGGCAGGCGCCAGGAGAACAAGACGAAAAGTGGAGAGACTAGGTCTCAACCATGTAAGAGTGGGATACTGGAACTGTCGTAGTGCCAGGCAGAGAGATCCTGTATTGGAGCGGCTAATATATGATTTTGATGTCCTCATGCTCCAGGAGTTAAACACAGACAAATACCATTGCCATGGGTACGCCACTTATTATAAACCCTACTGGGCAGAAGAGACATGGGCAAGGTCTGCTGGTGAAGGAAGGAGTGAAGCATATGGTACTTGACTTGAGCCAGTGGAATCACAGTGCAAGAGAGGTCCAGGGTATACAAATGGAGATTGATGGCTTGATGATATATATGCCACAGTGGACTGTTTGTCAGAAAGGAACACTGTGACTGGCTTAAGGAATTGGAGGAATTACCAGGTGATAGGCTACTCATATGTGGAGACCTCAATGCGAGGAACAGAGATTATGACAGTAGTGGAGAAAACCGACAGGGAATTGCCCTTGCGGATGCCATGGTGGACTCCGATGTGGTCTGCATAAATGATGGTAGGCCGACTAGAATGGCAATGAGGCCTGGCGATGTAGACACAGCTACTGACTTGGCACTTGTCTCCCAGTCATCAGTCCTTGATGTAAAGTGGACTGTTTTGAATGACCATGGGAGTGATCACATGCCATGCGCAGTCCTGATCTCGAAATCCAGGAAAGTTAAGGCTGGGAGAGCGAGCAAGACCTTCCAGTATGAGTGGACCGACAGCCTTCTTGGACGCCTCAGACAGGGGGAATGTAACAGGACTGTTAAACCCCCTTTTTTGCAGCCCCCATGGTGGACACCAGAAGTAGACCACGCTTGGAAAGCAAAGAGAGCTGCAGTGATGCAGCTAAAGAAAGTGCGAGACACTTCGAAACTCACGAGAGGAAGTGGACACCGCGGAAAATGTCAAGAAAGACAAGGTGGAGGTTTTCAAGCTCTGTGTTGCAAAGGCCAAAAAGGCAAAATGGGAATGTTTCATGAAGGAGATTGGAGGTGATAAAATACTGTGAAAATAATTCTGGAAGCTGCACAGACAAATACAAAGAAAAGAGCGGCCTATGACAGTGGGAAAAATTTATAGAGATGATGATGTGCGCGTGACAACAGAGAAAGAGAAAGGGGAGGTGTTTCTCCAGAGATGTTTAGAGCAGACCAATCATGATGATGCGGACACCACGGATGCAGTTAGAGAGGATATAGGCAGGTGAGAGAGGAGTTATCTGGCACCATAAAGAATATGTATTATGAAGAAATCATACGGGCTGAAGATGTTAAACATATTTTGGAAAAGGCTAAAGACACAGCACCAGGGCCTGATGGGGTCAGGTATGGCCATATGAAGGCTTTGAGTAATGTAGACCTGAAGGAGATGACCGACTGCTTTAACCAGAGCATTAGGACAGCATCATTACCGCAGGATTGGGTACACAGCTATCTCATCCCTCTCCCAAAACCATTCATGGATCATTCAAAGCTTAGCGGTTTTAGTTTCATCACCACTCAAAATACATTTGGGAAGGTTTTAGAGAAGATAGTCGCTGTCAAGCTGCAAGAGTTTTTGGAAAGGGGAAAACTTCTTCCAAGAGGCCTGGGGAGCTACAGACCAGGAAAAGATACCTGGTCAAATGCAGCCACTTTTGCCTTTGACGTTTATGAGGGGTTCCAGAGTAGACAGGAAACGATGGCGGCAGCGCTTGATCTCGAGGATGCATACAATAGAGATCGATATGATATATTGATGATCGCACTGATGGAGAAGGGGGTCAATCCCTGATTGGTGAACTGGATAGCGGCCGGCCTACACTCTCGTCGGGTTGCTCTCCGTCTGGGTGCATGGACCTCAGAGCCACATATTTTAACCCCGGGACTGTCACAGGGATCTGCATTCTCACCGGTGCTCTTTAACGTGTATTCGAGCAAGATCGCAAACCTAGAAGTTCCAGGGGTTGGAAGGATACTAACATTAGCAGATGATATTCTTGCATATAGGTAGGGGAGAGATAGAGAGCAAATAGCCCAGGAGCTGCATGCGATAGTAGACAATGTGAGTGACTGTTGCACTGAAATGAGTGCTGTCATCCACTCGGAAAAGGCAGCTGCTTTGTGGTGCTCTCTGGATAACAGGATTGTGAGAGCTGATGTCCCAAGCCTCGCGATAGATGGTAGAAGCGTCAACAGAGAGAACAAACTGAAGTATCTGGGAATCACATTTGACAGGAGCCTGTCATTCAAGGACCATGTGGAGAAGGTTTTGACACGATTTCACAAGGGACTCAATGCACTTAAAACTATGGCTGCAAGGGACACAGAGCAGAGAATGATTCTCAGTAATTGATTATGGACTAGGACTGCTCACTGTCTCAAAGAGTCAGTTGGTGAAATTAGAGCGCATACAGAATGAAGCTATGCGGGTCATTCTGGGATGCACCAGAGACACCCCAGTAGTGTGTATGCGTTACATCCTTGGTTTGCCGACTGTTGCTGGTAGGCTCAAGGTGATGCAGGCGAACGCATACCTCAGAGTAGTTGCTGACACAGATCACCCGTTGCATGAGGCGCTGGACGCAGTTAAGGGTCAGCGACTGATAAGAGGGAACTAATGGATGGCTCAGGCGGAGGATACGATCAGACAGGTGTGCATCTTGGAGAACATTAGGCGAGGAGAGGAGTGGGTCTCTTGTGCAGAGTTATAATCACATTGAGCCGGGAGTGCAGGGAGTGGCCAGCAGGGGCCACGGAAGTGGAAATCCAGCAACTAATTCAGGATAATGCTCGCCTGGGTGATGTGATTATCTACACAGATGGTTCGGCGTTGAGAGGCAGGAGAAGTGCCTGGGGGTTCCTAGCAAAAGCTAATGGTCGACGTTTGGTGCAGGAGAGCCTAGCATATGATACCACAACACGTAGCTTAAGAATAGAGGTGGAGGCGGTCAGTGCAGCTTTTCGCTGGATGGAGAATACGATACACACACACACACACACACACACACACACACATCGTGATTGTAACTGACTCAGAAAGCATGCTGAGTAGGGTGAGGACTGGCAAGCTTCGTGCAGAGCGGCTTGCTTCGCTTCGGAAGTCACGGGTGACCAGCATCGTTTGGATCTTTTTCTCCGGGGCATGCTGGTGTGCTGGGGAATGAACAGGCGGACAGATTGGCTGGTTCTGCAAAACTTGGTGGAGTATTGATGCATGATAAGGCAGACGTGGTTGCGGCCTTGTGGGAGCACGTGTACACCTCGGAGGAGCAAATGGATCACCATGGTCTGGCAAGAATGCGACAGCGAGGGGTGACGAGGGGATCTGGCCGACGATCGACGCTCAGAGGAAAGGCGAGACGGACATATAATCAGATTGCTACTGGTACTATTAGTGTTGGAACTCTTCGCTGGCTGCTGGGGATGGGGACGGAGCGCTTATGGGAATGCCCCGAATGCTGTGATGTCGGTTCCTAAATCAATCAATCAATCAATCAATCAATCAATCAATCAACTCTACACTATTGAGTTGAACTAAAATGTTGACTTCTCGCCCTTTACTCGGGGACGTAACTTACAAGTACCTCAGACGTCGGTGTGGTTTCACTTGATGGCGAGAGGCACTTGCAATAGAGGAAGTTAATCCACATGCAATAATTAGTCCAGTGCATTAGAAGCAGTAGCGCGTGTATGGATTACGCTTGGGTTCAAAGCGAGCGAAAAAATAACAAAATAATAGTAATGAATAAATAAAGGATGAAAATGAAGTGTATAAAAACAAGTGGATTGCTAATATAGAAATAATAATACGAAACAACAACTATGTCAGTGTGTATGTGGTAGAAGCATACACGAGTTTTATATGGAACATGAATATAAGGGTATAAGTAATGGAAATAGAAATTGGATGTTACAAGAAAAGAATGGTAATATGGATATGAAAAAAAAAATAAAGTGATGTGTATGGAAATATATACTGTGTATATGCACGACAGAAATACAGCTATGGAATAGTAGTATGAATACGGTAGTAAATGTAAACTGTTATCTACAACAGGTGTCTCCGCAGCGACGTAGTGTACTCCGTTTGCCTCGCACACCGAAGGTTGTGGGTTCCGTTCCAGGCTACGAGGTTCGGTTCACGAGTACAATTTTCGGAGACTCGTGGCGGTCATGGCTGGAGCTACGGAATTCGTGTTTTGTGCAACGCTTTCGGTGGGGTGCCCTGCGGAAAGAGACTGAGCCATATGGGATAAAACCCGGTGTAATTAAGTCGATCCTATTGCCTTTTAGAAAGCTCTTTTCTAACGTGTAATCTACAGCGTCAAAGAAGTATGTGTTTAAACAATGAATGAAAATAGCAATAACTGAACCAGGAAAGGTGGCACAACACAAGAAAGAAATACTGATGTGGAATATGAAACGACTATGGTAATACATGAATGTTGTAATCTACAGTACTGTCAGGTTTTATTCAGATACGACTGAGCTACCGTATAACACTAGACGGTACTACCTGCTTTCTGTTAGCACCCAATGATGGGCGGCGCTCACCATACCCGACATCCCACATTGTGCCAACAGCTTCGGGGGGGGGGGGGGGGGGGGGAGACGGGCGCAATTATGAGGGTTCAAGCATTATCTTGGTGATAGGAAATGCAACCTAAAGACTATAAATATCATGGCAGGGCAGACCAGGCCCTAAGCATTGGTTGGCAACTGGTCTAGGATCGAAGCTCCAACAGGCGGACAGTTAGAACATTGCTTTGCTGATCCGACAGCTTCTGCAGCTTGTCTTCTTCCAAACATGTTGTTGTTACCTTTCCTCTGGAGTGAATTAGGCAGCCCGAGAGAGGGATCGTGCTGCATGGGCAACACATGGTCTCTACAATTCAGCCCAGGCTTTGTTCTATGGAGAGGTATAACTCCATCCCTGGTCCCGTCAAGGGTTACAGTTGTTAAGTCATTTTTATGCACAATTTAACAAACAATAGTCAGTCAAGACGACAAGTTGCCAATAGTAATCTACAGGCAAAGAAGAATGTTCTTGATAACATAAAAGAAAAGCTAATGCAAATAGCAAAAAGTAGATAATTAAAATTAGCAAGACATAATACACTACTGCGTTTAACTGTTATAACGATTCGTACTCTGCTCTAACTGAGATATGCAGATGACACAGTTCTTCTTTCAAATTGTGCTAAAGGATTCGAAGAACGGATCCTCCTTTACATAACACGAGCAAGAAATTAAACTAGACAGGCCATAGCCAAGCAGTGGTAACACACAATGATAAACCTATGACATAACACCAGCAAGAAGCTAAACTAGACAGGCTATAGCCAGGCAGTGAAAACACACAATGATGAACCTATGACATAACACCACCAAGAAGCTAAACTAGACAGGCTATAGCCAGGCAGTGGTAACACACAATGATGAACCTACGACATAACACCAGCAAGAAGCTAAACTAGGCAGGCCATGGCCAGGCAGTGGTAACACACAATGATGAACCTATGACATAACACCAGCAAGAAGCTAAACTAGACAGGCTATAGCCAGGCAGTGAAAACACACAATGATGAACCTATGACATAACACCACCAAGAAGCTAAACTAGACAGGCCATAGCCAGGCAGTGGTAACATACAATGATGAACCTACGACATAACACCAGCAACGAAATTATAGTGAGTTGAGTTGAGTTGAGCTAAGAAACGACACCACTGCATTCAGGACATTCCTACACACGCTCCGTCCCGTCGCTCAACGGCCAGCGAAGAGTCACCCTGATAAACGTTCTAGCATGCTATCTGATTGAAAGTTCTTGTGGTCTTCCCTCTCAGTTTTGAGATTCGTCCAGAGCCCCTACCGACCCCCCAACATATCATTCTTTCCACATACGGGTTCTCAATATGTTCCACTGCTTTCTCCACCTGGTCCCACAGGCGCACGACCACCTCTCCCCTGTCCATGGGTAATATACCACCGAGAGGTGCCTTCCTTGACAGCATATCATCCTATTTATTCCCCCGCACTCCCGCATGAACAGGGCAGAAAATCCATATAATTCTCAAAATATGTGATCTCTGAAGCGAGGCAAGCCATTCTACACGAAACATTCTTCTCTCCACCTTACAAAGAAGTGAATGAAATGTTTCAAAACAAGCCGAATAAAAACAGAAAACATGAACGAGAAGCTCGGCAAATTGGAGGAACAAATATATAGAGAAAGGCGAACGTTTCGATACAAGTTGTTATCAGCGAGGGTAAAAAACAGTATGGCAAAGAAAACACAAGGGAAAACATGATCTATTTTAAAGGTATTCTATCCTATGAGTTTGATAGCGGAAAGAAGGAACGCTGAACGGGAAAAGGATCAGAAAGGGGACAGGAGAAACGAAACATAACAAATAAATAAATACAAAAATAAAAAATAAAAATGTGTCTACCATTTTGAAAACACGTTCCTTTCCTGTGGCAACATGCAAATTTAAGTAGTGAATCATATCACAATCACATAAGAAGAAAAATCGGGCCTCTTGAACTTGAAGTGCAACAGAAGAGTTATTACAATTTTGATGACCGAGAAGAGGAAGAAGAATACTGACATTCAACAAAATGTGAACATTAAAGAATTCTGACTCATAAACTGTATTAAAGTCACGGAAACTGAAATACTTTGGCTATATTAAACATCAAAGTGGCTCAGAAAGTTCACGAACAAACACACATGTATTGTTTGACGCCCATGGAGTAGAGGAAAACAGCGGGGATTAAAGGACGCATTAGACAATATCAACATTGAAAGCTATAGTTACCGACCAGTATTCGAACCTGTCACTCCAAATAACGACAGCGCCTCGCTGCAGAAACAAGTGTACTTCGACACATGACCTATCAGACAAGCCTTAAAAGAGGTGCATTTATTAGGCAGGTCTATCACATACATGAACCCACAACTATGGAATACGGACAGAATTCACATCTAACTATTGAAATAGCACAACAGGTCTCAGAATGTTATTAAACCAATATAGGTCAAATAATCAACATCAACAGACTTTCTTGAAAAGAACAGTGATGGAAGGCATGGTTCCTTGGAGAAAAGACACGAATGACCAGCAAGAAAATGGACAGAAAATCTTTTCGGTTTGCCGTGATAAGAGCTACGATTGTCTTCAAATGAAAACTCTAAATGTTTTGTTGTGAATATATTCTGAAAAAGTAAAAACAAATGCATCATTGTTCGATGTAGTCACCAATGCGTTCAGTGTCCTTCAGTACCGATAAAGTGCTTGGAATTTTGTAGAAACATCGTTTCTGGGGTCACTACTGTGTAGTCATGACCCGGTCGTGAACAGTCTCTTACAGAAGTCACGCCGTGTTGAAACATCCTACTCCACTCAAACACTTGCTGGACTGACAGGCATGCATCACCATACTGGACCTTTATTCACCGATGAATTTCTTTAAGATCTACCATTTAACTGATCATAAAACGGATAACAGAACCATTGCTCCTCTTTGCTGCATGTCAAAATTGGGGCGGCCATCTTTAAATTGTCCTTATGACATCACCGTGTTCGTCTTCATCGCGATGTCAGGTGCTTAACACTCTTGACATCCGTAACAACAATATTTATAGTTTACAAGACAATGACATGGTTATTGTAATTTCTATCACACTTTTAAGTTTTCATTTGAAGCCCCTTGTACTTTGCGTAAAGGCCCTGCTATTTGATGGTGATTTGACTCACAATGCCTGCCAATGCAGGTAGTGGCAAAATCTCCGACTTAGAGCAAGTACGGCATGAGACTTCTCATCACCAGAAGAGATCCCTCCCCCCTTTCTCTCGCCGAATGTGTACTAAAGAGTGCACGTATACTAAAAGTGCAAAATTAATTCAGTTACTGGTATTGATCGGCACTTACAGCTAAGAAGTGTTATCAGGAAGTGCAATAACCAATATGTTACAGATCATGCAATTCCAACAACAATAAAATAACAAATCCTACCTGCCAATGCCCTCCGCCGGACCGCACTGACTCCCTTCTGGAATTTCCCGCTCCTAAAAGTCCGGACTCTCTCGCTGAAACTCCTTGTCCATTTGTAATTGTCTGTATCGATATCCCGTGGATCATACGATGTCTCCATGGTTGCCTCCAGCGTCAGAGAAAAATGACTTCTTGAGATGTTTGTACACAGAGTCAGTTAGGATAGCAAGCTAGTACCAAACTGAGGCAGTATTACGCATGTTTGTGTATTGATAATTGCTGTTGTGTTGACGATATGGCCATGTATTGTTAGGAACCGTTCTCCATTTTCAATGGCCAGATAAAAGTTGCCTCTAATGTCAAAACAACAGACCTCGAATTGCAGCTCACAGCTGTCCGCCGGCCTGGAAAGGCTTAGGGTCCGGCGTCAGTCGTTAATTCGAAAAGCCTTGGGTTCGAATTCAGCTGTGGATGATTTATACAACAATATAATTTAAAGATGAGATGCTATATTCACTTCTTATCGTAGAGGAGAGGTCCGAACGCCTCGTCCTCTCGGGTCAGGGCGAAGACATTATGATGGTGGAGGAGGAGTGGGGGTGGTACGTTAAGTGAGTTAAACATCGCACCAGGGACAATCAGTCCAACACAATTCGACTTCAGCTGTCAGATTAATCAGACTCTCCCCCACACAATTCGACTTTAGCTGTCAGATCATTCAGAAGCACCCCACACAATTCGATTTTAGCTGTCTTATTATTCAGAAGCGTTATTATTCAGAAGTTCCTCACACAATTCGACTGTAGCTGTCAGATTATTCAGAAGCTATTCAAAGAATCCATGCTTTTTTTCCGTTCCTGTCAGGTCTTAGTCAGAAATGACTGAGCCAGATATAATAGTAGACGGTACTACCTGCTTTCTGTTAACGACGAGTGTTGGGCTGTGCTATAATCAAACCCGACACCCCACAGTGTGCCAGCGGTTTCGGTCCGAGGAGCGCAATTTATATAGGGTACAAGCCTTATTCTGAGGCGAGGAAATGCAACATAAGACTATTGATTGGTGGGTTGGTGGGTGGGTTGGTTGGTTTGTGCGTGGGTGGATTGGTTGGTTGGTTGGTTGGTTGGTTGGTTGGTTGGTTGGCTGGCTGGTTGGTTGGTTGGTTAGTTAGTTAGTTAGTTAGTTAGTTAGTTAGTTAGTTAGTTAGTCGACAGATCATCCTCATTGCACATCGCACCATTCAGTCCAAAAGTGCTCGGATCCCCTACTCAGTGAATCACACAGTGTGTTGCGGCTCACGACACGAGTTCTTTGGCTTCCTGCATAGTGTTCTTGTTTGGCTACATTTCTTTAAACTTGCAGTGCTCGTATTCTGACCGTAGTCATGGTTGTAAATTTACAGTTTAGACTAAATGTTACGACAGGGCAGAACGAGCCCTAATCCTTGGTCGGTAACTGGTCTAGGATCGAATCTTCGACAAGCAAACAGTTAGAGTATTGCTTTGCTAGTCCAGTAGCTTCTGCAGTTTGTCTTTTTCCAGATCTATTGGTGTTACCTTTCCTCAGGAGTAAACTAGACAGCCGAGACAGGGATCATGCTGTATGGGCAACTCATGGTCTGTACAGTTCAGCCCAGGCTTTGTGTTATGTAGAGGTATAACTCCGTCCCTGGCCCGTGGGTTGTAGCTATTATGCCTGTTTTAAACACAATATATCAAGCTATCGTCTGTCGAGACTGCCAGCACAGCACAGCACAGCACAGCCCAGCCCACCCCAGTACATTATAGTATAGTATAGTATAGTATAGTATAGTATAGTATAGTATAGTATAGTATAGTATAGTATAGTATGGTGTGGTGTGGTGTAGTGTGGTGTGGTGTGGTGTGGTGTATTGTGGTGCAATGTAGTGTAGTGTGGTGTGGTGTGGTGTGGTGTAATGTGGTGTTGTGTGGTTTAGTGTGGTGTAGTGTGGTGTGGTGTAGTGTAGTGTGGTGTAGTGTGGTGTGGTGTAGTATAGTGTAGTGTAGTATAGTGTAGTGTTGTGTAGTATAGTATAGTGTAGTGTAGTGTAGTGTAGTGTGGTGTGGCGTGGTATAGTGTGGTGTGGTGTGGTATAGTGTATAGTGTAGTATAGTGTAGTGTAGTGTGGTGTGGTGTAGTATAGTGTAGTGTAGTGTAGTGTAGTGTAGTGTAGTGTAGTATAGTATAGTGTAGTGTAGTGTAGTGTAGTGTTGTGTAGTGTAGTGTAGTGTAGTGTTGTGTAGTGTTGTGTAGTATAGTATAGTGTAGTGTAGTATAGTGTAGTGTAGTATAGTGTAGTGTAGTGTAGTATAGTGTAGTGTAGTGTAGTGTAGTGTAGTGTAGTGTAGTGTAGTGTAGTGTAGTGTAGTGTAGTGTCAGTGTAGTGTAGTGTAGTGTAGTGTAGTGTAGTGTAGTGTAGTGTAGTGTAGTTAGTATAGTGTAGTGTAGTAGTAGTGTAGTGTAGTGTAGTGTAGTGTAGTGTAGTGTAGTGTAGTATAGTGTAGTGTAGTTATGTGTAAGTTGTAGTATAGTGTAGTAGTAGTGTAGTGTAGTGTAGTATAGTGTAGTGTAGTGTAGTTATAGTGTAGTGTAGTGCTGTAGTGTAGTGTAGTGTAGTGTAGTAGTAGTATAGTATAGTGTAGTGTAGTGTAGTGTAGTGTAGTGTAGTGTAGTGTAGTGTAGTGTAGTGTAGTGTAGTGTAGTTAGTGTAGGAGTGATAGTGTAGTGTAGTGTATGTAGTGTAGTATAGTGTAGTGTAGTGTATGTAGTGTAGTGTAGTGTAGTGTAGTGTGGTGTGGTGTAGTATAGTGTAGTGTTGTGTAGTGTAGTATAGTGTAGTGTAGTGTAGTGTAGTGTAGTGTAGTGTAGTGTGGTGTAGTGTAGTGTAGTGTAGTATAGTGTAGTGTAGTGTAGTGTAGTGTAGTGTAGTGTAGTGTAGTATAGTATAGTGTAGTGTAGTGTAGTGTAGTGTAGTATAGTGTAGTGTAGTGTAGTATAGTGTAGTGTAGTATAGTGTAGTGTAGTGTAGTGTAGTGTAGTATAGTGTAGTGTAGTGTAGTATAGTGTAGTGTAGTATAGTGTAGTATAGTGTAGTGTAGTGTAGTATAGTGTAGTGTAGTATAGTGTAGTGTAGTATAGTGTAGTGTAGTGTAGTGTAGTATAGTGTAGTGTAGGTGTAGTGTGGTATAGTGTAGTGTAGTATAGTGTAGTGTAGTATGGTGTAGTGTAGTGTAGTGTAGTATAGTGTAGTGTAGTGTAGTGTAGTGTAGTGTAGTGTAGTGTAGTGTAGTGTAGTGTAGTGTAGTGTAGTGTAGTGTAGTGTAGTTTAGTGTAGTGTAGTGTAGTATAGTGTAGTGTAGTGTAGTGTAGTGTAGTGTAGTGTAGTGTAGTGTAGTGTAGTGTAGTGTAGTGTAGTATAGTGTAGTGTAGTGTAGTGTAGTGTAGTATAGTGTAGTGTAGTGTAGTGTAGTGTAGTGTAGTGTAGTGTAGTGTAGTGTAGTGTAGTGTAGTGTAGTGTAGTGTAGTGTAGTGTAGTATAGTGTAGTGTAGTGTAGTATAGTGTAGTATAGTGTAGTGTAGTGTAGTGTAGTGTAGTGTAGTGTAGTGTAGTGTAGTGTAGTGTAGTGTAGTGTAGTATAGTGTAGTGTAGTGTAGTGTAGTGTAGTGTAGTGTAGTGTAGTGTAGTGTAGTGTAGTGTAGTATAGTGTAGTGAGTGTAGTGTAGTGTAGTATAGTGTAGTGTGGTGTGGTATAGTGTGGTGTGGTGTGGTGTAGTGTAGTGTGGTGTGGTGTCGTGTGGTGTAGTGTGGTGTGGTGTAGTGTGGTGTGGTGTAGTGTGGTGTGGTGTGGTGTAGTGTGGTGTGGTGTAGTGTTGAGTGGTGTGGTGTGGTGTAGTGTTGTGTGGTGTAGTGTAGAGTGGTGTGGTGTGGTGTAGTGTTGTGTGGTGTAGTGTGGTGTGGTGTTGTGTGGTGTAGTGTTGTGTGGTGTAGTGTAGTGTAGTGTAGTGTGGTGTGGTATAGTGTGGTGTGGTGTAGTGTAGTGTGGTGTGGTGTGGTGTAGTGTGGTGTGGTGTAGTGTGGTGTGGTGTAGTGTGGTGTGGTGTGGTGTGGTGTAGTGTTGTGTGGTGTAGTGTAGAGTGGTGTGGTGTGGTGTAGTGTTGTGTGGTGTAGTGTGGTGTGATGTGGTATGATGTAGTGTGATGTGGTGTGGTGTAGTGTAGTGTAGTGTAGTGTAGTGTAATGTTGTTTTACACCTGATTCCAGCAGTATTCTGAACGCATCTCGTCAACTAACACATGCAAGCCCCGTCGCTTGTTAGATACGGTGACCACATATTGCTCCTTAGCTACGCGAATTCAAGAAATAATACACTTGATTTAAATGTTTACAAGATATACTCTGTCTATTGAGTTTGAACTTAATTATACGCCTTAACGTGTATTGCATTCCACCATTTCGCCAAGCCTGTGGCGCAGTACATCCGACTTCGACAAGCATTTGTTTCAAGTGTGCTTTCTCTAGCATTTGATTGTGTCTCTCGCCAACTGCTTCTTACACCTTGACCTGTACGACATGGGAGACCCTACCAGTAGCTGTGTTACCGTCGGCATAGCTCTTTGAGTCATTGGAACACGCAAACCCCTCTGTCTCTGTAAAATAGAGACACGACAGGGAGGCATGATGTAAAAGGACCTCGTTGACACCTTGCAGTCTTTACAGACCAAAGTATGTGAGTTGGAATGTGGCCAATATTCCATCACAATGTCTGGGCAGAGCTTCAGAGGATCACGAGGCGCCCAAACGACATGACCTCTCTCTCGGCCTAACCTTGTGTTGTCCAGACGAATGGGTAACCAATACGTCTGGCACAAGGTAGGCTGCAGACGCTGGCGGCGCAGCGTCAAAACCACCGCGACCTCGCCACCACGAGCAGGTGGCGAGTTATGGCCAGACCCTGACACCCAAGGGACCCGGCTTAGAGACGTTCAGCCAAGTCCCACAGGTGAAGGCCTCGTACGAGCCCGGACCATAAGGGCGCGCACATCTGTCTATCACAAGTGTCAGGACCTGTGTAAAGCGTGCACTATCGTCAGACTCTCCACCTGACTTTAAGCGGACCCCGCGACCAGCGGGAATAGGCCCGCCAGAGCTGCCGCAGGAGATATTGCCTGTCTATTGCAAGCAAATCCCCCATCCTTCCATTGTGCGGATCTCGCGACCGGCGAGAATAGGCCCGCCGGAGATTATGCTCGTCTGCTGCGAACAAATCTCTACCGAGAGACTGAATAAGTAAAGAAACGATAAAAGTAGTGGTTTTTCAATTTCGCTTGCGCTCCCACCTATGCTACACCCTTCATGTGTCTTCACAAAGTCGGACTAGAGTCAAGCTCAATAGGGTCTTCTTTCCTCGCAGATTCTACCAAGCCCGTTCCCTTGGCTGTGGTGTCGCTAGATAGTAGATAGGGACAGTGGGAATCTCGTTAATCCATTCATGCGCGTCACTAATTAGATTAAAAGGACCTATACTTAGTAGTACTCACCATATACGCAAACCCTTCTACCACTGTAAGATGGAGACACAATGGGGAGACATGATGTAAAAGAGACCTTTAGTTAGTACTCACCATACGCTCAAACATGTGCCTGGCGCCCAGGTTGACTAAGCATGGCACCCAGGACATGTAATTCGAGATAAAGTCGGTCTGCTTGATAATGACAACTTTACTCATTAAGTACCGAGTGGTATATAAAGAATATGTAGCGAAGTCCATATATGTAGTGAGCCCTAAATTGTCTCAGATGGAAGATGCACAACAGAGGTTAGAAGCAGAATATATAAGCAAAAGCTGCATTCAAAACAAAACAATAAACACGAGAGTTTGGTAGGGAAAGAGGGGGAGGTAAAAGGCAAACTGATCGACTTCATTGCACCTAATTATATCCCAAATGGCTGGATCTCTTTCTGTAGAATGTGGCATAGATACTAATATCCAAAAATCGAAACCTGTGATAATAAGCGGTGGAAAGGAAAGGTCATCAATGTACATCATAGAGAGATGCTAGATAAAGTAACAAGTTTATCCTATCTTGGACATGTAATAACAGACGATGGCAGACCAGAAACAGAAATCAAAAAGAGAACAGAAATATCGATCAATGTTTTCAACATCATGAAATCAGTGACATTAACAACGCATCCTCCGCAGCGAAGCCTGCCGAAAGTGTCGCACAAAGCACAAACTCCATAGCTCCAGCGACGACCCCCATGAGTCTCGAAGAAAACTGCACTCGTGAATTGAACGACGTAGCCTGAATCGAACCCACAACCTGTAGCGCGAGGCATGCGGTGTAATCACTTCTGAGACGTCCAAAGCTGTATTCCAGAACAGGAAACATATCTGATACAATAGGTCATTATCATCGAATGTAAGAAAGAGTGCTAAAGTGCTATACAGAGGCGGCATTGCTGTATGGCAATGAATCTTGGAACGTACATGAACAAACTAGGAAGAACTTGGACGCAACAAACATGTCGTTACTGAGACGAATGTTGAGAATTCCTTGGACAGCCAGAGATACTAGCAAAGATTGTCTGGAAGAGGCTAATGAAACTAGAACATTATATACAACTATTGAAAAGAGACAAACGGCTTTATTTGGTCATTTGATGATAAGAGAGGCATTGGAGAACATCGTGACAACTAGAAAGATCAAGGGTATAGGAGGCAGAACAAGACCAACCAAGAGAAACGACTATGGGTGGACTAAGACGGTGGCATGGAGAAATATCATCAGCAAAGTTAATCCAGAACACCAAAGACCGAGATCTGTGGAGAGACATGAACGCCTACCCCAGCTGGCAAGGCACGTGATGATGAGATTTGTATACTGAAAATCTGGATTGCTGTGGAAACGTGGTTTCTGAAGAAAATGCAAAGAATACAACGGGCAGACAGAAAAACCAATGACCAAATTCTACAAGAAACAAATTAAAACCGTAAACTGATTAGAGATATTAGATGTATACAGTCAACATTTTTTTGTCACGCTATGGAAAGAAATAAACCAGAAAACTCGGTGACAACTGGCAAGAGAGAGTGGAAAAGAACACTTAGAAGGCAGAGAGGTAAATATCTGGTTGACTTGGCCACGTGGCATTGGTCGAGACAAGAACACAGAGCTGATCCGTGACTCTGGTGATCGAGTGAGATGGCGTAACATGACCGCCCACGTTTATCGACATGGCACATGATGATGATGATGACTCAAAATACTAAAAGCGAGGAAAATGGTCCTTTGCTTTGGAGTACCGTGTGACCAATTGACTTCCTAGCAGTACCCATGTTGTAAATACAAGTATGTGATCTTATTTGCAGTACCCATGTTGTAAATACAACAATGTGATCTTATTTGCAGTACCCATGTTGTAAATACAAGTATGTGATCTTATTTGCAGTACCCATGTTGTAAATATGTGATTCTAGCACCCTAATCTGTAGGTGCCACCTCCGTGGCTATGGCGTTACAGACGCAGTTTGTAATTCCGCTTACGCGCCATTGAAAACACAGCTGCGCGCGATTTGAGAGCAGAGCGCGTTGCGCTGGGTTTTAATGAACTGGTATGGGAGCCGGTCGTTCAGAAAGCAATGGCAAACTTCTGAACGTAAACTGGCCAAGACATCAATAACAGCAGTGAAATGCTGGTGTTGACAGCGAGGTCCTGTAAAATGGATATGCAAAAAAAACATGTAGATGAAATGCCGATTGATCGGTTAGGTGGTGCACTAGGTTTTGTAACTCTTGCTCACTGTCTGCTAATAACACTTTATCGTCAGCATAGATAAGATTGTCTTTTATTCTTCCATTGGTGTAAAGTCCAGTGTCTATTAATCTTCCATTGGTGTAAAGTCCAGAAAGTTTAAAACATTTTGTGTGTGTGTGTATAAGTTGACGAGGCTTAGGAACAACACTCAACCCTGTCGAATTTCTCTTTTGATCTCTATGGGCTGTGAGCAATTATTTCCGTATCTAATTGTCACAACTTGTTCCCGGTAAAGTTAATAATTCATTCAGTGCCTTACAAAAAAGTAGGTTTGCACCAGACATGGTACACAATCAAATGATCGAGTATTATATGTACATTTCAGTTCACTGAGCACTGAACTTGCAGAAGATAACGAAAAACAACCGATTCTGTGGCGAACGGGTTACAAATGCAATTCGTAATCCCGCATACCGGGGTCGAAACACAGCTGAGAGCGATTTGGAAAAATACCGCTTTGCGTTGGTAACCATACAAAGATATGAGTGCCGGTAGTTCATAAAGAAATGACAAATTACCCAACGCAAACTTGCCAAGAAATTACACATAGCAAAAAAAAAAAAAAAAATCGATGGGGTTAACTGTCACGCCCTGTATACATTGAGCTGAGTAAAGAACCGATATCACTGCACTCGGGGCATTCCCATAAGCGCTCACTCCTCATCTTCAACAGCCAGCCTAGAGTCCCAGCACTAATGGTGCCCATTGCAATCCGATTATATGTCCGTCTTGCTTTATCTCTGAATGACGACTGTCGACAAGATACTCTGACCACCCGTTTCTGCTGCATTCTTTCTAGACCATAGTCTATCTGTTCTTCTGCATTAATCACATTCTCACCACATCTGCCTTATCTTGCATTAAATCACCCATTAATCACATCCTGTAAAGGTTATACAACTAACACGGAGGAAACAAAACACACTAATAATACGATGACCCTAGTATGGCGATATATCGTCCTTCTGTCTAAATGGGGGGGGGGGGGGCACATTTGATGATATATTATCCTTCAGCGTTAAATCACTTAATCAAATTGATGTCCTTTCCGTCTATTTCATATCTTGAAAGCAGGTAGGTGGTGGATGGAGTGTGAGAGCAGCCGACAGATAGTTGTTGGTTATGGTATGCACTCTGCGGCGATAGACAGATGATCTCATCAGTAGAGACAATGGCTATGGCCAAAGACTAGTACAGTCACTGCCCGAAAGGAAAGGAATGGCAAACTACCTTCTGTAAAACTTGTCAAGGGAACCATAACAATCATGACAGAAAACATAATAAGAAAGAGATCTGGTGGCGAGACCCACAGGCCAGGCAGATCAGATGACACTTGGGAAGAGTGTGACACCGTGACCAGTACTAGTAATCGTGATGACGGAGTTAATCACTTCGTAAGAAAATGGAAGAAGAAATTAACGTGGTTCAAGCTGGATTTAGACAAGGAAGAGGAACATGGGGTCACATTCTCAATATGAGGTCAGAGAATTTAATGTAAACCTATTCTCATGTTTTGTTGATTATTCAAAGCATTGGACTGTGTACAACATCAGACACTTTGGGAAATCATGAGGAATATGGGCTTTCCACCACATGTAATACAACTCATAAGAATGCTCTATCTAGACCAACAAGCAGCGGTTAGAATAGATGGCGAGACATCAAATTGATTTGACATCAAGCAAGGAGTCCGTCAGGGATGTGTGCTGTCCCCCTATTTGTTTAACGTGTATAATGAGAAATGTAAGAGATAATATAAATAGGGAGCAATATGATGCCCTAAATATCGGTGGTCATGACATACCAGAGATTCGGTATGCTGCTGATACAGTATTGCTATCCACAACACAGACTGGTATAGAAAACCTAATAGCCTCAACCCAATTGAATAGTGAAAATCACAACTTGTATCTTAACATAGCAAAAACAAAGATAATGCATACAGATAAAACCACTACGGAGAAAGAAATATATGTTAATGACGAAAAATTGGAGGTGGTGGAAAATTTTGAATATCTTGGGTCATTGATTACCAACAACGGTGACACAATGAAAGAAATTAAACGACGACTATCAATTGCTCTTCAAAGACTAAAACAACTGAATAAATTATGGAATGGGACAGACAGAACTACAAAAATTAGATTTTTAAGAGCATGCATCTTTCCCATTGCAACATACGCCTCTGATACCTGGACACTTACTAAACAACCTGAGCAGCGCATAAATACCTTTGAATATAAATGTTATAGACGAGTTCTAAGAATATCTTGGGTAAAGAAAAGAACAAATGCATCAATACTTCAAGAGCTGAATTTTGAAGAAGGTTGGCTATTAAAAAAGATAAAACAAAGAAAATTGAAATAGTTTGGTCACTTGAAACGTCACGAAAGTTTGAAGAGAACAATAATGGAGGGGTATATGTCTGGGAAGAGACGAAGAGGAAGGCCAAAGAAAAGATGGATGCAGGACGTGGCAGATGATCTCCAGATGGGTGTATCGGACGTGGGACATCTTGCTTATGATCGAGAGGTTTTCCAGAAGGTTCTTATGGGAGCGAGGTTCTGCAAAGGACATGCTACAGAATGAATGAATGAAAAATATATATCTATTGTTTTAAACTTCTGCATATAATATCTCGATATTACACATGTGAATCTATCATGCTAGTATGCATGAGCATTTATCACTTCTGAAAACGGCGGTGTATACGTTGTGTCCACAATACACGTGAATTTGTCATTCCAATACGCATGTGAATTTGCCACTTCTCATAGAGCGGTGCATTTATTACATCCAATGCAAGTCTCCGTGGCTAAGAGCTTACGGACGCGATTCGTGAGCCCGCTTACCCGCTTTCGAAACACAGCTGCGACCGATTTGGCAGCAGACCACGTCGCGCTGGGTTTTAACGTGTTGGTATGGGAGCCGGACGTTTAGAAATCAGTGGTAAACTACAGAACTTAAAATTGCCAAGATATCAGCAACAGCAGTAAACTGCTGGTGTTGACAGCGATGTCTTGTAAATTAGATATGCAAATATATATATATATATACGTATATTTTCACATTAATCCAAAGATGAACTTCTCTCTCAAATACTCACATGAATTTGTCACCAAAATATAAATGTGAATTCACCCATCTAATAGGCATGTGAATTTGTTACTTTTCATAGAATGATAAATTTATTACATCCTCTGTGCATGCATATTCCCACGTCCAATGCAAACATACGCTTTTCACTCAAATATTCACGTGCATTTGTCACCAAAATATAAATGTGAATTCGTCACTCTAATTCACATACGAATGAGTTACCTTGAGCGGAAAAGCCTCCTTGCAGCGCTATTATGAATCTCTCCTAGCCGTATTAACGTGCATCCCGGTGTTCCTAACGGATGGGTCAGAATCGATACAACTGTATGTAGCTTGTAGAAGACAGCTGCTGCACCCGCATCACCATCAGCCATGTTGTGCGGACTACTCATCCGCCATAAACAGTCTACTGTGACACACTGGTTCATCACTACCAATAAATGCAGTCGTTATTGAGGGCAGTGATTCTCAAACAGCTTCTTAGATAGGACTGAGTCACTATCAACAAATGCAGTCGTTATTTAGGGCAGTGATTCCCAAACAGCTTCTTAGAAAGGACTGAGACACTACCAGCAAATGCAGTCGTTATTTAGAGCAGTCGTTCTCAAACAGCTTCTTAGTCAAATAGGACTAAGGTATCCTATGACATTAGACGGTACTACCTGCTTTCTATTGGCGACGAATGTTGGGCGGCGATCACCAACCCTGACACCCGACATTGTGCCAGCAACTTCGGGCGGAGGCGTGCAGTTGGGAGTGTACAAGCCTTATCCTAGTGTGAGGAAATGCAACCTAAAGGCTCTCAAAACAGCAGGGCAAGGCTGACAAGGCCTTAAGCTTTAATCGGCAATTGGTCTGGGATGGAAGCTCCAACAGGCTTAGAGCATTGCTTTGCTGATCCGGCAGCTTCTGTGGCTTGTCTTGTTCCTGATGTATTGGTGCAACCTTTCCTCTGGAGTAAACTAGGGAGGCCGAAAGAGGGATCATGCTGCATGGGCAACACATGGTCTTTACAATTCAGGCCAGGCGTTGTGTTATGACGAGAAATAATTCCATCACAAACTATCGTCTGTCAAGACGATAAGCAGACAGTGTGTATATGTGTGTAATGAATAATTATCACAGAGCTACGGGTGTTGCACTGTTTCGTCAAGATTGTGACACAGTACACCCCGTTTCGATAAGCATTTTTTTTTTTTTTTCAAATTGCTTTCCTCAGCCTTGTTTGAAGTCATCAACATATGATTAACTGATGAAATGTCATGGGATGGTCAATCGTCTGAATCCACTTCTAGTATCTGCTATGAGCTTATATATCGCCTAAATATTTTCATTGCAAAAGTTTGTCTCAATTAAAATATCAATGCAGTAGTTTTCTCTAAGCAACCTGCTTTAATGTGATATGTAATACAACACGTCTGTTACCATATTAACAACTTTTAGGTCATAATTTTGACACACCACAACTTCCCATTTTCCACCATCCATTTTTGTTTAATCTAAATCTACGGTTTGTGTGGCACTGAATCTGTTTAGAGGTAGATTGATTATTACATAAGATTATTACCTCCTGTGGACAACAATCCCTTTCAAGTTCATTTCCGAAATGTGGCCACAGGAATATTAATCTGTGGCTAGGATGAGCCCTAATTATAACTTCTCTTCTGAGTTTGAACGGGATAGAGGTAATGAAAAAGTTATTGACTGGCAGTAGGTCCGCTTTCCGTTGATTTCAAAGATATGTAGCGTTGGCCGTTTAGAAAGCAACAGCAAGCTACTGAAGCTAACATTACCTAGTAAATCACAAGTAGTCAGTAAATGATGGTGTTGACTGCAAAGTTCTGTGAAAGATAAGCAACTAGTGTTTGCCTACACTATAGTGTGTTTATTTGTGTCTGCCCTAATATAAAATTCCACATCTCAGTAACCAACTGAAGGAAAATGATGGATTTAGCATATAACATTATCATTATGTCCACTCAACAAAACAATTTTTGTTCTGGAGATATTACAGCAGATTTCAAAGTTTGTTTATATGCGGTATATAATTTATGAGTCAGAGATGAAGTTCATAATTTTAAATGTATTACAGCGTAGCCAGACAATCAGCGTTCAATGTTGAATATTTTACGTTTTTCACGGGATTGGCCTTATACCAAAAACACCGCGAAGTTTAAATTGTGACTGTTCAGAGGTATCGTCAAACTGTGGGTTATTTATTGCAACCTAACTAATATTATTATTATTATTATTATTATTATTATTATTATTATTATTATTATTATTATTTTAAAATCTTACCACTTATCTCTAACATTGAAATGTGTGAATATTTTTCAATGGGATTGAATGCGAAATTGTGTATACACTTCAAAGCATCGCTATGAAGTTATACTAATATTTTTGTATAGAAGCTGATCGCAGGAAACTGTTTTATACTATTACAAATTCCGAAAAAAGAACAGTGCATGCACTGGGTTTGAGTAAACGGTCATTTCGTCGATGGGTACAAGAATCTGGAATTAAACCACCACGCAATAACCAAACGGTAGGTAGAAAGGTTATTGTAGACAGCTTTGACAAAGATGTCATAAGGCAAGCTATCATAAAAATGCTTTAAAAAGTCTCTTTAAAGTCGACAGGGTCGACTTCATTTCGCCGGGTTCTATCCCATATGGCCCGGTCTCTTTCCGCAGCGCGGAAAGCATCGCACAAAGCACGAACTCCGCAGCTCTAGCGACGATCCACAGAAGTCTCCGAAAAAATTTAACTCATGAACCGAAGGATGCGGCCCGGAATCGAACCGACAACCTTTGGATCCCGAGTCAAAAGGTTTTACCACTTCGCCACGGAGACTCCTAAAATTATAAACATTTTGAATTTTATATCTTATAAGAAGAAGAAGAGGAGGAGGAACAACAAGAGGAGGAGGAACAACAAGAGAAGGAAGGAAGGAAGGAAAGAAGGCAGGCAGGCAGGCAGGCAGGCAGGCAGGCAGGCAGGAAGGAAGGAAGGAAGGAAGGACGGAAGGAAGGAAGGAAGGAAGCATTATAAAAATGCTGGATGCCAAAGAAACGGGTGATTGTAAGAAAACTTAGGGTTTGGTTGAGAAAGAACAATAACATAGAGCTATCCAAAACAACTTTGTGGCAAATTATAAGGACATTATCTTCACTTTTAGAAAGTACAAGGGAGGTAGAAATATTCTTTGCGAGCAACCGCATTTAGGAGCCATGAGAAGCAGATACCTACGTGAAATAAGGGAAATGAGCAAAGAAAATTATGGCATAGTGTATCTGGATGAAATGTGGATCAATGCGCACCACACAAGTGATAAGGAATGGCAATCAGTGGATGGACAGATAAAGCGATATGTGCCCAGTAGTATAGGACAGCTTTTGGTCATGGCCCATGCTGGTAATACGCATAATGGCTTACAACAGAATGCTGGGCTCATTCGTATCAAAGCATACAAACATTAAGGATTATCATAATAAAATGAATGGTAATGTATTTAGAGATTGGCTCGAGAATACTGTGCTTCCATCCCTAGATAGACCGTCGTGTCCAATTATGGACAATGCATGATATCAATGTTGTTGCCTGCCAAGGAGTGAATGTTGACGACTCGTCTAAGGGGCATGAGGAATAATACATTTCTATCTATTCAAACATTTCATCGCTCCTTGTTCTTGAAATAGATAACGACAACAAGAAACGGCCACTGTAACAAACCTTTACAAGACGATATGGTTTTATATCTTCCAGACTTTAATTTGACGATTCCTCTCACCTGTCGAAATGAAACTCAATCTCTCCACAGAAAACTTGAGAACACACACACTAGACTAACACAAGCGGCATAACGGAATGTTAGCCATGCTTAAAAGATATGCCGCATCCTAGCTGGACGGTAGGCCAAATCTAACTGATCTCTCAGTGACGTTTTCCGTGACGCTTCCGCTCTTGCACCAAAACGTCTTGCACATTTTCCCAATCTTTTTTTAACTCATGTTGTGCAAACTGTGTCTCTTAATTCATAGCCTGGTTTAGGTCTATGGCATTCACCCCCTCCAACTTTTCAAAATGTTGAAAACATTTTGTCACTTTATTCTGTGATGGAGAGTGGTGTCGTCTGTCTTACCAAGATTCCATATTTATCTAATACTAGTGTACTGTTACATCCGCTCAGGGGAGTTGCTTCTATCCCAGTACACCTCACTGCACCCTCACACCACGTGTATTTTCCTCTGTACCTTTATTATAACAACAAATGACAAACCTTTGCGTATGATCAAGTAGTAAATCAAAACTAATTTGTAAGACCACATGCATAGTCTAAAAACAATATGTAAGGATCTGTATACTAAAATTTAGCATAAATACAACAGCTTAACTGCCTATCACCAACGAAGAAAACAAATTAACACCATTCACCTAGTTTACTATCATTGAACTCATGAACACCCTTAATCACGTGCTGGATTCACGTGAGAAAAACATGACATTCTTTTATTTATGACGATGTAAATTAAATTAAATTATCCTTTAACTTTCAGGTGTATTAGACGACTGGTACGTCTTTAAATGTCATTCATATTTTAGTATCTGTATTTCCATCTTATAATACAGTTCTTCAACCATATCCGTGTATGTTTATAACCTATCACTGATAAAGTTATCGTTATCCATGGCTGATTTTTCTCTAAAACGAATATTCCACTGTATAGAACGATTGAAGTAGATTTCATGATTGAATAATCGGACATCCATATAACGAAGTCTCGAACGATGTATCCAAGGCGATCGATTGGCCTTACTCGAAAAAATTATGTTGAATATGTTGATTGGAACTTCTTCTGGTCTTGAATATCGATTTGCGGGTTTGGTGATTCGATGTCTTTGAGCAATTTCCTAAAAGCAATACGATGTGAGAAAATATCCTTAAAGTTGAAACATGCATTGATATCTCTCAGATTTGATAATGTAGCCAAAGAAGTATGTATCGTCTTTTGACAACGTATCGAACCAAATTCGTAACTTGATAACGTATGATTGCGTATCTTGGTTTTGACTAACCAGTAACATCTGGTCATAGCTTCATAATTGAATGTAGACTGTTTTGTGTATGTAATTCATACTGTCTTCATTGAAGTACGTATTGTAAGATAAAATTATCATTTGGTTTCTTGACAATCATTGTAACATTGTACGTTTCGATAAATTCTGTTCCTCAAAATTGACCTTTACTGTACGCAAGAATTGTTTATAAATGTTCTGGATACTCGAATTTCATTGCATTCGAATTGTTTCATAAAATTTCTCAAATTCAAGAATAAATAATATATATGAATGTTCTGAGAATATTGGTTCATAATTTTGAAATAAGATTCACTTGCTTTCATCCAAGTGTTTAATTCTCAATGTTCACGTATCAATTTGACTTCATCCAAACTATCGTTTCCAGGAATTCAATGATTAATGACATTTTCACAGTTCAGTGAATTTCGACTGTTTAAATGTAAATTTATATTCTTGTGTTGTTGTACTTCAAGAAATTTCTTTCGAACGTACTTGGAGAACTGCGTATATATGTAAGGACAACTGTTTGTCTTTTTATTTTTCTGACGTATTCTTGTGTGTAACAACAAACATGTTGGAACATAGGTTCAAGCATTTCAAGGATCAAGTATTTGAGACAAAAAAATGTGAACTGGAGTATACGGAATCTGACGTGTGAATCATACAGTTCAATGCCGTGTTATTGGCATCTTTTTACGAGTTACTATCAGATAATCGGTAGTTGTCTCTTTCGGCGTGCCTGTTATACCAGGTCAGCAACCGAAGTAGATGAGAACAAGCGGTACGGATTCAAATGATGAACCAATAATACCGTAGATCACAGTCGAGATTTTCGAATACCGTTGAACAACATCTTGGTCCAAACGCAATTTTCATGCTCTTCTATCACACATACGTCTTGAAGAGTTAATAATTTACTGTCCATGTACGCTTTCCTTCCTTTAACACAACTATGACTACAACAGTTTATATGTAGATTTATTTCACGTTGAACTACATTTTCCTGTATCTGTGAATATGATCAAATGACAAATGGTATCGTGATCTGAGTTCAAATTTCACATCTTTGTTAACTGTAATAAAGATATTCCATCTTCAGAACCAACAGTAACGACTTTTTAGATAATGTTATGATGTTCGTGTCGCCGAAATATCAATATACATTTGATATTTATGTAGATAAATATAATTACATGTACTGAACTTGCGTAAATTCTGGTATTACTGTCAATTTGTTGTTTGTTCAAGCAACTGTACTTAGTAAATACTGGTATTGAATCTTCATCATCGTATGTTCCCAAGTTGAATTTTCATTACTCGATACATCAGACAAATGCGATTAAATAGTAGTTGAACAGTTCCTTGAATTAAAATCATAAGATCTTCATACTTTCTGGATGTGTTGTAAACATTCAACATAATGACGTCATCACTCATTTTTTTAGAGATTATTCCACACAAAACTATTTGAATACAATGACGTAATCGATCTTTTATGAGAATCTTTAGATGACCTTGGCCTTCATATGTATATGGCTCGATTCGTTAAATTACTGTAAATATGTCATAAATTGATAATAAATCACGAGTTCATAATCATTACTACCGGTACGAAACCCCATTGCCAAGGAGTGAAGACGAATTGTACTTGAAGAAGACAAAATACCTACAGCATCGAGCACAAAGGGAGCAATAAAGATATGGCTCCGAATGGAAAACATACCATTTCCAGAAAGGTATTTCTAGCTAGAATTGTCCCTTGTAAAACAGACGCCAAAAAAGCAAGAAATATCAAATCGACAAGTTGATAGAAGAGCATCTTCGTGGTTGCTTGAGACTTCCGCCGTACCATTCTCATTTTAACCCTATAGAACTTGTGTGGGCTAAAATTAAAGGACAGGTGGCAGCTGACAATACTATATTAAAATTGTCTGACGTCAAGATAGTAATCTAGTCCCCGCTATTAAATAATGGAGTCGGGAGTCTCCGAAAAAATGCACTCGTGAAATGAAGGACGCGACTCGGAATCGAACATACAACCTTCGGAGCCCGAGTCAGACGGCTTGACCACTTAACCACCGAGACTCCCGAGAGGGGTGCAATGTGTAATATTAGTAAATACAGAGAATTTACAGAGGCATGGGGTAAATAATGTGTAAAATGACAGGAAAGTAGAAGGAATACATTTCTTACGTTATTTTTAATCTCCTTCTTGTTTCTTCAGCTGCTGATTAATAATGTGTACACAAGTATTCATGTTACTGGGATGCATTTAGCTTTTTATATTGAGCTCGTGAAAGCTTCCAAATAGTTGTGCATTAATGTGCGTATGGGGAGACCAGAAATGATACCGCAGTTTAGTCATCATGTCTCCATTTTTAAGGATCTGTTCAGCTGTCTGTGTAGTTTGTTCACACGTACAGACGGGTGACAGACCCGCTTTGAGTCTTCGTGAAATATTGCCTACTCTGCTGTTTACCGTTCAGAGACGGAACATGATTACCTGATTTGCACTATGAAAATAGTTGTCAGTGTATCTATAGTGGGCTTTCTTCTTAACGGCCAAGATGTTGGTCCTCTATTCATTGAAGTTTACAGATTGATTCGTATGCACGTGTGTTGTCCCCTAATTTAACAACGTGTTTGCTCTCACGTTTCATATTATGCCACAATATGTCAGTTTCCACCGCAATATTACTCTTCTTTTGGTATTCAATGCAGTTAGTGTTTATTTTCCCTCTCAATACAGTTGTTTGTCACAGCTGAGGGCTTGCAGAATTGAAAATTCATCACTGTGGAATACAAACTGTTCCCATTGACATTGTGCTGATGCTGTAATATTTACTGCCTGCAATTCGTCTGAATAGTTGGAGCAAAATATCCCAGTAAGTGTGCACGTGGATTAAGGTCTGCGATCTGCTCAGACCTCAATCTGTGTCGGACGATTCCAGTAGGTTGATGACTGCTCTCGGTTGCATAAAATTCAATCTACCCTTTCTCCAATAGTCCTCTTCCTCTTTCAACACATGGTCCTCACATTTTTTCCAGTAACTTTTATCAATATTTAATAGCGCGGACTGGGTTAGTATCTTGACATCAGACAATTTGAATGTAGTATTGGGAGCTGCCATCTGTCCTTTAATTTTTAGCAAACACAAGTTCTATAGGGGTAAAATGAGAATGAGAAGTCTCAAGCAACTATAGCCATGCTCTTCTATCAACTTGTCGATTTGATATTTCTTGCTTTTTTTCCCCCTGTTTTACAAGGGACAACAACTGTAGCTGAAATATGTTTCTGGAAATGGTATATTTTCCCTTCGGAGCCATATCTGTATTGCTTCCTATGTGCTCGATGCCGTATGTATTTTGTCTTCTTGGGCAACAACATAGTGATATAATTCATTGTCCATGATTAGACAAGACGGCCTATCAAGGGATGGAAGTACTGTATTCTCGAGCCAATCTCTAAATACATTACCATTCATCTCATTATGATAATCCCTTTTGTCTGTAATCTTTGATACGAACACGAGCCCAGCATTCTGTAGTAAGCCATTATGAGTACTACTATCATAGGCTATGACCAAACGCTGTCCTTTACTACTGGGCACATAACTATTTATCTTTCCATCCACTGATTGCCATTCCTTTTCACGTGTGAGGTGCGCATTGATCCACGTCTCATCCAATTACACTATGTCATAATTTTCTTTGCGCATTTCTCTTATTTCACGTAGGTATCTGCTTCTCATGACTCCTAAATGCGGTTGCTCGCAAAGGATATTTCTACCTCACTTGTACTTTCTAAAAGTGAAGCCTAAAGTCCTTATAATTTTCCACAAAGTTGTTTTGGATAGCTCTATGTTATTGTTCTTTCTCACCCAAACCCTAAGATTTCTTACAGTCACTGTTTCTTTGGCATCCATCATATTTATAATAACTCGCCTTATGACATCCTTGTCAAAGCTGTCTACAATTGCCTTTCTACGTACCGTTTGCTTATCGCATGTTGGTTTCATTCCAGGTTCTTGCATCCATCAACGAAATGACCGTTTACTCAAACCCAATGCATGCGCTGTTCTTTTTTCGGGATTTGTAACAGTATGAAACAGTTTCCTGCGATCAGCTTCTTGACAAAAATATGTGTACAAATTCAGAGCGATGCTTTGAAGTGTACAGAATTTCACATTCAATCCCCTTGAACATGATTCACACATTCAAATAATAGCTATTAATATTATATTAATGGTAAGATTTATTTATATATTTATTTATATAATCACGTTTCATGAAAGAATCCACATTGACGACACTTCTGAACAATCCCATTTAACTGCGCGCAGTTTGTGCCAAAATGGAAACCACGCGACAATTTTTTTTTTAAATCGCGGATGTGTCTTGGTGAAGGTGTAATACCTTTAAGATTATGGACTTAATCTCTGACAAGTAAATTATATACCGCATATAAACAGACATTGAACTCTGCTGTACAATCTCCAAAACAAAATTTTTTTTGTTGGTTAGACATAATGATAAGGTTATATGCTAAATCTCATAATTTTCCCCCATTTTGTTACTGAGATATGGAATTTTATATTGGGGCAGAAAAAAGTAAACAGACTATATTGTGGAAGGTGAGCAATTCGTGCAACCGGCCATTCAGATGGTGACAGAAACCATTGGCATTCCATTAAGACTGAAGCAAGTGGAAAGAACGAGGGGGGGGGGGGGGGGGATAACATGTTATGCACTGCTGAAGTATAATGAGGAGGAGGAGGAAGAAAGGAGGAGGAGGAGGAGGAGGAGGAGAAGGGGAAGGAAGAAGAATGTGAAGAAGATGAGGAATAAACATATGTGAGTAGAAGGGGAAAGAAGGAAGAAGAAGAATAAGTAAGGATGAAGAGGAGGAGGGGAAGAGAAGGGGGACAGGGAGGAGTAGAAGAAGGAGAAGAAGAAGAAGAAGAAGAAGAAGAAGAAGAAGAAGAAGAAGAAGAAGAAGAAGAAGAAGAAGAAGAAGAAGAAGAAGAAGAAGAAGAAGAAGAAGAAGAAGAAGAAGAAGAAGAAGAAGAGAAAGAAGAAGAGGAAAAAGAGGAGGAGACGGAAGAAGGAGGAGGAGGTAAAATAGAAGGAAATAGAGGAGAAAGAAGAAGAAGAGGAGGAGGAACAACAAGAGGAGGAAGGAAGGAAGGAAGGAAGGAAGGAAGGAAGGAAGGAAGAAGGGAGAAGAAGAAGAAGAAGAAGAAGAAGAAGAAGAAGAAGAAGAAGAAGAAGAAGAAGAAGAAGAAGAAGAAGAAGAAGAAGAAGAAGAAGAAGAAGAAGAATGAACAACAACAATAAAAAGCAACTCAAAGTAGCTAGCAATATCAACAATAATAATAACGATAGTCACAGAAACAGAAGCAACAAAAGTATCAATAACAATAGCCTTAAAGCAGCAACAACAAAAGCACAATATTTACATTTTCCAAACGTCCTTGTACGTCCTTTCGGGTGACCAGAAATCGCGTAGCTCGTCTATTGATGTGCCGTTTATAACCATTGTTGTTGTCTTTAGATACCTTCAAATCCAGATGTTTTGTTTCCAACAAAGCACAACGTATATACTCACTCATTATTTTAGTTGATCTCTTTTGGAATATCCACTGCGATGTACCACAACGACTAATACTTGTGTGTTCAATGTTCTGGAGAGAAACGGGCTCACTTTCTTGTGTGCTCACTGTGTCTTACACACTTGCCCGTGTTTTGTTAACAGTTCACTATCCGACATAACAAGCTATGCTAGCCACGAGCGGGGATCGCGTTGAAATTGCCGAAAAACATATACGGATGATAGATTGCAGGCAACGAAACAGATGGTCAACATTGAATGAATGCTGCTTTTGTTTACGATGAGTAAGTAGTGTTTCGTTACAAATCATTTTTAGATATTAATTGCAACGGGGAAAAAGAGTGTTAAAGTGCTACATAAAACATGTATTTCTGCGTGGATGTTAAACATGGACAAATGAGCAGACAAGCTGAAAAACATGACATGGCAGGAGAAGTGGTTTCTGGGGAAAATGCAACGAATACCTTGGAGAGAAAGAAAATCCTTTGAGCAAGTACTACAAGAAGCACATAAAACAGTAAACTAATTAGAGACATTATACGTAGACAGTCACGAATTTTTTGAACACGTGATGAGAAGACATAAAGTAGAAAACTTGGTGAAATCTGGCAAGAGTTGGAAGGTTTGGGGGGGGGGAGGGGGGGAACAAGGGGGAAGGCAGAGAAGTAAATACCTGGATGGCTTGGTCATGTGGTATGGTCGAGACAGGAACGCGGATCTGATCCACGACTTGTGATCGAGTGAGATGACGAAATATAAACCGCCCACGTTTATTATCACATTTAACAGTGCTGGCCGCCAATTGCAGGAGAAGTCAAAAGCCATGACGTAAATCGGTGGAAGCAATATTTGTAAAATTCTTCGCGTTGCATTTTCAAGTATGAGTCCAAACGCTTGTAAAGTCAGGTTCTATTACGTTTATTCGTGGATTCATACAAAAGCAGGTTCATAAATCAGCATGGCCACAAAAGCTCTGTGTCACGGCTCAGATTACAAAAAGGCTTTACAAAATCTTCGACTTTAAAACTAAATCCCGCCAGATGGAACCCTAAGCTGCTACTCGAGACCATGGTTAGAAGCTTCTCTCCCGTAACCAAGTGGTCGTCATCCCTTATGACTCTCCTCTACGCATCATCAGGAAACCGTGCTCAATCGTGCACAGCCCACTTTTCATCTTGCACATTAAGTGCCATGCTTTGCTTTGCCATTGGAACCCCGACCTTTTGTCTTACGAATCCATAACAGTGGCACACTGTTACACACAGCGCATGATGATGCTGATGATTTACGCTGAGTAGTTTGTTACATGGCTTAGAGGTTATGACTTTTCTCCGTAATCTCGTATACTCTCGTCGGTGACGTGATGACGGTGAGAATCAGCAGTGGTTCGAATCGAATCGGTAACTTACGGGGTATGTGAGCCGGCCGCTCAGAAAGCAATGGCAAACTACTGAGCGTAATCTTGCCAAGAGAATCAACATACAGCTGAAAGATGCTGGTGTTGACAGCGAAGTCCTGTAAAGGATATGCAAAAAAAAAAAAAACAGTTTGTTACAAATCATTCTTAACTGCACACGGATATATGCGTAAGTGCTCCAGCCACCTCACATAGATCACATAAGGGGTATCTCAATACTGTACACAAACTCATTGGCGAATATCTCATTGTGCACCAGAATCACATATGCTGTAAACATTCTTTTAGTATGTGGTTATTAAATGTTGCCCAGTAGTTATTTAGCTTGCACTTTTCGATTTGAAAGAGTTGAGTTGAGACAGAAGTCGAAATGACAGCACTCGGGACATTCCCATACGTACTCCGTCCTAATCTGCAACAGCCAGCGAAGAGTCCCTATACTAATGGTACCAGTAGCAGAATGATTATGTGTCCGTCTGACCTTCCCTCGGAGTTTTAAATGTCGGCCATATCATTTGGTGACTTGGGATGCAGAGGTGTTTCCAAGGCACCAGGGCCGGGTTACATACTGGCCAAGACCTATTGACGCGTCCTCGTCGAGCGTCCTGGGCAACAGGTCCTTTCGGGGTCCTGGCTAAAGTCAGTAGGATCGCCGATTCCTCCGAAGTCGGAGAGTGTCTGCCTGTACGGCGAGGAACCACCAGTCTGCACACCAATAAGCCAAACATGGGACAACGGATACTCACGCAAACCTCAAGTCCTGTATGACATCACACTGATGTTGGACAACAGGATGCCTTCATACGACATACAGGACTTCGCGTTGGAGCTCAAGCCAACGAACACGAGCAAGCAAGCAAGCATCTGGTGACTCCCTCTCTCACCATTATCTCCTAGCTAGATATGTCTACTATGTCTGTTCTTCTGCATTATACACACGACTCCAAAGTGCCCCGACCTCATCTGCCCTTTCATGCACAGTACCCCACCCAGTGATGCAGACCCAGCCAATCTATCTACCAGCTCGTTTCCCACCACAATCTCACGGTTTAAATTCCATGCATTGGCGTTCAGGTCGTTGGAGCGGTGTAAAAGTGTGCATGTTGGTCAAGTCCCCTACGAGAGGATTTCATTGCCTACGCTCGCTGTGGACTCAAGCATAGTCCATACAACCGCTACTACTTCTAGTGCACTGGACTGATGTTTGTATGTGGATTGGTTTTCCCTATTACCATTGTCCCTCACTCTCAGGCGTTTGTCTTGTGGTGCTCTCTGGATAATGGGATTGTTAACGCTGACCTCCCAAGCCACACAATAAATCGTCGAACTGTGAATAGAGACAGCCGACTGAAGTACACGGGAATCACTTTTGATAGAAGCCTGTCCTTTAGGGATCATGTTGCAGTGGTGGTTACAAAATATCAGAAGGGGTTCATTGCACTGAAGAGTATGGCAGCAAGGGACATGGAGCAGAAAATGCTATTCACACTTTTTCAGCACTTGATAATTTCAGTGGTAGAGTATGGACTAGGAATACTCACTGTCTCCAAGACAGTCTCCGTCTTTGCAAACGGAAAACATACTCTCCAAAAACAGCCGTTCTACATACAAAGTGTAGTGACACTATACAAACACCTTGTATATTTATTCATGTACACAATTCTACATTTATTCAAATTCAGTCATGTCATCTTCTTCTGAAAGATCGACATAACTCCCCGAATCCCGAATTCCGTCTGATCAATTGTCGTCTGAAATCCTAGACCCATAAACACTGGAGTTTCATCCATGGCAATCGTGCTGTAGAGTTGTTATTTAGAAAAGTCCATGCAATATACAAAGTACTTGAATGCAAGTGCACGTTTAATAACCTAATTCTAGCTGACAATCTTAACTAGGGCTTATTTTTTGGGGTAGGTCTTATATTAAAAGCATCCTGTCAAATTGTGCTAGGGCTTATTTTAGGCCTAGGTCTTAATATCGGGGAAACACGGTAGAATAAATTAATAAAAACCTTTGCACACCCTAAGATCTATTGTGCTTGTGGATCTAGACCCATATTTGCAGAGACCATACAGCACTCAGTGGGTGATGTGGTTGTATCACGCCGCCCGACTTTACTTCCAAGTCATTTTCTGGTACCCGAGGTCAGCGTGGACCAATTGATAAGAGCGCTCGCTCTTAAACTTACGGTGTGCTAATGCTGAGGTAGTGGGTTCAACCGATTCACCAGTTAGACTTCTCGTCCTTGACAAGTACCTCTGAAGTCGGAGTGGGTTCACCTCATGACGAGGGACACTGTTAATGGAGAAAGCTAACATGCACGCAAAAAAGCAGTCCAGTGCAGTAAAAATATTAGCTCGTTTATGGACTAAGCTTGAGTTCAAAGCAAGCAAACACCAAAAAATAACTGGTACACATTTAACGATAACAAACAGATATAACTCGACAGCGTGATCAGTTATCTTCATATGTTTTAATATAATTCTGTAACATTTTTGAAGCTACCGTATGGCAGTAGACGGTACTACCTGCTTTCTGTTAGCGCCGAAGGTTGGGCTAGTGCTTACCATAACCCCACACCCAACATTGTGCGGCTTCGTGATGTGGAGCGCAGTTGGGAGGGTACAAGCCTAATCCTGGTGCGAGGAAATGTAACTTAAAGACAAAATGTCATGGCAGAGCAGACCAGGTCCTAAGCCTTGGATGGCAGCTGATCTTGGATCGAAGCTCCGACAGGCGGACAGTTAGAGTATTGCTTTGCTGATCCAGCATGCTTCTGCAGCTTGTCTAGTTCCAGATGCATTGGTGTTCCCTTTCCTCTGGAGTGAACTAGGCAGGCCGAGAGAGGGATCATACAGCATGGGCAACACATGGATCTCTATATTTTAGCCCAGGCTTTGTGCTATGGAGAGGTATAGCTCCATCCCTGGTCTTATCGCCATGGGTTGTAGTTATGCCTATTTATTTAAAGCACAATGTAACGAACTAGCGTCTGTCAAGACGGCAAGGTGCCAATGAATAAATTTTGTAAAGTATGTACATATAGCCTTTGAGAGACAATGTATTGCAACCATTAATTCCCACATATACATATACTTTTCATTAATGTAATTTATTCATATAAAATTGAAACATGGAGGTCTATTTGGCAGTGGTTTAGATAATTACCCTAGCCAATCGAATCACAGGAATCATAACCCCATGACACGCTGGGCCATTGGCAAATTTCGAGTATCTAATTCTGCTCTCTGCTGCTCTGCCACAGACATCTAGAAAGATGGTGGTTGACTCAAGCAATTTTGCGACATAGAGTCCTGAAACATCGTCATCCAGTGCCTTGCCGGCTGGCGTGGGTAATCATGCCTTTTAAAGAAATTACGATCTCCGACGTTATGGATCAATTCGTGTGTTGACTCCCTTCCGTGCTCCCTCCTCTAGTGAACATACTCTATAAAGTTCGATACATAGAGTCCTAGTGAACATACTCTATAAATTGTGCTACATAGAGTCCTAGTGAACATACTCTATTAATTGTGCTACATAGAGTCCTAGTGAACATACTCTATTAATTGTGCTACATAGAGTCCTAGTGAACATACTCTATAAATTGTGCTACATAGAGTCCTAGTGAACATACTCTATAAATTGTGCTACATAGAGTCCTAGTGAACATACTCTATTAATTGTGCTACATAGAGTCCTAGTGAACATACTCTATTAATTGTGCTACATAGAGTCCTAGTGAACATACTCTATTAATTGTGCTACATAGAGTCCTAGTGAACATACTCTATAAATTGTGCTACATAGAGTCCTAGTGAACATACTCTATTAATTGTGCTACATAGAGTCCTAGTGAACATACTCTATAAATTGTGCTACATAGAGTCCTAGTGAACATACTCTATAAATTGTGCTACATAGAGTCCTAGTGAACATACTCTATAAAATTGTGCTACATAGAGTCCTAGTGAACATACTCTATAAATTGTGCTACATAGAGTCCTAGTGAACATACTCTATAATTGTGCTACATAGAGTCCTAGTGAACATACTCTATAAATTGTGCTACATAGAGTCCTAGTGAACATACTCTATAAATTGTGCTACATAGAGTCCTAGTGAACATACTCTATAAATTGTGCTACATAGAGTCCTAGTGAACATACTCTATAAATTGTGCTACATAGAGTCCTAGTGAACATACTCTATAAATTGTGCTACATAGAGTCCTAGTGAACATACTCTATAAATTGTGCTACATAGAGTCCTAGTGAACATACTCTATTAATTGTGCTACATAGAGTCCTAGTGAACATACTCTATAAAGTTTACTAGAAAGAGTCCTATTAAAAATACTGCAGCAATTTTGCTACATAGTCAGTGTTGCCATCTCCCTTTGATGAAAAAGCACCAAAATCGACCAAAAAAGCACTAAAAAGCACCAAAATTTTTTGGAAAGCACCAAAACAAAAAAAAAGAAGCACCAACTGTTTTTATTACAAATGTAACAAGGTAGCACATTATAATTTATTATTATCACTTCATCTTACAATGGAGTTTATTCCAGATCTGCCAAATCCCAATCAGAACTACTCTCGAGCCAAAAAAGAACTAAATTGCAATAATATTTTTTTGGAAATCACTAAAACAAGCACTTGTGGTATTCATTCAAAATGTTATAAAGTAGCACGTTATAATTTATTATTATCATTGAATATTAGAATTAAGTTTATTCCAGATCTGCCAAATCCCAGTCAGACTGGGATGTTTGTCTGGGAGTCTTCAGTTTCTGTAGCTATTTCTTGCTGTGTTTGCTCTTGCAATGATGATGATGATGATGATGATTGAAAGAAACGTGTATATGATTCCTGTGATCCAATGTTTCGTAGAATATCCTTAAGTAGTTTTTAATCATGACAGCATTTGCTATATCTTTTCATTCCACATCTAATAGTCAAAGCAGCTGTCAAACTCTTTATGCTCAGTCTATTCCGTAATTTTGATTTTATAATTTCCATCTGACTGAAAATACGCGCCACGTCCGCATTAGAATGAGGTAAAATGAGCACAGTTAAAGCTAAATCTGTAAGATCTTGGAAAGATTTTCACCGGTGGCATCCCTGTATGAGGCTATTTCTGCCCACAGTCCAAGTATGTCAGAGGTCTGTGTCCACTGCATATGATGAAGTTTTCTCCACTGGAAATCGATGCGGGTGAGAGTAGCTGCATCTTCTACAAACATTTTAGCAAGATCCAATATACAGGGCGTCATTGGCTGTAGACATTCCCTTCCACTAAGACATAACATGGACTGCAAAACACGAACGTTATCGGGCAAACGTAATTGCAGCTGTGTCAACAGCTCTATTAAAAAATGGATGCACCTTCCACGAATTTCTTTCTCATCAGAAAACTTGTAGCCTGCTTTTCTTTCTCAAACTCATAACCTAGATTAGGATTAGGATCTAAATAATCTTGAATAGCATCACTTTCTGTTATTTTCCCCCCCAGGATTAGCATTCTTTGAACTGATAGAATCAGTAAGTTGGAGAAGATCGCTGAGTAGTTTTGTTGGATCCTGTATATCTGCTTCAAATTTCTTATTCATACATTGAACTTCTCCGAGAATATGCTTGAGAAATATGAGATACACATAGTTTTTCATGTCGCTAAACATACAATTTAGAAGTTCTGCTGTATAACAGCGCTCCTTGAGTCTTGCTATATCAAAATGAGTTCTGAGCTCGATCCACTGCTGCAATATTCTGACAATGGCAGATTGAATGGACATCCATCGTGTCTGGCTTAATTGAACAACTTTCAGCGGATGTTGTCCATTATTTAATCAATCAAAAAGCTCCCTGTACTTTGCTTGACGAAGACTTGAGTGAGGAAACCAGTTATATGTTTTTCTAATCATGAACTCTGCCAGCTGAAGAGAATGGTATACACAACTAACAAGTTCCAGATGAGGAACTTCTTCTTCTTCGTCCTCTTCTTCTTCTTCTTCTTCTTCTTCTTCTTCTTCTTCTTCTTCTTCAGCGTTCCGAGCCATTGAGGTTCTTTGCTGCAGATACAATCCGTCTCCATTCCTCTCTCTGGTTGACCTTCTCTTGCCAGTCGTTGATTCCAAGTGCTTGTAGGTCTGTATATATATTATCTCTCCACCGTCTTCTTGGTCTACTTCGGAGTCTACGGTCATTTATTTCCTGAGTGTAAGCGAGTTTTGTTTCCCTATTATCTTCCATTCTTTCTATATGCCCCAGCCATTGTAGTCTATTAGCCTTCATGATACCAGTGATTAGCGGGGACTTAAACAGATCATAAATGTCTTTGTTACTTCTTCTTTTCCACTCTCCACTTTGTGTATCCCTAATGGGTCCAAAAGTGCGTCTTAAAACTTTGTTCTCAAACAAGGCTTCGTATCCTTTCGTTGTACTCCAGGTTTCAGAGCCATACAGCACAACTGGTCTGATCAGTGTTTTGTATATTGTGATTTTGGTGTTACGAGACAGAGCATTTGATTTTAGTAGATGTTGTAGTGCATAGTATATCTTATTTCCAGAATTGATTCTAGTTTGTATTTCTTCCCTTATGATGGTGGAGCAGTTGAAGATTGTACCCAGGTATTTGTATGTTTCCGTTCTTTTAATGGTCATATTATCTATTAGTATGTGGCCAGAGTTTTTAGTCATTCCTTCTCTTGAAATTACCATATATTCTGTCTTATCGTGGTTGATAACCAACCCCGTCTTTTGGGCTTTTTCCTTTAAGTTAGTCAATATTTCTAATGTCTTTTGTTCATTTTCCCCTATAATATCTATATCATCTGCATAACCAAGCAGCTTGGATGTTCCTCCAATACCACATTCCTCCTTTACCTTCCTTACAACTTTCTCTAGAGCCAGATTGAAGACTAGCGGCGATAGTGCATCACCCTGTTTCAAGCCAGATGTTATTTGGAAAGGGTCTGATTTCCTGCCTTTATATGTTACTATATTATAAGTATCTTCCATGCATAGTCTGGTCATGTTGATCAACTTCCTTGGTATTCCAAATTCCTGCATAGCATTCCATAGACTATTCCTATGGACACTATCATAAGCCTTTTTAAAATCCACAAAAATGTTATGGAGATCTCTTTTATATTCCCAATTTTTCTAGGCTATTTGTCGTAAGATAAATATTTGATCTATTGTTGATCTGTTTTGTCTAAAACCCGCCTGGTAGTCACCTAATATGTCTTCTGAATATGGTTTTAGTCTATTTAGTAATACTGCGGATAGTATCTTATGTGGACAGTAGTGATATTCCTCTATAATTTTCACATTTGAACTTGTCTCCTTTCTTAAAGATAGGTATCAATAATGACTATTTCCAATCATGGGGTAATTCTTCTGTCCTCCAGATTTTTATTATTAGTTCGTATAGCTTTAGATGTAATCCATGGCCACCTGCCTTTATAAATTCTGCAGCAATTCCATCAGCCCCAGTTGCCTTATTGTTTTTAAGTCGTGTGATTACATATAAGATTTCTTCAAATGCAGGTTCTTCAATTTGAGGTTCATGTGGTTCTTCCGGTGGGAAAGTGTTCCGAATTCGAGGCTTATGTCGAGATGAGAAACTACGGATTTTAATTTATGTATATACTCCATTGTTTACACCTGTCATGTACAAGAGAAACAAGATAAGATGATGATGAAAAAACATACTGACATGTACGAGATTTGAATATCAAACCTAGCTCGTAAACAGTATTATGTCTGGCAAGCTACAATAAACATAATTAATTGCATGTTCTTTAGTGGGAAATTATATATAGTATAGATCGTAGGTAGTGGAACATTATAATAAGAGTTGTAGACAGTAGTAAACTTTAATATTTTTATTTGCATATCCTTTACAGGACATTGCAGTCAACACCAGCATTTTTCAGCTGCTGTTGATGTCTTGGCAGGTTTTACGTTCAGTAGTTTACCATTGCTTTCTGAACGACCGGCTCACATATCCTCGTAAATAACCAACGCGACGCGATTCGCTGCCGAATCTCGCGCAGCTGTGTTTTCCCACGAGAGTATACGGGATTACGAACAGCGTCGTTAAGCCCTTCGCCAGGGAGACCGGATAACATTTTAATATAGGTTATAGATTATGGGACATAATAACATGGGTTGTGGATATTGGAAAATTATAATATGGGTTGTATATAGTGAAAAATAAAACACACATTAAACTGTGGGTTTATATGGTGGGAAATTACATTATGGGTTGCTGAATGTGGGAAATAACCGGGAAGATTAACCCAGTCGACAAACACCGGCAGAAATCGAATACGTCGGCAGAAAGGCGTAAATATCGCAGCTCTGCTGTAAACTGACACAACGCAATTACATCCAAAAACAAACAAAAAATATCGGACGAATAACAAAGAAGATGAAGAAGAATGTGGGAAATTATAATATGAGATGTAGATTACTGGAAATTATAATATGAGATGTAGATTATTATAAATTATAATGGTGATGATGCAACAGGCAAGAATTTGGACATGAAAGGAAACTGTAACATGATTCCTGGGTATTTAATTTCCCACACAGTGGAGAAAACAATACTGTTATTCATAGTTTCTAAACAATGGAGAAACAATGCTGTTTTTTATAGTTTCCCACAAAACAGAGAAAACAATGCTATTAAATGCTGATACTGTTTTTGTAGTTCCTCACAAAATGAAGAAAACAATGCTGCTTTTTTTTTTTTTAAGTTTCTCTCAGAATAACGAAAAAAAATGTTTATTGTAGTTTCACACAACAAAGAGAAAACTATACTGTTAGATTCGGATGATATTAATGTAGTTTCTTACACAATGAACACAATGCTGTTTTTTTTAATTTCCCACAAAAATGAGAAACAAATTATGTTTTTTTTTTATAGTTTCCAACAAAATAGAGGAAACATTGCTGTTTTCATAGTTTACCACAAAATAGAGAAAACAATACTGTTTGATGCTGACGCTGTTGTTGTAGTTTCTTACACAGTGAAAACAATGCTGTTTTTAATAGTTTTCCACAAAACAGGGAAAACAAGGCTGTTAGATGCTGATGCTGTTTGGAATAAGTTCAGGATCCAGATACTGATAGGTTTCATCCCTTGTTTTGTTTCTCTCATGTATCGTCTTGCTGATCTCTTTCAGGTCCTGGCGGAAACTGGAGGAAAACAGGAAGAACATTTGTCTTGTAAGTATTGGTTAGTTGACTGATTGGTTGGTGGGTTGGTTAGTTGGTTATTTGATTAGGTTGGTGGGTTGGTTTGTTGTTTGATTAGTTGGTGGGTTGGTCAGTTGGTTGTTTCACTGGTTGGTGGGTAGGTTGGTGGGTGGGTGGGTTGGTTGATGTGTTGGTTGGTTGTTTAATTGATTGGTGGGTTTGTCGGTAGATTTATTGGTTCATGGGTAGGTTGGTTGATTAATTCATGGGTTGGTTAGTTGGTGGGTTAGTTGATTGATTGGTGGGTTGGTTGTTGTGTTGGATGGTTGATTGGCTGAGAGGTTGGTGGGTTGATTGGTTCATGGGTGGTTTGTGGGTTGGTTGGGTGGTTGGCTGGTTTGTTGACTGGTGGGTTGGTTGCTTTTTTGGTTAATAGATTGCGTGATTTGCTGTAAAACTTTAATATTGTCAATTGCGAATGTTACTACATAACTCACCAAAGCCACAAGGAAACGACGAATGACACGTATGGGGCACACCAATAAAAAAGATGGAACAGGGAAATTAGCTTCATGAGGGAATATTCTAGGCAAGAGAAGCATTATGAAATGAATAAAAATGTATATGGAAAGCTTAAACAGTCAGTTAGCCGACAGAACGCCCTCATTGCACATCGAACAATTCAGTCCTTAAGTGCTCGGATCCCCTCCTCAGCACATCCCGCAGCGTGTAGCGGCTCACGACAGCAGTTCTGTGTTGGCTTATTAATCTTCGTTGGCTTCCTGCATAGTGTTCTTGTTTGGCCACACCTATTTTAAGTTGTTAATACTTAATTACAACTGGCCAAAACATAATGTAAGCAATTGTTTTATTGTTCTTATAATGCTCCTTTTCGTCCTTAATGGAGTATTGGCTTACTCTCCATGCCAAACACTTCAATACTTAATCATGATTAACTGGAGTTTGTAGATACATTTTTCTATGGGAAGTGGAAGCCAGTCGCACACCAACCCTACTTAGAATCCTCTTGTGACATGGATGGTAGGTTACGGTGTTAACTATTATCTCTTTTCCTTTATTATCCCCAGTAATATAATGCATTAGACGAACACAAACACAACCAGTACTAGCAGTTGAAAACAAAACATTGTAGGTGAAGGCTGTTTCTTCTTTTCTGTTTCTTTAACTGCTCTATGCCGTTAGGCGACGCAGACTGAGATGGTGTGCTGAGATGTTCTGTTTAAGGTGTTGATTCATCTGTTTCATGGTCTTTCCCTGCCTCTTGATGTTTCCATTTTCATGTTGTATGCTCTTGCTTCTGGCGACATTGGGTTCATTCTCGCTAGGTGGTCGAACCAGTTAAGTCTTTTTTTCATCAATAAATTTAGTTTAGTTTAATTGATGGATCAACATCACGGCACACAGGTGCAACCAATAAGTGCTCCGTTTTCCTCCTAACTAAAATCTAAGCCTGGAGAAACTCAGTTCAGTGCACGAACTCCGTAGCACCGGCGAGGATCATGAAAATCTTTGGGTAGATTTTTAACTCGAAATTTTGCCCGGGCAGCGCCGTAAGGCTGCTACTCTTTTCGATTTCCAACTGCCAAGGGATTTTTTACGTGCACAACAATACACAAGGGCGTCCGATCTCACTACCCAGAGACCAGGGGAAATTTTATTACTAGAAGTCCACGTGAAAAAATCCCGGCCATCACCAGGGCTTGAACCCGGGACCTCCAGTACTCGAGGCGGACACCATACCTCGAGACTACGCAGCCCCCTTATCAATAAATTTATTAATAAATAATCAATAAATTAAACAACTGGTTTTGCTCTAACTGTCTTATAGATCTCCTCGTTTCTAATATGGTCCTTTCTTGATTTGTTCGCTGCTTCCCTCGGGCATCCCATCCCACAAGTAGTGAGTTTTCTTTCTCGTTCTATAGTTAGTGCCCATGTCTGTTGACTTCATGAATCCCTTTGTGAACTGAGCACTAGGTTCAAGACTCATATCTTTAATAGACCAGTCGGTTCTCGGTGAGTGATGTGGTCAGTATCACGCCGGCTGCTTTTGCTTCCCAAGGCATTTCTTGGTACCCATTGTATACTCGGTCAACCTGGCAGCCCTGGTAGACTTTTACAATGTGTATCGGCCGTTTACTTTATACTTCATGAGAAGGGATTTAATGTGACAATTTGTATCCACCGTTTACTTCATAAAATGTGATTTAATGTGACAATTTGTATCCGGCGTTTATTTCATGAGAAGTGATTTAATATTACAATTTGTATCCGACGTTTACTTCGTGAGAAGTGATTTAATATGACAAAGTGTATCCGGCGTTTACTTCGTGAAAAGTGATTTAATGTGACAATTTGTATCCGTCGTTTACTTCATGAGAAGTGATGTAGTGTGACAATTTGTATCCGGTATTTACTTCATGAGAAGTTATTTAATGTGACAACTCTTAGTGAGATAGAGGAGAATGTCTTAGAGTGTGACGTGCACGAATGACGGGAAGGGAGTCGAGGTGCTCAGAGTTTTCGAGTTTAAAACTCAATTCCAAATGCATTGTGTTAAGACTTAATGAGCGAATTGAATGAAAGCATGAATCCTACATGAGACATGAAAGCATGAATTCCATATGAGAGATTAATGCAGTGAACTACTAACGAAATATGAATGCAGTGTATACAATACGAGACGTAAATAAAATGAATAATATTAAACCTACACGAAACCTTAAGGCACCTTAAGTGTATCTAGGTTCTATATCATTACTTTTACTTTATATCATTCTAGCAACACATGCCCTAACCACCTTAAAGTCTATATCTGGGTCCTGTACTATTACTTTTACTGACAACTTTACTTTCCATGACATTTCTTTGTACCTGTTTTGGTAGAGTTGATCTGGGAGCATGGGTAAATTTGTAAAATATGCTTCAATGAAGATCCGAACAGATGACCACCGGGTCGGTGGGCCACTGCCATACCACAGCTCCCTCTGTTGAATGTTGAGTCAAGAAGCGACATCACAACACTTGGGACATTCCCTTACGTGCTCCGTCCCTAACTGCAGCAGCCAGCGAAAAGTCCCAGTACTAATGGTACCAATAGCTGTCTGATTATGTCCCCGTCTGGCCTTTTCTCAGAGTTTTGAGAGTCGGCCAGATCTTCTCGTAACACCTCGCACCACCATTCTAGCCAAACCATGATAATCTATCAGTTCTTCTGCACTATATGCATGCATCATGTGCCATGGCGGTAAGCGAGAGCGGTCATGTTTTGCCATCTCACTCGATCACCAGAGTCTATATACGCGATTTCAAAAGGCCCAGACCATGCCTGCCTTATTGTGCACTAATACCCCACCACATGATGGAGACCCAGCCAATCTGTCCGCCTGCTCGTTTCCCACCACACCAGCATGCCCTGAGGGGAAAATCCAACAGAAGCTCTCTATTTTTGATTGTTTAAATAAAGCCTGCCACTCTGCCCAAAGCACGCCTGCCCTCACCTTTATCACCATACTTTGTGAGTGCTCATTTGAAATGTCCAGGTTCGAACCCAAATTTATCAAAGACTGACAGCTTACCTAGATATGACCTTCAGCGCCGCGGGGTCGAACACGTACTGGACCTCAAAGTCCCCAAGACTGTTGGTTCCTTTTGTACTGAGGATGGTTGTAATGCTCATTGTCTTCAGCAAATCATCTCTGTTGGGCAGTCTGTCCACGATGTCCTTCTCTGTTATGACAGCTTTCTGGAAAATACACCAGGAATAGTTTTCTGTTCTTGACGGACACTCACAGCAGATAAAAGAACAGAAGAAGTGATCAGAGGAATCTGACATTAGAAACATTGAAAGATTTGAGCCAATTATGTGTCAGTAATAGGAAACTACAAACAGTTAGGTATCTGAAGCTTCTGCGAAAAGATGAGACATACTACACACGGACAAAGTGTACATACCTTACAACGGACTCCATAAAGGTGATCATAAATCACAGACAATCCCCCAAAACAAGACACAATAAAACAAAATACATTATAATAAAATAATAAAATATAAATAAGTATTCTAGGACACAACAAATTACGTTTCGATTACATAAATCTTCGTCAGGGAGATAAAGAGCGAACAAATCTGAAGAAAAAAACTTACAATTATAAAATAATATTAAAACATAACTCCTTCGTTTTCAAGAAGGCACAAAAGTAGTAAGTCTTTAGCAGTTGTTGATCTTATAATGAGCTTCCAGAAAGACTCTTGATTGTTAACTAGTTCCCCTATTGCATACATTTTCATGCCAGGGGTGATTTTAACTGATTCAGCGCCAAACAAACAGTAAATTTGGACTAAATATTGTACACAATCAAATGTAAAAAGTAATATAATATAAATTTCCGTTCACTGAGCATTGAAACCATGGAAGATACTACGAAACGAAACAAATAACACAATGCTTTAAGTATTGCTTTATATATCGTCCTTCTATTCAAATAGTAAGTCGCATTTAGTGATATATAATCCATCTGCACTGAATCATTTAATATCATGCGACCACCGTCATGCTTGTCGTTTGCTGTCTCGTCTGACAGTAAGCATACCTTCCATAATTTTTCTTTTAAGCTCCTGTAATGTTTAGGGCCGTGGCGAGGGAGTTACGGACGCAGTTCGTAATCCCGCATACTCGCTTTCGAAAAACATATGTGGGAGATTTGACAGCAGACCGCCTTACGTTCTTTTTTTTTAATGAAATGGTACAGGTGCCGGTCGTTCAGAAAGCAATGGCAAACTACTGAACATAAACTTGCCCGGAATCACGAACAGCCAAAACATGCTGGGGTTTACTGCTACGTCCTGTAAAGGATGTGCAACTAATTTTTTTTTAATGTTTAGTATGGCCAAATTATTTTAGTTTTTTTAGACATGATATCATTGATGAGCTAGTTCTCTTTGACATTCAGTTCTGGTACAGTGTCAGCATTTTTCTTCTTCTTGATTCTTTGCATCGTAATATTTTTTTATGTTTTATTTTTTTCGTACCATTCAAGTATAACAGTAGACGGTACTACATGCTTTCTGTTAGCGCCGAATGTTGGGCGGTGCTCACCAAACCCGTCACCCCACATTGTGCCAACGGTTTCGGGCGGAGGAGCACAATTGGGAGGGTACGAGTCTTATCATGGTGAGAGGAAATGCAACCTAAGACTAAATGTTACCTCAGGACAGGCTCTGAGCCTTGGTTGACAACTGGTCTAGGATCGATGCTCTGACAAGCGGAGTTAGAGAATTGCTTTGTTGATCCTGCAGCTTGTCTTGTTCCTGACGTATTTCCTTTGGAGTAAACTAGGTAGGCCGAAAGAGGGCTCATATTGCTTGGACAACCTATGGTCTCTACAATTCAGCCCAGACTTAATGCTATGAAAAGATTTAACGTCATCTTTGGTCTTGCCGCCATGGGTTGTAGTTATTATGCCTTTTATGATGTACAATGTAACAAACTATTGTCTGTCAAGATGGCCAGGTGCCAGTGAGGAACATCGAAGTTCAAAAACCGCGATTTTCCGCCTTAGAGACAATTGCCTCAAAAGCATCATCACATTTTCATTGCTTGCCATCAGTATTGCTGAAATATCATTAACCCTATTTGTAAAAGAATGCTGCATTATAAGAACTGCATCCTAGTATAGAAGTTAAAGTTAAGTTAGTTGCATATCCTTAACAGGATAAAGCACTTAATTCCAGCATTTTTGACTGTTTGTGATTTCTGGACAAGTTTACGTTCAGTAGTTTTAGTATTTATTTATTCAATAGCATGTTCTTTGCAGAACCTCGCTCCCATATCAACCTTTCGGAAAACTTATCGATCACAAACAAAATGTCCCATATCCGATACACCCATCTGGAGATCATCCGCCACATCCTGCACCCATCTTCTCTTTGGCCTTCCTCTTCCTCTCTTCCCAGGCATTTACCCTTCCATTATTGTTTCTCTCCAAACTTTCATGACATTTCAAGTGACCAAAATATTTCAATTTTTTCTGTTTTATCGTCTTTAATAGCCAACCCTCTTCAATATTTAGCTCCTGAAGTATGTATTCATTTGTTCTTTTCTTTACCTAAGATATTCCTAGAACCCGTCTATAACATTTATATTCAAAGGCATTTATGCGCTGTTCAGCTTGTTAAGTAAGTGTCCAGGTCTCACAGGCGTATGTTGCAATGGGAAAGATGCATGCTCTTAAAAATCTAATGTTTAGTTTTAGTATAGAAGAGTATAAACTAAAATATGATGTATGGTAATGCAATGTCTTTAAGGGTATGCAAATGCTGAATAATTAATAATTCAATCCGGACCACACTGGCGCAGTGTCAATGTGCTTTTTGTGGAGAATATCGTTGACAGAGAAGAGTGTTGAGAATATCGTGGACAGAGAAGAATGTTGAGAATACTGTGAACAGAGAAATGTGTTGAGAATATCGTGGACAGAGAAGAATGTTGAGAATACTGTGGACAGAGAAGTGTGTTGAGAATATCGTGGACAGAGAATAGTGTTGAGAATATCGTGGACAGAGAATAGTGTTGAGAATATCGTGGACAGAGAATATAGTGTTGAGAATATCGTGGACAGAGAATATAGTGTTGAGAATATCGTTGACAGAGAAGAGTATTCTTCTTCTTCGTTCATCCGGAGTTTTTTTTCGGATGCGATTGCGTTGTGCCTGTTTACAGCAGAGCTGCGTTCTTGCGCCGTTAGGCCGACACATCCGACTTCTGCGGGCATTTGTTGACCGGGTTAACCTTCCCGGGGGTTTCTTAGGACGTTTGACTCTCACTGTTGTGGTGTTATCCCCCATCCCAGCTGGTCCATATAGAACAGCCAAAGATCCTGGTCAGCCCTCAAGGGAAGGCAGGGGCAGACCATGGGCATTCCCCGCCATCCAAGGAGGCTTCCATACTTGCAGAGCCGATACATAGCGCTCTGGTACTGGGCTCACCCAAGGAATCGTCACGTCCTGCACATGGCTGCTTAGCCTCACTTCCGTATATTGGGCCTTCCGTTCACCATAGGCTGTTCTTCCGGAAACCAGAAGTATGCAGTCTGCAGATGACATCCACACAGTGAGCTTTCGATTCGGACTTTCCATGTAATGGATTTGCTAGCCAAGCAATATTCCATTTCATGCCACTAGGACACTTTTCCACCTTTTATGAAGCCCACACAATGGGCTTTTGATTTGGACTTTCCATGTAATGGATTTGCTATCCAAGCAATATTCCATTTCATGCCACTAGGACACTTTTCCACCTTTTATGAAGCCCACACAATGGGCTTTTGATTTGGACTTTCCACGTAATGGATTTGCTATCCAAGCAATATTCCATTTCATGCCTCTGGGTCTTCATGCACCTTTAAATGTCAACCTGTATATAGTTAAAGTAATCTGCGGTCAACTTTAGCTTGTTGATATCTCCATAGAGCTTGTCCTCAAATGAAGCAGGTGTGGGCCAAAATATCTTTCTCTGTTCTGCATACGTTGGGCAATCCTGCAGCAAATGTTTTGCTGTCATTTTTCCAGTTCTACAATTACATTCATCGGTATCTCCTATCTTTAGTTTATTGAACAAGTGGTATTTCAGCCTGTTGTGTCCTGTGCGGAGTCTGAAGATTGCTACTTGTTCTCTTCGGTCGAGTTTGTAATATGCATCATCCTTCTGATGGCCTGGATGCTCTGATTCCCATTTGGTTCTATAAGTGCTTTTTATCAACCTCTTTGCCTCATTATAGGTTATGTCTATGTCAGGCTGTGGTAGTCGTCCGCCCTCTTTTGCCAGTCTGTCAGCCTCTTCGTTTCCAGGTATACTGCAATGTGATGGGATCCACTGTATTACAACTTTTTTGGATTTCTGGCATAGACCATGGAGTGCTGCTCTTAGGTCAGTTAGTTCTGTGCTGTTATTGCTCTTCAGTATTGAGACAGCTGACTTTGCATCTGTGAAGATAGCTATTTGCTTCTCTTTATTTTCCTCCATCAGGAGCATTTCTGCTGCAGTTTTCAGAGCCTCTACCTCCGCTTTGAAGTTACTTGAAAATTTTCCAGTTGCCATTGAATGTGTTTTTTTTCGCTCCATTTTTTAAATTTAGGAGAATTCCTCCTCCTCCATTCTCTATTGAATTTTTGGCTGATCCATCTGTATATGCATGGGTCCAATTCCTGCTTGGGTAATGTTCTTTTATGTAGTTTAGGGTTATTTCTCTTCTTTCGGTTTCATGCTGAGTGTTCTTTTTCTCAATACCAGGAATGTTTTCTATCATCTCAGGCAGTTGCTGCTGTCTCCAAGCTGGGAACTTGTGTGCATTGTGTATGGGCTTGACTGTTGATATGTTAAGAATAGGATCTGACCTAATCCTTCGTTTTGCAGTTTCTACAAAGTTGCTACGCTTCAGTCTTCCCTTTCCAAAACCATTAAATCTGTTGTACATAGGGTGGTCTGTCAATCTTCTAAATTTTTCTGCTTGTTGCTGGGCTCTGCTATCTCTTCTATCCTGCATTGGTTGTAAACAAGTGATCTTTTCTAATTCATTAATAGGCGTTGTCTTCAGGCTTCCAGTTATGATTCGCATTCCTTGATTTTGGACTCTACTTATTTTGTTAAAGTTTGACTTAGCTGCTGTTGCCCAAGCTGCAATGCCATATTCCAGTACTGGCCTCACCCGCCCAGTATATAACTTCTTGAGAACTTTCTCATCTGCTCCCCATGTTGTACCAGCAAGCTTTTTCATGATTGCCATTCTTTGCCTTGCTCTTGTTCGATTTTTCTCAACCTGTGTCTTCCATGTCAGGCGACGATCAAAGGTGACTCCTAGATAGTTTGGATTTTCTTCATGGCGCAATATTTTTCCATTCAATACCAGCTTAGGTTGCTGAGTTTTAGTTGAGAGGGAGAACACTGTGCATGTTGTTTTCTCCTCACTTATCTTCACTAGCCATGATTTTGACCAGTCCTCTAGCGCTAATAGGGCTTGCTGTATTCTGCTGTTAGCTGTATTAATATATTCTTCAGATGTCCATATGGCTAGGTCATCTGCAAAGGATGATGTGTGTACTCTGGCTGGAAAATTTTCCGTGATGTCGTTTATATATGCTAGGAATAATGTTGGTGAAAGAACTCCTCCTTGGGGGACACCTTGCTCCAACAGCATCATTTTGCTGGTTTGTCCTTGTACTTTTGTCCTGGCAGTTCTGTTCTCAAGGTAGTGGCTGATCCATTTGTACATTTTCCCGCAAACATGCATTTTTTGCAGTTTTACTTTCAGTCCTTCCTTCCATACTTTAGTCAAATGCTTTTTCTAAATCTATCCAGACTGCTAGTGTGTGCTTTTTCTCTTGGAAGGCATCCTCTATTTCCTGAGCTATATAGGTTATTTGATCTTCAGTAGATCTGTACTTTCTGAATCCTGCTTGGTGAGGTGTTAAGAGTTGGTTTTCTTCCAGATGCCATGTTAGCCTGCCATTGATAATGCGTTCCATTAATTTTCCTACACAGCTAAGAAGACTGATAGGTCGATAGCCATTTGGTTCTTCCAGGTCTTTTCCTTTCTTTGGGACTGGTATTAGTATAGCTTCCTTCCATGCCTGTGGGACTATTCCCCTCTTCCAGCTGTAATTTAGGACTGCTAGTAGTTTCTTTTTTGCCTTAGTGCCTAGTCCTATTAGCATTTCATTTGTGATTCCATCCTTTCCTGGTGATGTCTTCTTTTTTAGGGTATTCATTGCCTGTTCCATTTCTTCCATTGTTAGATTTGCCATCATATATTCTGCTGCTGTCTCTGTATATGTATGATGTATCTGTTTATCTTTGATTGCTTTCTTCTGTTCGGCTGTAATATCAATGTGGTTTGCACTGGCATAGTGTTCCATTAGTGCATTTGCAGCCTTTTTTCCTGTAAGCAAGGCATTTCCTTGTTTAATTGTTATTTGTTTGTTTCTAGGTCCTTCATTGTTCATGGCTTTCACTAGTTTCCATAGTTTGTTTCCATCCCTGTCAAAATTCAGGTTTTCTGTTTTTTTCCTCCAACAATCTCTTGTTGTTTGATTTACTGTTCTTTTATATTTTGCTGAGATGGCTTTGAGAGAGATGTTCGCTTCAGTTGTTTGTTCTCTCTCTGCGGTCTTCCTAGCATCTTCAACTTTGTCCTCCAAAAATTGTAGTTCTTCAGTCCAGTATGGTTTGTAATTTTTCCTTGCTCCTCTTGGAATAGACTCAGTGGCCTGCCTGTATTATTGCTCTGTTTAGACTTTCCACCATTTGCTTCATGTTGCCATATCGTGTATTTACGTTTTCACAATATTTGTCTGTTAGTATGGCAAATCTGTCCCAATCTGCTCGTTTGTAATTCCAACGGGGCAAAGGCTTTTGCTCCTGTGGAACATACTCCATATTTATTACAAGCTTGATTGGTCTGTGGTCACTACCTGCTAATTGGTCCAGCACATGGCGATCGATTTTGTGGAGGATGTCTCCTGTGCAGAAAGCTAAGTCTGGAGTAGAAGTGGTAATCCATCTTCTGGAGTAGAAGCTCGGTGTGTCATCCGCTTTGTTAAATAGATGGAGATTTGAGTCTATTTCCCAGTCCTCCACTTCATCTCCTCTTTTGTCAGTATCTGGGTATCCCCATCTTTCTGAACGGCTATTAAAGTCTCCGACAACAATGCAATTTGTGTCAGTTATTTCCATGTTTGAGAGTGTAAGATCCTTATCTGCCGGGCTATATAGATTGTAAATTCTTATTTTCACGTCCTTTATCATTATATCAACACCTATAATTTCTGTTTGGTTGTCAGAGATCACAGATACTTCGCTGCAAGGTATTGTATTTCGTGTAAGTATTACAACTCCTCCTTTGTGTCCTTCGCGGTCGAAACGTGTGGCCTGATATCCCTCGACTGAAAATGTGCGATTGGCGTTGAGGTGTGTCTCTTGAATGCATGCCACATCTATTCTATCTTTATGAAGACGCTGTGTTAGGGAGGCTTTCTTGTTATAAACTCCTTCTGCATTCCATTGTAGTATGTTGAGTGTCCGGGGTGTTTGGTCAATAGCTCTTAACCTACTCCTCTGTGCCTTGACTCCACAGCACAGGGGAAGGTGACCACCAGTAGTCATGGGTGGACCCCCTCGAGGCAGGGGGCCCGGCACTATCACCGCCTGATGGGACTTCACGGGATTAGCACCATAACGATTAATTTTCATCTGTGGCATCATGAAATGATAAAGTTACGTTGCACTTCTTTGTCAAGCCTGTGGCTCAGTACATCCGATTTCGACAAGCATTTGTTCGAGATGCTTTCCCTAGCCTTTGACTGTCCCCAGTCTACCTACAAGGCAGCAGGTTTGTGCGTCACTTCGTCTGGTCCCTCTCCCTTGACCTGTCCGACATGGGTGACCCTACCAGTAGCTGTGCTACCGTCGGCATAGCTCTTGGGGTCATTGGAACGCTCAAGCCCCTCTACCTCGTCAAGGTGGACGCACGGCAGAGGGGGAGAAGAGTATTGATAATATCGTTGACAGAGAGGAGTGTTGAGAATATCGTGGACAGAGAACAGTATTGAGAGTATCGTGGACAGAGAAGAGTGTTGATAATACCGTAGACAGAGAAGAGAATTGAGAATATCATGGCCAGAGAAAACATACTCTGATGTATTGTGAGCTTAATATGTATATACAAATAATAATCGTATTACACCAACTTCATCACATTATCTTATGACAAAGATTATCGGAGAGTCATGATTGGTGATGTCCGCTTCAGACCAGGCAACTGATGAACAAGATACTTCTACATCCTAGAATTTTTCATTTTTTAAATTCGCATATCCTTTACAGGACATCGCTGTCAACAGCAGCATCTTTCAGCTGTCTGTTGATTTCTTGGCAAGATTACGCTCAGTAGTTTGCCATGCTTTCTGAGCGGCAGGCTCAGTTATCCCGCAAGTCACCAGCGGGGGTAGAACCGCTCCCAGCTCTCGCCCGCTACGAGACTCTGCGTACATCCTAGAATAGAACATGAAAATCAAACATACTGTATCTGTCGGGGGTTTCCCTCGCAGCATGGCGGGATACTTGAGAGGAAATCCGTATTCGTTATATTGAGGAAAGTTTGCTGCAGCATGAGCAACACTGCAGGTATAAATGATGCTTGTCAAAATTTGGACCAATTGGTCTTTTGTGGCGATGTGTCCATTGCCTGGAACTCCCTGGAGAGAGAAGACAGATAACTCTATCAATTTGATTCTGTAATCACACATTGCTGGAGTTATTCTCCTTAGTTATTTCAAATTTGGAAACGGATAATCACAGGTGGATTGGACCAGTAAATGTAACCGATAACTGATTCGGCGTCGAACTAAAAGTAGGTTTGGACCAGACAGGGTACACAATAAAATGAGTTGTTGTTTTGTTGTTGTTGTTCTTCTACTTATGCCATAAGGGGTAACTGAAGTTCCGTCGCCTGTGACTACCGCCTTTCATCCAATTTCCTCCATGAATCTTGAGCAATTTTTAGGATCAAGTAAATTTCCTACCCGTTTCCTAGACCAGTCGTAGGTTCCTTACCTACTTAACCCTTGTATATTTGCCTCATTCCAATTCGGGGCCACGATAGAGTCCCGTATTGTTATTTTTAGTCAATACATCTCCATGCCGGGGGTGGGTACGTTGCGCTCGTACGCTGAGCACTAAAACTGCGGAAGAAACATGACATATATTTACAACAAATATTTTGAAAAGTTTCATTGGCTCCAAAAATGTGAAGTGACTGATACCGCTATATATGTTATTGTCGATTATCTGAAAATTTTATTGGCTGATTTAAAAGAAAGATTTTCTGATTTGAAACAAACTGATTTCCCAACGTGGATGAAGCAGCCAATGCTGGTGGATGTGACTGATACTTCAAATATGCAGTATCAAGAAGAACTCGCAGAACTCGCAAAATGATGAGTCAATTAAAACTTTATTTAATACAAAAGGAGCGATGGCATGGCTTTGTGGGGAAACCGAAATCAAATATCCAAATGCAACCAAATGTGCAAGAAAACTATTGTTACCGTTTCCATCTTCATATTTAGCTGAATGCGGATTTAGTTCCATAAATGATTTGCTGCTTAAAAAAAAAAAAAACAGAAATCGGCTGGACATAACAAAACGGGGAGACTAGAGCCTGAAGTTAACTAAATTGGAACCCGACATAAAATCTCTTTACAGCAAGCATCAAGCTAGGTACCTTGCTTGCACAAGGACGGCTTACGAAGGTTGATTATTATAGCTTCAGCAAACTTTAACAATCGACTACTTTGTGTGTCGAACAACACACGGAAGGCCGCGAGACATGTGCTCGAGAGTGGTCACGTGGTTGAAAGAAACAGTAAAAGCCTTCCGTGTGTTGTTCAACACATAAAGTAATCGATTGTTAAAGTTTGCTGAAGCTATAATAATCAACCTTCGTAAGCCGTCCTTGTGCAAGCAGAAAGACATGTTAGTCAGTTTAAAATTACCGTGGTAGACAATCGACATTACTGTGCGAACATGTGTATATTTCAGTTTGAAGGATTTATCTAGTTAATTCACTTTACGTTGTGTGATTTCTGCAGTATGTACCTGACGAGATGCAGCGAAATATGCCAGGCAATAAATCGTGCAATCTATTGTTTGTGTCTTCGTTATTCAAATTCATCACGGGAAAACATTGTTTTGAGTTTCTCATCCTTGTCTGAGTGCTGTGATGTCGGTTCTTGACTCAACTCAACTCATCTCAGCTACCCCAGGATCAGGGGGAGTACACCACCCTGTTCTTCTTTGTATAAATTCTGAGTCGCCGCCACAAATCACACGTCTGCTCGAGTGGCCATCATAACCACTGAGCCTCTTCGTTCCCCCCCCCCCCTCTCCTCTTTCCCCAGTGAGGCAAATTAAAAACACACAAATAATGATGGCGTTTTACCTTAAGTCCAATGCCACCATCTTTACCATTCCGCTCCTTGACAAGTTCCTGAGCCCAATTCTGGAGTTCGTGATCTTCCTCCAACATTTCAGGTGTGGCTAAAGTTGCAATGAGAAAGTTTACAAGACTTAGTCACCACATATGATTAGTTGCGATGAGAAAGTGTACCAGATTTAGTCACCACAAATTTCTAGTTGTGACGAGAAGTTTATAAGTATTGGTCAGCATACGTTTCTAGTTGTGACGAGAACGTTTACAAGCATTAGTCGCCGCACATTTCTTTCACTGAATCGTCTTTAGCCTTCAACTAACTTATCATGCAACTTTTAACAGCTCTGGGTGGAATTTCTTTCCCTCATTTGTCATGCAGTTTATAGGTTTATGAAAAATGTGTCTTTCATTGATTCATTATGCAACCTATGGGTTTGCATGGCTTTTGTCTTACATTCACTTTTCTTGAAACATCTAGCAGGTTTACATTGGGTTTTGTCTTTAATGGACTCACCATACAACATTTAGTAAATTCGCAAGGATTTTTTTCTTTCAAGGTAGGTTTTCTTATGCAATTCTTAGCAGATGTGTACAGAATCTGTCTATGGGCTCTAACCTTTTGCTACAATAAATGATGATGAAGACTGAGATGGAGAAGTATGTTTGCCCGACATACCATGGAGGTGTGTATTTAATTCTCAGTCAGGGTTGGAGTTTTTAAAAAAAATCCTGGCCTGTAGACTGTTAGAGCAGGCAGCCTTTATTCATTCCTCTGTCCAGAACAATCTTCACTACAGATGCCAGAAATGCCATCAATGCCGCAACAAAACCAAAATTTAAAGGTGTTAACTGGGGTAAACCTACCAAACCAAAAAAGCATGCACCACCACTCACTCATGCACAACTGCGCGCACACACGCACACGCACACGCACACACACACACACACACACACACACACCACGGTATACAGACACACGTAATACAAACATCACATGAATAGCACACACGCACACAAATATATTAAAATGTTAGTTGCGTAGCCTTTACAGGACGGTGCAGTCAGTCCCAGCATGTGTTACTGTTTGTGACCATCATTCCACACATGCTACTACTTCTAATGAACCAGACTGATGTTTGCATGTAGATTAGCTTGCACTATTACTAGTATCCCTCGCCATGAGATTAACCCACTCTGACTTCAGAGGATTTTTGTTGATGCCGTTAATGTTGCGAGGTCGCTGTGAAAGTAATGCACTTGTAATGTTTTGGTGTGACTATTGCTGCCCATTAGTAATCTGTAAACTCAAGCATTTGGTTTTTATTTTAAGAGTTGTCCTTTCCTTACTCATTGAGATGAAGTCTGGTGACAACGAGAAATATAACACAATTGTCCCATGAAGAAGATATCTTGTGGTATTCATTCACATTAGAAATGGCCCAATGTCAACACATATTGAACTTAAAAAAGGATTTAAAAGGCAAGACTTCACTGCACGATGTTTTATCCCATATGGCCCGATCCAAACATGGACAATGACAGAAAAAGAGGGGAAAAAAGACATTCACAACAACAGAAATGACATTCCTGAGAAGGATGCTCAATGTATCAAGAAGAGTGAAAATCAGAAATTAAGAAATCCGTACTAAAGCGGGGGTTATAGAACGCTAGATTTTATAAGAAGGTAGCAAGTCAAATGGTTTGGCCATGTAAGTAAGACGAAATGGACGCAGAAGAAGAGGCCTACCACGTAAAGGAAGGACAGAGAGAATAGCTTAGGAATCTCAATACATGAAGTCCATAAACGGGCACTCTCCCTCTGTTTATACTTCACCTCTACACTGCAAGGTACAAGAGGAACAAGGTGAGATGAGATGGCTCGGTCTCTTTCCGCTGGGCAACCGGCCGAAAGCGTCACAGATAAGCATGAACTCTACAGCGACGACCCTCAGGTGTTTCCGAAAAAATGTACTCGTGAACCGAACACTGTAGCCGTAAATCGAACCCACAACCTTTGCAATGCTAGACAGGCAACGTAACCACTTCCCATGGAGACTCTACATTCAACTGAAACCAAAACTAACTGGATCGCCTGTTCAAATAGTGTAATCATAACTTACTATAATACAGATCCACGTAAGATTTCACATATTTGTGCATGGCATTGTAAACCAGCATGGCATCATTTCTGTAGTAATAGCACGGCAGGATACTCTCATCGTCTCAACTGCAAATATTAATTTATCAATTGATCAGACGCTGGTGTGGGATAGAAAATTCATTGAGAAAACTATGAAATAGGTATCAATAGAAATGTCTCTGCTCAGAATCATCATTATCAAATGCTCTGTCAGCAGGTGTAGCCGTTCATGTCTCTCCACAGATCTCGGTCTTTGGTGTTCTGGATCAAATCTGCTGCTGATATTCTTCCATGCCACCGTCTCAATCCATCCATCATCATCTCTCTTGATCTGCCTCTCTTCCCCTTGATCTGTCCAGTCATCATGACATCACCAATGTCTCTCTTCTCATCACATGACCAAAGATAGCTCTTTGCCTCTTTCTTATTGATGTATATAATGTTCTAGTTTAATTTCATATAGCCTCTTTCAGGCAGTAGTTCAGACAGTCCAAGGAATTCGCAACATTCGTCCCAGGAACCCCATCTCTGTTACTTCTAAGTTCTTCCAAATGTGTTCATTTATAGCTGCCATAAGAAAGTTTACAAGAATTTGTCACCACACATTTCTAGCTGCCATGAGAAAATTTACAAGAACTGGTCATCACATATTTCTAGTTGCGATGAGAAAGTTTATAAGAATTGGTCACCACGCATTTCTAGCTGTGATGAGAAAGTTTACAAGAACAGGTCACCACACATTTCTAGTTGCGATGAGAAAGTTTACAAGAACTGGTCACCACACATTTATAATTGTGCTGAGAAAGTTTACAAGAACTGGTCACCGCCCTCGAAAGGTCAGCTGAAGCAAAACGCGAAGTTTAGGAACCGACGATTCGGTTGGGGATGGTTTCGGTAACTGGCAGTGACGCTTGATAAAGTTGGCTGGATGTTCATTAGATTGTCAAGTCTGGTTAAGGCTGTTCAGTTCCTCTTGTGGTGTGTCATCGGAGCAAATCTTTTTGGCTTGATTAAATGGGTTCCTTACCAAGCCTATGATTTATAGCCATATATTAAAACTGGTCCAATGATGTAATATGCCAGAAACCTTTTTCTAATCTCCACGATAGGGATTCACAGACATAAATTTGCCGAAAACGACAGATGGCTCTGTCATTTGGGAAAAACTGTAGTGATGTCAGATCAACACAGGGTAAGTAACTTGTGTGTGTGTTGTGCGTAGTTGTATCTGTGTCTGTGTATTGTTTCTGTGCCGATGAAGGCTCTAGCTGCAGTGCCCGTTTTGGTACTTGCGATGGTGTTTGTGTAAAATATTTGTATAAACTTGGTATGTGTGCCTGAATGCAGCAACAGGGGTAATATGAGTCCAAGTGATAGCTTGGTATGTGTGGCTGAATGCAACAACAGAGGTAATATGAGTCCAAGTGATAGCTTAGTATGTGTGTGTGTGTTAACGTAACTGTTATTTACTGCCTATAGTACCTTGTGGTGTAAGACTGGGGGGGGGGGGGGGGGGGGGGTGTTCTTGAGCCTGAGGTATTAAAGCCACCTTGCTAGTGCAGTCGTCGCGAATTGTGAGTGTTAGGGTTTCTCTTTGTGCCTCCCCCCTACCCTGACAACACGTACCGAGGTGTCGAACATGTGTCCCCAGAACAACCCAGCATTCTAAGCCACTCAGCCAGTTTCTCCTCTTTATCTGTATGTTAATGTAACAACTAACAATGGTAGAATGAGTTAAAGAAATTACCCCACGTTGTTTTAGATCTTCAGGCAAAGTCCCTTCAACATTCATTCGCCATTTCTGGATGCTATTTCCAAAACACAAACAAAATAAAGCATTAGATGTGGATTAATAGCATAACACATAACAAGAAGAAGAACAAGAGGAAGACAAAGGGATAAATACAGTGATAGTTTAACAGCATGGCATGGTCGGGACAAGAACACGGACCTAATTTGAGACTCTGATGATCGTATTAGATGGCGAACCATGACCGCCCACGCCTATCGGCATGGTACTTGATGATAATAACATGATTCAGCCTTTCTCAAAGCAATCAACTTGCTATTCTGTACAAACAGTTGGCTTTCCTTCTGCACTGAAAGTGTGGTTTTATAGAAAAATGCTGACATTTTAACACTTTGGGGAAGGCTAAGTTACAATGACAACTTACACAAACACCAGAAAGAGGCAGTCATCATTTGTTGGCCACATTATGAGAAGGACAACGCTGGAATATGCTGTGACAACTTTGTGGAAAGAGAGATAGAGGAAGACTGTGAGAGTGTCATGGCATGCATGGAAGGGAGTCAACACACTAATTGATCCTTGCTGTCGGAGATCGCAATTTGTGGAGAAGGCATGATTGCCTACTGCCAGCGGGCAAGGCAAGCATGATCTGCCATATATTTGCTTCTTTATCTTCATTCTTTTATCTTTCTTTGCCTTCCTTCTCATCTTCTTGTTCTCATTATCTTCATCTCATCTGTGTGGACACATTGTCTTCCTTCTCTTCTTCTTCCTCTGCGTCCTTCCTTCTAATGTCTTTAACATAGTTTATATTTGCAATGCCTGCTTTTGATTCTCCTCTTATTTGCGCTTTTGTCTGTTCTAAGGTGAAATGTCTTAACTCTTAAAGTATAGTGATGTAAAATATGGCAATGTAAAGTATAATAATGTAAAGTATAGTAACATATGTGACCCATTTTCATTCAGTGAACAAACGTATAAACACTTTATTTTCAAAGGGTTAAGAAATGGGCTCGCAGGCCCATCTAATATTCGGCCCTACTATCACTCTCTTTCAATATATCACTTATGAGACTAACCGAAAATAACAATATCAAAATATACATTATAAAGGCATGGGGAATGTGCAAAAATCACACCTGCATGACTCACTAATATTAATGATTAACGTGACAATTGTTATTAGATATGGGGGACAGTTTTGCTAGGGTTCTATTATTATTGTTATTATTATTGTTGTTGATATTATCATTGTTATTATTATTATTAGTGTAACGTGTAACAAGCATATAGTATTATCATTTCGCCCTTTACATATCCCCCTAGGAAATGGGCCTTTAACTAACCCATCCAAGCCAACTTATCCTTTGCTATCCCATGCAGCTCTATCCGTGTCTTCCTATTAATACTCATTTATGTCTGAACTTCACTTCTTAGGGTGTTTTTGCTTCTTCTTCTATTTCTTTAGCCTTATGGATTCCAGACGAAATACCTTTCTATTATGCCAGTGGTTCTCAACCTTATTTTTTGGCCCATGCACCCCTTCACCATATGTTCAGAATGTCATCCCCCATTTTCGAATTTCCTCCCTTTAAATACCTCCTCCCATACGCCCCTACACAGTCTACGTAAATATGGAAGCTAAATTTAATAACACATACTAGAACAAGCCTTGGCATCTACATAAAACGTGATTTGCGGGTCTATTTACGTTATAAAACGAATTTCAAAAGGGCGAGAAGTACAGAACCGTAAAGTATGGAGGGGAAAACAATATCAAGTAATTGGTTCTTGTATTAACGCGATTTTGAAATAATCTTAATCCCCCCCCCCCCACACCCCGGAAACCCTACAATCTGGGGGGGGGGGGGGGGGGATTCCCCACCGGTTGAGAACCACTGTATTATACTATTCTCAGGGTGTTCTCAGTGTATTTCCTATCCAACGCTAATGCTGCTATGTTAACTTCTTGAGTCACTGGCATTTGTCTATGAGCTCCACTGTAGTGATTCTTTCATATCATTTTAAACCTTCTACTTTGCGCAGAAAACAATTAATGAATGTTTGTAGTTTATTTGTTAATGTTTTAGTCGTTCTCCATAAAGTTGTACTAAGTTTCTTAGTCGGATATGACTGAGCTACCGTATGACAGTAGACGGTACTACCTGCTTTCTGTTAGCGCCGAATGTTGGGCGGCGCTCACCAAATCCGACACCCCACATTGTTCCAACAGCTTCGGTAGGAGAAATGCAAATGGGAGAGTACAAGCCTTACCCTCGTGCGAGCAAATGCAACCTAAAGACTTAATGTTATGGCAGGGTGACCAGGCCCTAAGCCTTGGTCGGCAACTGGTCTAGGATGGAAGCTCTGACAGGCGGACAGGTAGAGTATTGCTTTGCTGATCCGGCAGCTTCTGCAGTTTGTCTTGCTCAAGACGTATTGGTGTTACCTTTCCTCTGGAGAGGGATCATGCTGCATGGGCAACACATGGTCTCTAAACTCAGCCCTTGCTTTGTGTTATGGAGAGGTATTACTCCATTTTACAAACTATCGTCTCTCAAGACGGCCATGTGCCAGTCAGTCAGTACACAGTACCAAACAAAAAGTAGGCTTGGACCAAACATGGTACACAGTCAAATAAACCTGTATTATATTGCACATTGCCGTTCTCCGAGCATTAAAATTGTGGAAGATACCATGAAATAAAACAAATGAAACAAGTACACTAGTCTAGCCATGTATTTTCCTTCTGTATACATGGGAGGTCATATATGGCGGTATCATTATCAGTTAATGTTAGAATAATTGAATATTCGAAGTTTGGTGATCAGTGTAATTTATTTTGACTTCCACAAACTACATAGTTCTTTGAACGAACCAACGAACTCTATTTTCAAAGGGTCACAAAATGGGCATGCAGGCCCGTCTTGCATTCGGCCCTTCCGGCCTACTCATCTTTCGTACATCAATTAACTAGTGTGCATGTTATATTCACATAGCAAAAAATAAGGCATTTGACAAATGAAAGTTGTGAACATAAACAATGCATATTGACATGTTATGAGACAATCACGCAGCCAGACACACATACACACACGCACATGCATAAATCTATATTATATATATATAACAGAGTGTATGTGGCTTTGTTTGTGGTTAGCTATGTATTGGATGCGTTCGATAACGGTACATCCGATTGAGATGAAATTTTCTACACGTCTTCCTTTCATTCCTGTGCAACCGACTATAATAGTTTCATAGTGTAAAATCTTCTACTTATTTAATAACATTTACTTTTTCATTTTTCTATGAAACAGATAGACAGTTCTATATAGCAGGGGGACTTCACTCTAGAAAAGTTATTTCAAGGGACATAACTTTTAATAACATTTCTATATACTTTATAGTCATATTGTTGGACTTACTTGCACTATTGTTAAACTCTTTGTCTATAGTTATTTTCAGGCATATGAGTTATAATAAATAATGATATAATCTTTAAGGCATTTTCAAAGTTTGCATAAAAATAATGCATAATGCATAACATTGTAACCCATCTTTTTCTGCTTACAGAACTTATCAACTGTCATGTCGGTGATTAAAAACAGTTTTCATTAAAAATAATGAATGGTGTGTGGAAGGACATTCTTTTAAGTTACTGTGCGCCAGGAGCTGGGCGAAACCACGCCGGGTCAGATAGATAGACAGACAGACAGATAGTCGGGAACGGAAGCTTATTTGACTACTTATATGAATTAAATGACATGCTCCCTACCAGGGACTGGGTGAAGCCGGGCCGGGTCAGACAGACAGACAGATAAACAGACAGTCGGGAACGGGAGAGCTTATATGACTACGTATATGAATTAAATTAGATGCTCCCCACCAGGGACTGGGTGAAGCCGGGCCGGGACAGACAGACAGACATATAGACAGACAAACAGATAGTCGGGAACGGGAGAGGTTATATGACTACGTATATGAATTAAATGAGATGCTCCCCACCAGGGACTGGGTGAAGCCGGGTCAGACAGACAGACAGACAGATATACAGACAGACAGATAGTCGGGAACGGGAGAGCTTATATGACTACTTATATGAATTAAATGAGATGCTCCCCACCAGGGACTGGGTGAAGCCGGGCCGGGTCAGCCAGACAGACAAACAAGCAGACAGACTGATAGATAGATAGATCCCCTCCAAGGCCTGGGCGAAGCCGGGCCGGGTCAGCTAGTACATTCATAAATACCAGCAGACACATGACATCATTTACACAAACTTAAAACTTATGCACCCACTCGATAACACACAAATACACAATCCCTCCAATACACATATACTCACTCACAATCACACTCACTAACAAAACTGTAAAGTTCTTCTTGCTTTTATAATCTCATTGGAAAGTGTTGCCTGTATTTTATTTTCATGTAGGATCATTAACATACTTACCCTCGCTTGATGATTTCTCTCATGCCAACTACAGCACAGTTCATTATCTGGTCCACCCACTCGCCTGGGGCAATAAGTTTTGAAACAGCCCGGCTAAAGGGAAATAATTTTGTATTGTGATTTTATTTGTGTACATTCACATCAAAACACAGATACATATTGCTTATATCAACAATTAAAGGCACAAGAAAACTTGGTTGGTTAATACTTGGTTACACAACAACATCACTACACTCAGGACACCTGCTCCATCCCCACTCCTCTGAAAACTTTGAGCAAGCGACAGAAGACAGTTACTCGTGCTTACGGAGTATGTCTAACCACAAGGGCACTAGGTTGTCAGATAACAACTCACTCACGCTTTCCTCATTTGAGGAGCAAAAAAACCCCCTAAGACTCTCGCTGACTCAAAATAAAACATATGTAAAGTAAAAGAAAAAGCAAGGACAGGTCTGTTATAGTGTTTGCAATAAAAATAAGGCCAGAAATAGCATGCATGTTTAGTGTAATAACACCATCATCATGTAAACAAAGCATGCCTATGAACGGCTGCTACTCCTACTATAGTTTACGTAAAATATTATTCTGCTCCTTCCTATTCTTCTTCCACCTTCGTCCTCCTTTTCCTTCCTTCATGGGCGATATAACCCACATATAACGAGTTATACCGTGATCTATATGGTTGTCAACCACAAATATGACTCCCACATACAAACACATATTGATTATTGCTCCACAATCTGGGATGGATGCTCAAATTCAATAACAAAACGCCTTTATTCACTCCAGAAAAGAGCAGTGCGTTTAATCCATGGTGATAAGCTTACAGACAATTCTAACCTACATGAACGTCTTCAGTTACTGCCACTCCACAAACGCCTACTTTTTAATAAGGCTAAACTAATTCACAAATTCCTATTTAAAAATGCTCCAAGCTACCTTTGGCCATTGTTCAGATATAACGCAAGATATAGAGAACGGCTAAATATACTTCATGTCCCTAAACCTTGGATACACTTATATAAAACAAGCTTAGCATAATCTGCCACTCAGTTGTGGAACAATCTTCCACAAGAAATCAAAGACACTACCAGTCATTATACATACAGTCGCAACCTGTTTGAACACTACCTCAGTACAGGCTGCATGCCCCCCCCCCTAAAAATAATAATGGTAAATTATCTCAAACGACAACTAGCCAATAAACATTCCCATATGTATGGTACTTTACACCTTCCTTAGGTATTTATAATGATCATGTTAAACATTGCCTCAGTGAGTCATGTATTATTGATTATTTCTCATGTGTATTAATGCTTATTGTTCTTTTGTTGTCTAAGATTAGCTTCATAAGTGATGTTGAATGAAATAATGTATGAGAGGAATTATAGAAGAAGAGCAGAATGTCAGACAGGCCTGCGATGCCCAATTTTTAACCCTTTGAAAATAAAGATTGTTCGTTTGTTCCTTTATGCGTCCTAAATCAGTCAAAGAATAAGGAGGAAGAGAGGGGGTTGTAGTTTTGGGGACAGGAGAGAAGGAGAATGAGAGGAGAAAAGGAAGAAAAGAAGAAGGGGAAGAAAATGAAGAAGAAGGAGAAAGAAGGAGGGTGAAGGAGGAGGAAGAAGGAGGAAGAAGGAGGAGGGAGGAGAAGGAAGGAGGAGGAAAAAGGAGAAAGAAGGAGGAAGAAGAAGGTAGAAGAGGTAGAAGACGGAGACGTAGCAGAGATGAAGAAGAGGAAGAAGAAGAGGAGGAAGAAAAATAGGAGGATGAAGAAGAGGAGGAGGAAGAGGATGAGAAAGAGAAGGAGGAGAAGGAGGAAGAGGAAGAAGATGAAGAGGAAGACAGAGAAGAAGACGAGTAAGAAGGAGAAGGAGAAGAGGTGTGAGTGAGTAAACAAATTAATCAATGAACGAATTAACAAACAAATTCATAAACAAATGAAGGAAGACAAAATAATAAATTTGCAACTTACTCATTTATGGCAATAACATACAAGAAGTGGGGAGCCAGCAACTTGAAGAGTGGGTGAGACACAGACAGGTGCCGGTGCGAGGTCAACGTGACACCCTCCATCAACAAGTGAGTAAAACCTGGAGGACATGAACACCAGATGATGAACTGCTTCAGGGATTTATATGTAATTAAGTAAAGGGCTTTTTATACGTCTTGATCCGTGCTGTTGGACGGAGGGAATAGCAGAGTCCATGGGAATATCGATATATGAAGCCCATAATCGGGCACTCTCACGAAGTTTATACTTCACCTCGACACCGCAAGGTACAAGAGGAACGTGATGAGATGAGATGAGATCCATGCTGGGTATGTCACTGGCAGTTTGTCGTGTTGTTATATTGTGCTCCCAAAAAAAAAGGCATAATAACTACAACTCTTGACGGTAAGACCAGAATTGGAGTTATGCCTCTCCATGGCACAAAACTTGGGATGAATTTCTGAGACCATGAGTTGCCCAGGTAACATGATTCCTCTCTCAGCCTGCCAAGTTTACTCCAGAGAAAAGGTACCACCAATACGTCTGGAAGACCGCACACCGCAAGGTACTATGTGCAGTAAATGACAGATGATGATGATGATGATGATGATGATGATGATGGTGATGATGATGATTATGATGGTAAAGATAACTAGGACGGTTACGATGCTCTTATAAACTCATAAACTCACCCAGATGTGTCAAGGACTGGTGATAAGCAGTGTCTGCATTATTGAACCATAGTTTGACCAGATCCCATGTAGTTTTCGGGCAAGCAGGTGTGAATATCTTGAAAACAAAACAAGTCCATAGTGACAATAATTTTACAAATTGAAGACTATATACAGAAATTGTGTGTACACTATCATCCGCGGCTTGTGAACCGGCACCGAACCACAGAGACACCCACAACCCTCCACTCACATACGTGCATGCACTCATAAGAACTACCTTAGCATGGCCGCTTATAGACTAGGTTTGACAACACAGCAGTTCTTGCTCAGATATATTTGGAGCCTAACAAATAATACTGGACTTTCAGAAACTCAAAACAATGTTTTCCCTTAGTGAATTTGAATAACGAAGACACGAACAATAGATTGCGTGAATTTTGCCTGTCATATTTCGCTGCAGAATTCACACAACATAAAGTAAAATAACGAGATAAAACCTTCAAGCTGAAATATACACATGTTCGCACAGTAATGTCAGTTGTCTACCACGGTAATTTTTAACTGACTAACATGTTGACATAACGGTGATGACATTACTGTGCGAACATGTGTATATTTCAGCTTGAGGGTGTATCTAGTTGTTTTACTTTATGTTGTGTGAATTCTGTTGTATGTACCATGCAGTGAAATATGCCAAGCATAAATCGTGCAATCTATTGTTTGTGTCTTCGTTATTCAAATATACACTTTACTGGAGCTAAGAGGAAAATATACAATATTTGCCAATATAAACTTCATTTTAGTCAACTTTAAAACACAACATTTTATACACTTTACTGGAGCTAAGAGGAACACACAACACATGGCATACTGTAAACTTACTAGCGCCAAGAGGAACACACAACACGTGGCATACTGTAAACTTACTGGAGCCAAGAGGAACACACAACACGTGCCATACTGTAAACTTACTGGAGCCAAGAGGAACACACAACACATGGCATACTGTAAACTTACTGGAGCCAAGAGGAACACACAACACGTGGCATACTGTAAACTTACTGGAGCCAAGAGGAACACACAACACGTGGCATACTGTAAACTTACTGGAGCCAAGAGGAACACACAACACATGGCATACTGTAAACTTACTGGAGCCAAGAGGAACACACAACACATGGCATACTGTAAACTTACTGGAGCCAAGAGGAACACACAACACATGGCATACTGTAAACTTACTGGAGCCAAGAGGAACACACAACACATGGCATACTGTAAACTTACTGGAGCCAAGAGGAACACACAACACATGGCATACTGTAAACTTACTGGAGCCAAGAGGAACACACAACACATGGCATACTGTAAACTTACTGGAACCAAGAGGAACACACAACACGTGGCATACTGTAAACTTACTGGAGCCAAGAGGAACACACAACACATGGCATACTGTAAACTTACTGGAGCCAAGAGGAACACACAACACGTGGCATACTGTAAACTTACTGGAGCCAAGAGGAAAACACAACACATAAGACATTATAAAGTTTACTTGAGTCAAGAGAAAAAATAGCAACATATAGAACATTATAAACTTTAATGGAGCCAAAAGTAAAAACAACACAAGCGGAATTGTAACCTTTATTTGCACCATAAGAAAATAAAAAACAAAGGGGATTATAAACATTACTGTAACAAAAAGGAAACAAAAACAACAGAGAGGGCATTATAAACTTCTTGGGTGCCAAAAGAAACACACAATACACAGGACACAAGAGTCAAGTAAACTTACTGGATTATCAGGGCTTGGAGTTTGGTTCAACTGGATTGCCACAGGTTTAAACTTGTTGTTAGAGTCCAGGTAGAAGAGGCACAATGGGGCGCAGACCTGCAATTGTGACATGTGCTGATTGATAATGTGCGGCTGTGGTGGAGTTAATGGTACCGTCTGGGCTGTTAGATAGGGTATAGTCTATGGGTGTACGATGTATGGGGCTGTCTAGGGTAGAATCTATGGTGTTGTCTAGAGTAGAATCTATAGTGCTGTCTAGTGTACAATGTATGGTGCTGTCTATGGTACAATATATGGTGTTAAAGAGGAAACAATTTATGGTGTTGTCTTGGATACAATCTATGGTGCTGTCTAGGATACAATTTATGGTGCCATCTAGGATACAATCTATGGTGCCATCTAGGATACAATCTATGGTGCCATCTAGGATACAATCTAGTATACAATCTATGGTGCCATCTAGGATACAATCGATGGTGCTGTCTAGGATACAATCAAAGGTGTTGTCTAGGATACAATCTATGGTGCTGTCTTGGCTACAATTTATGGTGCTATCTTGGATACAATCTATGGTGCTGTCTAGGATACAATCTATGGTGTTATATTGGATAAAATCTATGATGCTGTCTAGGATACAGTCTATGGTGCTGTCTAGGATACAATCTATGGTGCTGTCTAGGATACAATCTATGGTGCTGTCTAGGATACAATCTATGATACTACCTATGCACAGTCTGTGGTGCTATCTAGTTTACAGTATGTGGTGCTATCTAGTACACAATCTATGGTGATATCTAGTACACAATCTATGGTGCTGTCTAGTACACAATCTGTGGTCCCATCAAAGATATAATATAGTGTGCATTACAAAATATAATGTGTGGTCTTATCTAATATATAACATATGGGTCTATGTAAGAAATAATAATTCGACCTATCTCAAATATAATATGTGGTGCTATGTAAGATATAATATGTGATCCTGTCTAGGGTACAATCTCTTCGCTGGCTGTTGAACGAGGGAATGGAGAACATATGGGAATGTCCTCAGTGCAGTGATGTCGGTTCTTAACTCAACTCAATTTACCTCAACTCAACTGTGATACTATTTAGGCTACAATCTGTGATACTATGTAGGCTACAATTTGTTATACTATCTAGGATACAATCTGTGATACTATCTAGGCTACAATCTGTGATACTATCTAGGCTACAATCTGTTATACCATCTAGGCTACAATCTGTGATACTATCTAGGATACAATCTGTGATACTATCTAGGCTACAATCTGTGATACTATATACGCTACAATCTGTGATACTATCTAGGCTACAATCTGTGATACTACCTAGGCTACAATCTGTGATACTATCTAGGCTACAATCTGTGATACTATCTAGGCTACAATCTGTGATACTATCTAGGCTACAATCTGTGATACTATCTACGCTACAATATGTGATACTATCTAGGCTACAATCTGTGATACTATCTAGGCTATAATCTGTGATACTATCTAGGCTACAATCTGTGATACTATCTACGCTACAATCTGTGATACTATCTAGGCTACAATCTGTGATACTATCTAGGCTACAATCTGTGATACTATCCAGGCTACAATCTGTGATAATATCTAGGCTACAATCTGTGTTACTATCTAGGCTACAATCTGTGATACTATATAGGCTACAATCTGTGATACTATCTAGGCTACAATCTGTGATACTATCTAGGCTACAATCTGTGATACTATCTAGGCTACAATCTGTGATACTATCCAGGCTACAGTCTGTGATACTATCTAGGCTACAATCTGTGATACTGTCTAAGCTACAATCTGTGATACTATCTAGGTTACAATCTGAGATACTGTCTATGCTATAATCTGTGATATCTGTCTAGGCTACAATCTGTGATACTATCTAGGCTAAAATCTGTGATACTATCTAGGCTACAATTTGTGATACTATCTAGGCTACAATCTGTGATACTATCTAGGCTACAATCTGTGATACTATATAAGCTACAATCTGTGATACTATCTAGGCTACAATCTGTGATACTATCCAGGCTACAATCTGTGATACTATCTAGGCTACAATCTGTTATACTATCTAAGCTACAATCTGTGATACTATCTAGGTTACAATCTGAGATACTGTCTATGCTATAATCTGTGATATATGTCTAGGCTACAATCTGTGATACTATCTAGGCTAAAATCTGTGATACTATCTAGGCTACAATTTGTGATACTATCTAGGCTAAAATCTGTGATACTATCTAGGCTACAATCTGTGATACTATCTAGGCTACAATCTGTGATACTATCTAGGCTACAGTCTGTGATACTGTCTAGGCTACAATCTGTGATACTGTCTAGGCTACAATCTGTGATACTGTCTAGGCTACAGTATGTGATACTATCTAGGCTACAATATGTGATACTATCTAGGCTACAATATGTGATTCTATCTAGGCTACAATCTTTCATACTATCTAGGCTACAATATGTGATACTATCTAGGCTACAATTTGCTATACTATTTAGGGTACAATTTGTTATACTATCTAGGGTACAATTTGTTATGCTATCTAGGATACAATTTGTTATACTGTCTAGGCTACAATTTGTTATACTATCTAGGATACAATTTGTTATACTATCTAGGGTACAATTTGTTATACTATCTAGGGTACAATCTGTTATACTATCTAGGGTAAAATCTGTTATACTATCTAGGGTACAATTTGTTATACTATCTAGGGTACAATTTGTTATACTATCTAGGGTACAATTTGTTACACTATCTAGGGTACAGTATGTGATAATATCTAGGGCACTGTCTGTGATACTATCTAGGGTACAATATGTGATACCATCTAGGATACAGTATGTGATACTATCTAGGGCACAGTATGTGATACTATCTTGGGCACAGTATATGATACTATCTAGGGTACAATCTGTAGTGCTATCGAGGTACTATAGATGGTGCCATCTAGGATACATTTTTTTTTTTTTTAATATCTCAATTTTGAGTTTGCATTCTTGTTTAGTTCGTGGTCAATGAATATTCTAGAATAAAAGAGTCATTCAATACTCACCACAAACCCTTCCTTGGTTGGGATTCCTTCCAACAAATCATGGTCACAAATAAACAGCTTCTTTTTCTCAATTGCCTCCTGGATGGTGTTGCCTTCTAAAAATGGCTTCACAAGCTCGTCTGTCACAGGGAATCTGAAAGCCAATGAAATAAGTAAACTTGGCTGACACATCTGACAGCTTCCTGACATTTGTTGACTGGGTTAACCTTCTTGGGCCGTTTTCATGAGGTCAAGATAGTGAAATAAGTAAAGTTGGTTGACGTGTAGTTTTCATACGGTCATACAGCATCAGCATCCATGTGGATTGCAATCCACAGGAGATGGATTCTGCCAAACCCATCAAGAAATGTCTTATGCATATTTTACTGCCCTTCATGTTGAGCTTGACTCTAGTCCGACTTTCTGAAGACACATGAAAGGGTGTAGCATAGGTGGGAGAGCAAGCGCAATTGAAAAACCACTACTTGTATCGTTTCTTTACTTATTCAGTAGTCTGCAATGGAGATTTGCTCGCAACATAGACCAGCAATACCTCATGCAGGCGGAATCTCGCTGGTCGCGTGATCCTCACTGAAGACAGTGTCAGGCGCGGAGTTTGACAGTAGTACACGCTTGTATAGGTCCAGACACTTGGTCAGGAGGGAGACTGACAGTAGTACACGCTCATACAGGTCCAGACACTTGATTTGAGGCACTCAGCTGAGGGATATGGCTGAACGCCTCTAAGTCCGAATCCCCCGGATGTGAGGGCCTGGCCGCTACTCACTTCTGCTCTTGGAGGTTTGATGCTGAGCCGGCAGCATCTGCAGCATACCTTGTTCCAGACGTACTGGTCATCCTTTCCCCTGGAGAAAGCAAGGCAAGGCCGAGAGAGGAATGATGCTGCATAGGCAATACATGTTCTCTGAATCCAAGCCCAGGCATTGTGCGATGGAATTCTAGCTCTAGTTCCAATCCACACACTTTCGTGTGTTCTTATCCCGACCATAGCCTTGTTGTCAAGTCATCCAGATATTTACTTCTCTGCCTTCCCCTTGTTCTTTTCCCCTAAATCTTGCCAGTTGTCACCAACTTCTATAGTTTATTTCTTGTCATAATGTGCCCAAAACTATGTGACTGTCTTCGTCTAATTTCTCTAATCAGTTTACTGTTTTCATTTGCCTCTTCTAGGACTTGCTCACTGATGTTTCTATCTGTCAGTGGTATTCTTGCAGTTTCCTAATAAACCACATTTTCACTGCTATTATTCGGCTTCTCCGCTAATTGTCTACGCTTCACATCCATATAAAAGTACAGGTTCTATGTAGCACTTCAACACTCTTTTTCTCGTTGCAATTGACAACATTTTATTAGTCAGTATGTTTTCCATTTTGCAAAAGACTACATTCGCCATAGATGATTCCTTGACGTTCATTCATGGGAGAAAAAGATAGTCATCCATTCCTCCGTGCACTTACAAAATGCGATGTTTCTTACACTTCACATATCCACTGCGAATGAACAGGGTGACGTCATAAGAATGGTTTAAAGATAGCCACCCCACTTTTGACAAGCACCAAAGATGAGCACACCCCACCCCCTTTACTGACACTGTGCGGTACTGTAGCACATCATGAGCACAGCGGAACAAATATTACAACTTCAGAATAAACTTACTTTGCTGGGATCTCCTTAACAAGTGTGACCATAGAATGGTTCAGGCCGACCAATCGCTGCATGCCAAAACGAGCATCACTATCCCACGAATCAGTATCCTTCAAAACAGCAACAGTAAAATACTTCAGCTATACAGTGGCAAAAGGAAAGCTCAGTAAAGGACCTATTTTCATGCCTTAAGGCCCACTTCACATATGGTACTAGACCCACAATTTTGCAGACGAATAGATATTCGGTGGATGATATGGGTCAGTGGGTCAGTACCATGCCAGTCGACTTTACCTCCTAAGACATACTGTGGTATCCATTTAAGTGTGACTTGACCTGGAAGTCCAAGTAAATATTAAAATTGGCCACAATGTGGATTTGAACGTAAGACCAGTGGGCAGGCACGTAAGCGTCTCTGTGCCGTTAACACAGCACTTTTATAGAGAGAATCGATAGAAATATTAAAGTACTAATGTTACTTCCGGTAAAAAATGGCGACAATCTGATGCGTTTATTCTTCGAGAGACGCTGTTTAGTGTTTTACGCTGTTTAGTGTTTTACGCTGTTTAGTGTTTTCCTGTGGATTATGTGGTGTCATTTCGTATTCGTTTATTGGAAGTGTTCAAAAGAAGCCACGGAAGGCAGGTGGTGGATGAAACTTTGAGGGCAGCTGACAGATATTTGTTGGTTATGGTCTCAAGTTTCGCGACGGCAGGCAGAGGATCTCTTTCGAGAGACAATGGTTGCGGTCACCTGACCAGTATGGTAACTGCCATAGAGGAAAGCAACGACAAACTACCTCTTTAAAAGTGCCTAGTACATTATGATTCGCCTAAAGACTGATCACCGCAAGACAAGGACAGAGACATTAAAATTAGCAATATGGAATGTTAGGACGTTAAACGACGACGACAAATTAGAGAACATAAAACAAGAACTGGGAAGAGAAAAAAATAATATTTTAGGGATGTGCGAAACGAGATGGACAGGAGCAGGCATCAAGATAGATGAAGATGCTAAGATTATTAATTCTGGGTGTAAAGATCGACAAAGGGGAGTGGCAACTATTTTGGACCGGAAAACATCAAAGTCTGTTCAAGGATATTGGGCAGAGTTCTACTAGTTTAATTAAGTGGCAGACCTTTTAGCATAAATGTTATTCAAGTATATGCCCCAACAGGAGAATCCAGTGAAGATAGTGTAGAGGAATTTTATAATGACACAGAGTCTGCCTTAAAGAAATGTAAAAATTCAGAAATAAACATCATATTAGGGGACTTCAATGCAAAGGTAGGAAATCAAGGTGATAGATACACATAGGAAACTATGTTTTAGGAGAGAGAAATGAAAGAGGATACAGACTCGTAGAGTGGGCAAAAGAACAGGAAATGATTATGGGAAACACGTGGTTTAAGCAACACCCTAGACGACTATGGACATGGGGGAGTCCTGGTAACAGGATTAGAAACCAGATTGACTACATTCTGATTAGCAGAAGATTTAGAAACGCGTTAACAATAGCAAAAACAGTTCCCAGTGCTGATTGTTATAGTGACCACTGATTACTTACAGGAACATTGAGGATAAAGTTGAAGACAATCAAGTATATAACAATCAATCAATCAATCAACCAATCATGTATGTACCATGCCGGAAAACGTGGGCGGTCATGACTCTCCATTTAACTCGGTCACCAGTGATCATAATGTACTAGGCACTTTTAAAGAGGTAGTTTGCCGTTGCTTTCCTCTATGGCAGTGACCATACTGGTCGGGTGACCGCAACCATTGTCTCTCGAAAGAGATCCTCTGCCTGCCGTCGCGAAACCTGAGACCATAACCAACAAATATCTGCCGGCTGCCCTCAAAGTATATAACAGGAAACTCTAAATATGATTTGTGTACATTGAGTAATGACATGGAAATACAAACAAATTCAACATAGAAGTACAGAACAGATTTGATATATTGTCTGATCTAGAGATCCTATTCCAGGATGTGGATGATCAATGGGAAATGTTGAAGAATTCAATCAGTTTGGCTGCAGAAACAACTATTCCAAAATTAAGGAAGGTTGGTCGTAAGAAATGTATGACTGAAGAAATTTTACACTAATGGAAACAAGAAGACTCAACAAAAATAATTCTGCCAAATATGAAGAAATTCACAGACAAGTCAGAATATTATGTAAGGAGGCAAAAGAAGCATGGCTTGAGGAAAAGTGCTTAGGAATTGAAAAACAACACAACAGTCAAAATACCAAATTAGTGCACAAAAGAATTCAGGAACTTGCTCATAAAAGAACAAGTACATCAACAGGCTGTCTAAAAACTAAAGATGGCAAAATCATAATAGAAAAAGATCAGATTATATATGTATTGGCAGATTATGTGAAAAACCTTTATGAGGATAACAGAGGATACCTATATGAAAGCTGGCAAGTCCCCCGGTGCAGATAACATCACAACAGAAATTATTAAAGCTTTAGAAGAATATGGACTAGATCAAGTCACCAGACTGCTGAACACATTATATGATACTGGAGATATACCTTCTGAATTATGTAACTCTGTATTTATTGCAATCCCAAAGAAATGAGGAGCCTTGGAATGTGATCAACATAGAACAATTAGTATAATGAGTCACATCACAAAGATTTTTCTAAGAATTATCATGCAAAGAGTGAGAAAGAAATTCCAACCTGAAATAGTGGAAGCACAATCTGGGTTTCTGGAAGGAAAGGATACAATAAATGCTGTGTATATAGTGCGAACAGTTATTTAACGTGCTATAGAAGTAAACAAGGATATACATCTTTGCTTTATTGACTACACAAAGGCTTTTGATAGAGTTAGACATGTCAACATGGTGGATATGCTTGCAGATCTACAAATTGATGGGAAAGACATTAGACTTATAAAAAACATATATTGGAAACAACAAGCTGCCATAAGGATTGATAATGAAGTAGGTCAATATCAGCCTATTAAGAGAGGTGTTAGGCAGGGATGTGTAATGTCTCCAGAGCTTATTTTCCCTGTACAGTGAAAATATTTTCAGAAATGTAGAAGATATAAATGGAGTCAGCATTGGAGGACGAAACATCAATAACATTAGATATGCAGATGATACAGTATTGATTGTAGACAATGCACAGGATCTGCAACAAATAGTAGATGCGGTTGTTGTACATAGTGAGCAACTAGGGTTTGAATTTAATTGTAAAAAGACACATTTTACGGTCGTCACTAGGAATACCGACGTACCACAATGTAATTTACAAGTAAATGGGAATATTCTTCAACAAGTGAATCGGTACAATTATCTCGGAACAGGCATAACATCTGATGGGAGATGCCTTGAAGAGATTAGAACAAGAATTGCCATGGCGAAAGTAGCCTTTAGCAAGATGAAACACATTCTGACCCATAAAAAGATGTTAATTGAAACAAGAAAAAGAGTGTTGAGGGGATAAAAGTCGCTTAAAAGTCGACAGGGTCAGCTTCATTGCACCGGGTTTTATCCCATATGGCTCGGCCTCTTTCCGCAGCGCGGAAAGCGTCGCACAAAGTACGAACTCCGTAGCTCTAGCGACGACCCACAGGAGTCTCCGAAAAATTTAATTCGTGAACCGAAGGACGCGGCCCGGAATCGAACCCACAACTTCGGAGCCCGAGTTAAACGGCTTGACCACTTCGCCACGAAGACCCCAATATAGAGCCTATACTTTTGTATGGATGTGAAACTTGAACAAGCTGAAAAACATCTGATGGCTGCAGAAATGTGGTTTCTGAGGAAAATGCAAAGAATACCATGGACAGATAGAAAAACCAATGGCCAAGTACTACAGGAGACAAATGAAAATCGTAAATTGATTAGAGAAATTAGACGTAGACAGTCCAAATTTTTTTCGACATGTTATGAGAAGACATGGATTAGAGAACTTGGTGACAACTGGCAAGATCGAAGGGAACAGATCAAGAATAAGACCGAGAGGAAAATACCTGGATGGCTTGGTCACATGGCATGGACGAGACAAGAACACTGAGCTAGTCCACGACACTTGTGATCGAGTGAAATGGCGAGTCATGACCGCCCACGCTTACCCACATGGTACATGATTGATTGATTGAATGTTACTTAGAGCCGTCTCCGTGGCGAAGGCGTTACGGACGCTGTTTGTGATCCCGCATACCCGCGTTCGAAACACAGCTGCGCGCGATTTAGGAGCAGACCGCGTTGCACTGGCATTTTACGAAATGGTGTGGGTGCCGATCGTTCAGAAAGCAATGGCAAACTATTGAACGTAAACTTGCCAAGACATCAATGACAGCAAAAACTGCTGGTGTTGACTGCAAACGTCCTGTAGAGGATATGCAGCTAACTTAAAATGGTACAAAGAAATATAAGAGGAATACTACAGCATTGAATTTGTTGAGGTTTATAGTTAAGAAATAGATACATTTAAGTGAGGATAATCCGTCGATTCAGTAACTAACTAACTAGCTAACTAACTAACTAACTAAGAAAATAACTACTTAACTAACTAAAGAAATAAATAACGAACTAAAGAACGAACGAACGAACGAAATAACTAACGAAAGAAATAAATAACTAATCAATCATCTGAATAACGAACTAACTAATTAACTAACTAAATACAGAACTAACTAAACAAAGAACTAACTTGCAACGACAAATATAGTGGTGGTATCGATGGCGATGATATTAAAGATGATGATGATGATGACAACGATGATGGTGATGACGACGATGATGACGATGATGATAGTGGTGATGACGACGATGATGGTGGGGATGACGAAGATGACGGTGGTGATGAAAATGATGGTGGTAATGACGAAGATGATGGTGGTGATGACGACGATGATTTTGGTGGTCGTGATGATGATAATAATGATGATAATGATGACGAACGATGATGATGATAATGATGATGAAGACACGGTAAAGTATGCCACGAACTGACCGTTGGTAAGGTGAACAAATCCGAGTCATACAAGGTGAACATCTCTTCAATGCTGGAGAACTTCAGCGGGTGTGTGGCCAGTTGCAGCTGTCGATGAGCTTTGAAAATCAAGCCTCGCTTGACGATGTCCCACTGTGAATACATGACATGAATTTGCCAGCGTGGAAATCAGCACGGGCGAATGGATTAGAGCTCTCGTTCCTAAACATCCGGTGTGCTGATGCTGAGGCAGGGGGTTTAATCCCTACACCGGCCAGTTGGGCTAAAATGTTGACCTATCATACTTGACTTGGGGACGTAAATTACAAGTACCTCTGAAGTCGGAGTAGGTTCGCCTGATGGCGAGGGACGCTGGTATTAGGGAAAGCTGATCCACATGCAAAATTAAGTCCAGTGCTGTTATAAGTAGCGTGTATGGACTACGCTTGAGTTCAAAGCGAGTCGCGCAAAAAAAAGAAAATTGAAAATTGCCAGCGTGCTTTCATTCGACTGCACCTGCAAGGTCTTGTAGGGTGTATTTTTAATGACTGTGCAATGTTTGAAAATATTGACTGTCCAAGTTTTGTATTTACCTGTTATGTTGCATGAACTTTACAGATGGTGAATACACAACTTGAACCGGCAATATGTTCAAACACTGCACATTAATTAAAAATAAACCCTATACATAAAGGAAATGTACAGATGACAGATGCATGTCAGCTTTGCACATTTATTTAGTTGCATCAGTATCTATTTATTGTTTACATGCTGAATAAAGCATTGGCCGCAACGTCCATTTAGTCCTTTGTGACTGTGTTCTAGTAAGCTTATGCCGACACTTGTGATTTAAGGGCAATAAACGCGTTTCACAATTCTCCGACATGGCAATTCGAGGACTCGAAATTAGACGCAGAAAATTTATAAGCAGAACGCCTTGCGTTGATTTTCAAGGTGTGCGCTGTGATTGTTCAGAATGCGATGGCAAACTACTGGACGTAAAACTGGTTTAGTAAATCATAAACCGCCAAAGATGCTGGGGTTGATTGTGACGTCACGTAAAGTACATGCGATTGTTTTTTCTAATAAAGCTAAACAAGCTTTGCAGATTCTTCTTCTTCTTCTTCTTCTTCTTCTTCTTCTTCTTCTTCTTCTTCTTCTTCCTCCTACTCCTCCTCCTCCTCCTCTCCTTTTCCTGTTGCTTCACCTTCTCCTGCATTTTCTTTTTCTTTTTTCTTCTTCACCCCTCCTTCTTCTTCTTCTTTCTCCTCCTTCTGTTCGTCC
>JACEFZ010009558.1:480000-545000 GCA_014155875.1 Cepaea nemoralis
CTCTCTCTCTCTCTCTCTCTCTCTCTCTCTCGCTCCTCATTCTCCTTTCTCCTCTCTCTAGTCTCTCCTCTCTCTCTCCGTCGCTCTTAATCTCGCTCTCTCGCTATCTCCCTCTCTCTCCTACCTTTTCTTTGTCTGCCTCTGAGTGCTGTTCTCTCTCTCTCTCTCTCTCTTTCTCTCTCTCTCCTATCCATCCAGCATGTGCCATGCCGATAAGCATGGGCGGTCATGTTCTGCCATCTCACTAGATCACCAGAGTCGTAGATCAGTTCCGTGTTCCTGTCTCGACCATGCCACGTGGCTAAGCCATCCAGGTATTTACTTCTCGGTCTTCCCCTTGGTCTCTTCCCTTCGATCCTGCAAGTTGTCACTAAGTTCTCCAAGGCATTTCTTCTCATAATAACACTCCTATCACTCCTGTAAAAGTGGGTATCTCCCCGCCTTTCACTCCTATAAAAAGTGGGTTCCTCCCCCCCCCCCCGACCCCCTTTACACTCCTATAAAAGTGGTTATCTCATCGCCTTAGACTCCTACACAAAGGATATCTTCCCGCACTACACTCCTATAAAAGTGGGTATCTCCCCGCCTTACACTCCTATAAAAGTGGGTATCTCCCCACCTTACACTCCTATGAAAGTGGGTATCTCCCCGCCTTACACTCCTCAAAAGTAAATATCTCCCCGCCTTACACTTCTATAAAAGTGTGTATCTCCCCGGCTTACACAACTTCAAAAGTAAATATCTCCTCACCTTACACTCCTATAAAAGTGGGTATCTCCCCGCCTTACACTCCTCAAAAGTAAATATCTCCACGCCTCACACTCCTATAAAAGTGGGTATCTCCCCGCCTTACACTCCTCAAAAGTAAATATCTCCCCACATTACACTCCTATAAAAGTGTGTATCTCCCCGCCTTACACTCCTTCAAAAGTAAATATCTCCCCGCCTTACACTCCTATAAAAGTGGATATCTCCCCGCCTTACACTCCTGCAAAAAGTGGATATATCCCCCCCCCCTTTTACACTCCTATAAAAGTGGGTATCTCCCCACCTTACACTCCAATAAAAGTGGATATTTCCCCGCCTTACACTCCTATAAAAGTGGGTATCTCTCTGCCTTACACTCCTTCAAAAGTAAATATCTCCCCGCCTTACACTCCTATAAAAGTGGATATCTCCCCGCCTTACACTCCTATAAAAGTGGGTATCTCCCCTCCTTACACTCCTATACAAGTGGATATCTCCCCGCCTTACACTCCTATAAATGTGAGTATCTCCATGCCTTACACTCCTCAAAAGTAAATATCTCCCCGCCTTATACTCCTTCAAAAGTAAATATCTCCCTGCCTTACACTCCTATAAAAGTGAGTATCACCATGCCTTACACTCCTGAAAAGTAAATATCTCCCCGCCTTATACTCCGTCAAAAGTAAATATCTTCCCGCCTTACACTCCTATAAAAGTGGATATCTCCCCGCCTTAGACTCCTATAAAAGTGGGTATCTCCCCGCCTTCCACTCCTATAAATGTGGGTATCTCCCCGCCTTACACTATTATAAAAGAGGGTATCTGTCGTATGTTATCCTTTCTTACTTTAGTGTCGTCCCTGGAGTGAGGGGAATCAACACCCAGATTTTTATTAACCCAGTATTATTGACCTAGAGAAACCACCAGACTCCGTCCACAGACTACGTCAGTCTGCAGACACCTCTTTCTCACTCTAACTCACCCCTAGATCATGCCCCTTCTCACTCTTCCCCAACACAACATACTCAACAACTCTAGCTTCAACAAATAAATACAAAAATAATTTATTAAAGCAAAGAGTATGTGCGTGAGAAGTGTGTGTGTACGGTGTAGAATGTGTGTCGAATATTCTAGTGTGTATGTAGATTCAGAGCAGCAGATCAGGAGCCCAAGTCAGATGATCATCATAACAAGGGTACACCACAGCATGATAGCTTAGTAAGTGAACACCTCACCGATTGATGCGTCTCTTCTTCCAGACGTTGACTTTCTCCGGGATCCACTGGGTCGACTAGATGCATGATCCACCAAAAAAAAGTTATTGTATAACCTTAATCATGGATCTGTCAATCACTGTAAAGACTACAGTCCCTATAACTCAAATAAGTAAGGATCACTGTACCGTGAAAACTAGGTTTCAATGTCACAGGTCTCACATTTGTTCTAATCCATGTTCATAGATTGTCACACACAAACTGTTCTAAAGTACTTCTTCACTGTACTAAATTATTCCACGAGAACTTCATGTTCAATGTTCTTCTCTAGACTAACTTATTCCACGAGAACTTCAAGTCAAAATATCTTTCTCTAGACTCTATTGTTCAGTGGTATGTGGTGAAGAAACGAGTATCACCCACCCTGGGTGAATCCCTATTGTAAAAGAATCGTTTATAATGTTTCTCTCACTTGAGCCCAGTTCGTATGAACCCTCTGGATTCTAGGCCTAGCATAAACAGTGCTGATTGGACTTTCTTCTGGGTATTTATTCATTTTATAAACATAAAGTGAATGTTCATTGGATGTTCTTCTTAATGAAAGCTGACCTCCATCAAACCCAGTGTAGAGCTTCCTCATATACGTAGGGGAACCTGTTAGAGAAAGAGACCACATCTGGTGAAGGCCGCCTGATACTAATCCCTACTAGCTGAATGTAGGCCTACTGCCTTGCTCAGAGATTTTTATCAGTGAACCAACTCTGTCATAGAGCAGAGTGGCTCATCACTTCAATCTAAATAAGATTACTGACACGGAAAGACCCATAAACCGCGTGCAGAACCCCAGTGGGCACCCCACTGAAAGATTCCACCATTGGACACTTCCCCCATCTCCCAACCCATTCTTAAATCTCTCCAAATATCACCCCACTACACGATTCTCACTAGCAGAGCTAATTCCCCCTTCCCTACTCTATTCTCAACTAACAGAGCTAATCATCACTTCACTACTCTAGCTAGTTTTACGAAAGCTACTGCTTATATTAATTAGGCTTAATTATACTATCTATTATACCTTAGAATGGCAAACTACTGAGCGTAATCTTGCCAAGAGATCAACATACAGCTGAAAGATGCTTGTGTTGACAGCTAAGTCCTGTAAAGGATATGCTAAAAAAAAAAAATTATACCTTAGGCAACACAGCAGTTCTTCTAAATCACATCTACATTTTGCCATAACAGGCACGTGTAAAATTAAATCTAATTAATCCCGCTCATGGTAGATGTTATTAAAATCCACAACTGCAGTGACAAAGCACGTCTGCTCTAGTCAACGTTTTCTTCAACACTAACGTACACAAGTCTTGTTTATGTCACAAAGAGCCGGAAGTTCTAGTGAAGTCTTTGATGTCAACACATCAGATGATTCCAAGTGCAGACTATCCAATTTCCGAATAGGCTCTCTCCCCTTTGCACAACCAATGCAAAAGCTGCCTCGCTTGTTTCAACAACCAAAACAAAACACCTCAGATGGTCCCAGGGGCAGATTATCCATTTCAGAATAAGTTCTTATCTCTCTTGTTTTTAATCAATGTCCCCAGTTGTCTCCTCCTGTCCTGACAACCAAAACAAGCCCGCGTGTTACAACTACATAGCTACAATTTCCTGACTGGTGGGGAACTTTCAAAGGACGGTGTATTGATTGATCTCACCGACCCCCCTAGTAAACAACTGCAGCTGTGACTCTGACTGTCCTTGGTATTTTTGACATCTGATTGTAAACTTGGAGTGATTTCACGACAGTATCCAATCCCCCTTTACACTCCTATAAAAGTGGGTATCTCCCCACCTTACACTCCTATAAAAGTGTGTATCTCCCCGCCTTACACTCCTTCAAAAGTAAATATCTCTTTGCCTTACACTCCTATAAAAGTGGATATCTCCCCGCCTTACACTCCTATAAAAGTGGGTATCCCCTTCCCCTTTACACTCTTATAAAAGTGGGTATCTCCCCACATTACACTCCTATAAAAGTGGGTATCTCCCCGCCTTACACTCCTCAAAAATAAAAATCTCCCCACCTTACACTCCTATAAAAGTGGGTATCTCCCCGCCTTACACGCATATAAAAGTGGGTATCTTCCCGCCTTCACTCCTATAGAAGTGGGTATCCCCTCCCCCTTTACACTCCTATAAAAGTGGGTATCTCCCCGCCTTACAATCCTATAAAAGTGGGTATCTCCCCGCCTTACACGCATATAAAAGTGGGTATCTTCCCGCCTTAACTCCTATAGAATTGGGTATCCCCTCCCCCTTTACACTCCTATAAAAGTGGGTATCTCCCCGCCTTACACTCCTATAAAAGTGGGTATCTCCATGCCTTACACTCCTCAAAAGTAAATATCTCCCCGCCTTACACTCCTATAAAAGTGTTTTTCTCCCCGCCTTACACTCCTATAAAAGTTTATATCTCCCCGCCTTACAATCCTATAAAAGTGGGTATCTCCCCGCCTTACACTCCTATAAAAGTGAGTATCTCCATGCCATACACTCCTCAAAAGTAAATATCTCCTCGCCTTACACTCCTATAAAAGTGGGTATCTCCCCGCCTTACACTTCTATAAAAGTGGGTATCTCCCCGCCTTACACTCCTATAAAAGTGGTTATCTCCCCGCCTTACACTCCTATAAAAGTGGGTATCTCCATGCCTTACACTCCTCAAAAATAAATATCTCCCCGCCTTACACTCCTATAAAAGTGTTTTTCTCCCCGCCTTACACTCCTATAAAAGTTGATATCTCCCCGCCTTACACTCCTATAAAAGTGGGTATCTCCCCGCCTTACACTCCTATAAAATAGGATATCTCCCTCCCCCCTTACACGCCTTAGTTGTGTTGGGTATATGGTGCTAGACTCGCTATAACTTGTATAGACTAGTCTGCAAAGAACAAAAATTGTAACAGAGATGAGATGCCCTAGAAGAGTTGCGGGAGTAACCACCAAGAGATAGAATTATGAATGGGGAAACTAGCAGATGACCAGATCTGAAACCAATCATATCCAATCATGCACTTCGTTACAGAACAACAGATTAAATGGTTTGGTCATATAAACCAATCTGCAACAACACTGTTTACATGAGATGGGATGCTTTAGAAGAGCGTCGTGGGTAACTGTGAGAGATAGAATTGGGAATGATGAAATTAGAGGATGATTAGGTCTGAAACAAGTCATGCACTTTATTTAAAGAACAACAGATTAAATGGTTTGGTCATCTCATAAAAATGTCCTGGAATCATCTGCCACAAAGAGCCACATTGAAGAAATATAATGGATACGAAGCAAAGGGAAGACCGCGTAAAATATGGAGTGCTGGTATCAACAACAGCGTATAGGTATGTGTGTACAGAAGGTATGTGTGAGTATATTGGTATGTGTGTGTATGCAAGGGTATATTGGTATGTGACTATGCGAGGGTATATAGGTATATGTGTATGCGAGAGTATATAGGTATGTGTGTATGCGAGGGTATATAGGTATGTGTGTATGCGAGTCTATATAGGTATTATGTATGCGAGAGTGTATAGTATGTGTGTATGCGAAAGGGTATAGGTATGTGTGTATGCTAGAGGGTATTGGTATGTGAGTATGCCAGAGTGTATAGGTATGTGTGTATGCGAGAGTGTATAGGTATGTGTATATGCGAGAGTGTATAGGTATATGTGTATGTGAGAGTGTATAGGTATGTGTGTATGTGAGAGTGTATAGGTATGTGTATGTGAGAGTGTATAGGTATGTGTGTATGCGAGAGTGTATAGGTATATGTGTATGTGAGAGTGTATAGGTATATGTGTATGTGAGAGTGTATAGGTATGTGTATATGCGAGAGTGTATAGGTATGTGTATGTGAGAGTGTATAGGTATGTGTGTATGCGAGAGTGTATAGGTATATGTGTATGTGAGAGTGTATAGGTATATGTGTATGTAAGAGTGTATAGGTATGTGTGTATGCGAGAGTGTATAGGTATGTGTATGTGAGAGTGTATAGGTATGTGTATGTGAGAGTGTATAGGTATGTGTATGTGAGAGTGTATAGGTATGTGAGAGTGTATAGGTATGTGAGAGTGTATAGGTATGTGTGTATGCGAGAGTGTATAGGTATGTGTATGTGAGAGTGTATAGGTATGTGTATGTGAGAGTGTATAGTTATGTGTGTATGCGAGAGTGTATAGGTATGTGTATGTGAGAGTGTATAGGTATGTGTGTATGTGAGAGTGTATTGTATGCGAGAGTGTATAGGTATGTGTATGCGAGAGTGTATAGGTATGTGGTATGTGAGAGTGTATAGGTATGTGTATGCGAGAGTGTATAGATATGTGTGTATGCGAGAGTGTATAGGTATGTGTGTATGCGAGAGTGTATAGGTATGTGTGTATGCGAGAGTGTATAGGTATGTGTGTATGCGAGAGTGTATAGGTATGTGTATGTGAGAGTGTGTAGGTATGTGTGTATGCGAGAGTGTATAGGTATGTGTATGTGAGAGTGTATAGGTATGTGTGTATGCGAGAGTGTATAGGTATGTGTGTATGCGAGAGTGTATAGGTATGTGTGTGTACGAGAGTGTATAGGTATGTGTGTATGCGAGGGTGTATTGTATGCGAGAGTGTATCGGTATGTGTGTATGTCTGTGCGCGTAAATGTGTGTATGTGCATGTATATATGCATGTACGTACGCATATTTATGTAAGTGGTCGTTAACACTAGTATGTACATGTGAGTGTGTACATGTGTGTCTGCTAGCGCGCGCGTGTGTGTGTATAGATTTAAAATAAACGGAAAACAAAACACGCATACAAAATAAAATTACGACGAGAGATAACGTGAACACGCCGTGATTGCCTGCTCCCTAGAGTACCTGCTATACACAGTTATAGTTAGTTGTATATCCTTTTACAGGACGTCAACCCCCGAAATTTTTGGCTGTTTGTGATTTCTTGGCAACTTTACTTTCTGTAATTAGCCATTGCTTTCTGAAAGACCGGCACTCATACCATTTTCATAAAACCAACGCAAACTTCTGCTGCCAAATCGCCCACAGCTGTGTTTCGAACGCGGTATGTTGTATTACGAACTCCGTTCGTAACCCATTCGCCACGGAGCCGGCACTCTACCCGGAAACAAATGTAATAAAGTACCATATTGTGTCTGTCTTCCCTATTTGTCCGGACCCTCAATCAATCAGGTGCCGTCGCCACAATGAAGGCTTACTGCAATGAATCTCCACTGCTGTCTCTGGCCTTGATTTGTACATTCTGTTAGACTACTGTTCGTTCATTTCTTGATGTTATCGTCCCACTTGTATCGTTGTCTACCTTTTGCCTTCCATCTTACCCTCCAGTATGGTTTTTAATAAGTGGTATGTCTTTAAATGTGGCCGAAATATTTCTCTTGCCTCTTTTTATTTCTTTCATCAACTCTCTTTTCATTCCCGGTTTTTTCTAGAACCTCTATATTTGATTGTTTTTGTTTCCATAAAATAAGACATATTCTTCTGTATTTCCACATATCTCCAGGGCCTCTATTTGACTTTCTAATTTCTTGTTCATTGTCCAGGCCTCCCAGCCATATATTAATGTTGAATAGACGTAACATTTGACAACTCTTAGTTATAATGCGTTGTTAATCTCTCTATATGTTAATTCTGATTTCATGATGTCGAAAACATTTTGGGAATTTCTATTCCCTTGTTTTTTATTTCTCCCAACTCGATCACTTCTCAGTTTGTGTTTTCATGTCACAGCTCTAAACGTTAAGTAAAGTAAGTCAGTCCCCAGAATAAAAACATGTGACCTGTTCCTGGCCTCATTGTTGGGATGATTATGGAAACGCAACATCAGCATGCCAGTCTCCCAGGCGAAGGATTTAACGACTTTCTCCGTAATCCCTATATGCTTGTGAAACCTGGACTGTTTATCAGCGACACGCTAGCAAATTAAACCGCTTCCACACAGTCTGCCTAAGGAAGCTACTGACGATTAAATGGCAAGACAAGATTCCAGACACTGAAGTCCTAGAAAGAGCGTCCATGCCCAGTATCCTCTAGATGATGAAGAATCAGATTCGCTGGGCTGGTCACTTGACTCGCATGCCAGATCACAGGCTCCCTAAACGAATTTTCTACAGCGAACTGCGTTGTGGTAAACGCTCCCAAGGCGGCCAGAGGAAATGCTTTAAAGACACTGAAAATTTCACTGAATGCTTTTGGAATTCATCATGACACCTGGGAGGCTGCAGCCAGAGACCGAAATTCGTGGCGTGCATCATTACGCAAGGGTGGAGTCATATGTGAGGCAACCAGGACTGCAAGAGCTGTGAAGAAAAGGCAGGACAGAAAAACCACTGCAGGAAATCCTCCTCCAGAAACGTCAAGCATTGTTTGCCCACATTGTCAAAGAACATTTCGAGCCAAAATAGGCCTTATCAGCCATCTTAGAACCCACAGTTCCATACCTTCAACCCCACTGGATGAAATGAATGGTCATCATCATTCTTGATGGACAAACAACAACAACAATCTCGCATATCCACTTAGGGAACACAGCTGCGCGAGATTCGGTAGCGGATCGCGTCGCGTTGGTTACTTACGAAGGTATGTGAACCGGTCGCTCAGAATGCAATGGCAAACTACTGAGCGTAATCTTGCCAAGAACATCAACAGCAGGTGAAAAATGACGGTGTTGACTGCAACATCCTGTAAGTGACTTGCAACTTTGAAAGAAAAAAAAAACAAAAACATCAGCATATTTGGCCAAATGTGCCACGTTATGTCTGTTGTACATTCTGTGAATTTCCGCATAGGATTATTTATGTAGGAGTTTTGCTAGCTTGTTTTTAAACTAAAACACTTGAAAGTGAAGTGTGTGCACGAGCAAGTGTGTGTGTGTGTGTGTGTCTTCCCTACTGCTGCGGTAGCGTAGTAGTGTGCTTGTTTACCGGGAAAGAGAGTACCTCCAAGGTGAAGTGGTTCAGCCGTCTGCTCTGAAGCTCTGAAGGCCTTGGGTTCGTCTAACTCATCAAGTGCCATCGGATGATTAATCGTCTTTAGTAGCTTCCGTATCTGACATGGGCTTATATACCGCCGAAATGTTGTAATTGTGAAATGTTGTAAATTAAAATACCAATACAATAGTTTTCCCTTAGCAACCGCATATAATTTGATATATAATACAATATTTCTGATACAAGTTAACAACTTTTAGGTTATACTTGCGACACACCCCTACTTCCAATTTTTCCGCATCCATTTTTGTTTGATCAAAACCTAGTTTTGTTTGGCACTGAATCTGTTAATATCTGTTCATGTCAATGATGATTTTATGATGGTGAACACATTTTTGGCCATTCGTATTCTCTTATTATTTCTCACGACTCGATTACTCACCAGTTTGTGTTTTCATGTCACCATTAAGTCACGTTAAGTAAAGTAAGTCAGTCGCCCGCGTAAAAAATGTGACCTTTCCTGGGCTCATTGTTGGGTTGACTATGTAACGCGACAACAGAATATTTGGCCAAATGTACCATGTTACGGTTCGTCGGTTTTACATTGTGTGAATTTCCGTCTAGGAATACTTATGCAGCTTTGCTTGTTTTTTAAACTAAAACATTTTAAAGTTGTGTTTGTGTGCGTGCGTGCGTGCGTGTGCGCGCTGTGTGTGTGTGTGTGTGTGTGTGTGTGTGTGTGTGTGTGTTGAGTGAGTGTGTTCTTACAGCTGCGGTAGCGGAGTAATGGTTAGTGCCCTTGTTTACTGGGATAGAGGGTATCTCCATGGCGACGTGGTTCAGCAGTCTGCTCTGAAGGTCTTGGGTTCGTTTAACTGATAAAGTGCCTTAGGATGATTAATCGTCTTTAGCAGCTCCCCGTACCTGCCGTGGGCTTATAACCATCACCATCAAGTGCCATGCAGGCTGGCGTAGGCGTTCATGACTTTCCACAGAACTCAGTCTTTGGATTTCTGAATCAATTCTGCTGCTGATATTCCTCCATGCCAACGTCTCAATCCATCCAGTATTAGTTCTCTTGGTCTGCCTCTGCCTCTCTTGCCCTCAATCTTTCCAGTCGTCACGATGTTCTCCAATGCCTCTCTTCTAACAAAGCTGTTTTTCTCTTTCTTATTGTTGTATATATTGTTCTAGTTTCCTTAGCCTCTTTCAGGCAGTCGTTGTTAATTACTAAGGCAGTCCAAGAAATTTGCAACATTCGTCTCAGGAACCACATCTCTGTTGCTTTCAAGTTTTCCCTAATTTGTTCATTTACATTCCAAGATTCATCCGCCATACAGCAATACAGGTCCTATATAGCACTTTATCACTTTAGCACTCTCTTTCTAATATTCAATGATAGTGACTCATTGCATTAGGATACTCTTCATTTTCTGATATGCAGCTTTTGCTTGCCCTATTCTGCTCCTAATCTCTGTTGTGCATCTTCCATCTGATGTTATAAGTGCCCCTAGCTATTTAAAAATATCCCCTTGGTTAAGAATTTTCCTTTGTATTTCTATTTCACATTTTGGTGTCACCTTTTTCTTTGATATCACTATTGTTACTGTTTTATTTATATTCAATGAGAGTCTTTTCTTTGCGCTCTCTGTTACTGCGATATTCAACAATTATTGTAGATCTATTGCATTATCCGCAACCAGTACTGTGTCATCTGCATAGTGTATATTGCTTATATTATATCCTACATTTTTATTAGTATTCCTGACTTCTCTTTGATCTCTCTCAGTATTACTTCGCCATAAAGTGAGAAGAGATCTGGTGACAAGACACAACCGTGTCGTCCTCCGAGCTTTATTTGTTCATAATTGCCCTCTTTATTTCTCAATTTAATTGCTGCCACTTGGTTCCAGTAAATATTCTTTATTATTATAAGATCATTCCCATCAAAGTTAATATCTTCCCACATTTTAATCAGTTCAACATGTTTAGCTTTATTAAATACCTTAGTACAATCTATAAAGCACAAATATATGTCTTTCTGTGTCTCTATTGATCTTTCTGTTAGTGTCTGCAATGTATATATTGCATTTTTTGTACCCTTTCCTGCCACAAATCCAAACTGTTCTGCACCAATTTCCATTTTTGTTTTCCATTGTGTTCTTTTCACTATAATTCCGAGTAGAAGCTTAGTGTCATGATTTATGAGGTTAATAGTACGAACATCATCTCATTCAATTGTTCTTTTTTGTTTTGTTTTTGTTTTTGTTTTGGTGTAGCTATAAATTCTGATTTCAGCATATCACTCGGTAGATATCCACTGCTGTAAATATCTTTCAATATTTTGGTAAATATGTCTACTCCAAGTTATCCCAGTAATTGTAAATTCTAATTCTTCTACTGTGATTCTATCTAGCCCAGCTGAGTTTCTTTTCATCATATGTTTAACAGCGTCAGTGACTTCTTCTTTTAGAATAGGTGGACCTTCAACGTTACATTCTTCTGTTAATTCTTCCCTTTCTCCATCATATAATTCTCTTATATACACATTCTATCTCTTCATTATAGCATCTTCCTCCAATAATATCTTTCCTGTTTTTTTTTAATTTTAAACACCCTGTATTTATTTTTATTTTTCTTCCCGTGAGCTCACTGATGTTTCTGTGTATATATTTTGTATCTTTAATATAATTTAATTTAATTTTCTTGCACTGCTCGTTTAACCAACTTTCTTTTGCCTTCACACATTTATCTTTTATTTCTATATGTATCTTAGCATATTCTTGTTTGTCATTTTTACTTTTTTTTTTTTTTACCATCAACTTTAACATTTCTTCAGCCATCTGTCTGTTAAAAACTGTCATTTACTGCCTATAAAGTACCTTGCGATGTATGGCAGTTGGGTCTTGAGCCTGAGGAATTAAAGCGAGTGCAGTCGCTGCGAACTGTGCAGGTTAGGGTTTTTTTTTGTGCCCCCGACAGAAAACATCCACACCCTACCGAGGATTCGAACCCGGGTCTCCCGAAGGAGAATCCGGCATTCTAGCCACTCGGCCAGCCGCTTCAGTCATCATATATCTTCGAAATGTTGTCAGTGCAACATTTGGTCTCAATTAAAATATCACTACAGTAGTTTCCCATAAGCAACCTCATTTAATTTGATGTATATTACAATATGTCTGATAACATATAAACAACTTGTAAGTCATAACTGTGGCACACTCCTACTTCCCATTTTCCGCCATCCATTTCTGTTTGGCCCAAACCTACTTTTTGTCTGGCACTGAATCTGTTAAGAACTCAATCAATCAGGTGCCGTCTCCACAATGAAGATTGGCTGCAATGGATCTCTAACACTGTCTGTCTCTCGCTTTGACTGTACATTCTGTAAGACTGATGTTCGTTCGTCTCTTAATGTTATCTTCCCACTTGTATCGTTGTCTACTTCTTGCTCGTTTGCCCTCAACCTTGCCCTCCAGTTAAGGACTACGTTGGTAAGACTGCAATTTTTGCGCAGACCATGGAAGGGGGTCGTCGCTGAAAGAACGGAGTTCGTGGGCTGTGCGATGCTCTCGATAGACGGAGCCAGATTGGATAAAAACCGATGCAACAAAGTCGGTCCTCCCCATCTTGAACCATTACCAAGGCAGACCAAGGCAGTGGTGTGGATTCAGTCCATAGACGTTTGCCTTTGCTAGATTTGAACTCAAGCGTAGTCCATAGACATGCTACTACTTCTAGCCAACTGGACTCATTTTTGCGCGTGGGTTAGCTTTTCCTATTACCAGTGTCCCTCGCCATCAGCCGAACCCACTCCGACTTCTGAGGTACTTGTAATTTACGTCCCCTATTCAAGGACGGCCGCTCTTCCTGGCGAAGATATTACGGACACGATTCGTAAGCCTGCGTACAAGCGTTCGAAACACAGCTGCGACCAATACGGTAGCAGACCGCGTCGCGATGGGTTTTAACGAATTGGTATGAGAGCCGGTCGTTCAGAAAGCAATGGCAAACTACTGAACGTTAACTTGCCAATACATCAATAGCAGCTGAAAACATGCTGGTGTTGACTGCAATGTCCTGTAAATAGGACATGCAAAAACAAGTCAACACTTTAGTGATTTTGTCCAACTGATTACTGTAGGGATTAGACCCGCGCGTGTATATACTACGCTTCAGTTCAAAGCGGGCGAAAAGAAAAACAAACTAATGAAGTTGCCGATTCGATCCTGCATGTATACCTGGAAATGTCTTGGGAAGCAAAGGCGGCCGGTGGGAAACTAATCCTTTCCCCACCGAGTGCCGACTAGAAAAACTCATTGCCCAGGAACAAGTAAGAATTCTTAAGTGACATGTGTTTTATAAAAGACGATGTTGTTTCTTCTCTTGTTCTTTATTTTTTTCATGTGTATAGTTGTTTATCGTCACTGATTACATTATTTGTATATTATCATTTTCTTTTTCATTCACTCTCTTTGAACTCAAGCGTAGTCATCAATACTGGACTGATTTTTTTTCTGATTTGGGTCAGCTATTATCAGCTCTCTCCCCACAACCCTCCTCCGACCATCAGGTGAACCCACTCCGAATTCTGAGGTACTTGTAATTTACTTGTAATTACCCAAGTCAAGGTAGTATTTAAGTCCAATTAACCGGTGTAGAGGGAGAACCCAGTGCCCCGCCTTTAACGCACCGGAAGTTTAAGAACGAGCGTTTTTAACTTTTCGACCACGCGACTTCTATATTATAATTTTAGTTTATACATTTTTATTGTTAACTCTTTTATAAGATATATATTTTGTTGAATAGTTTCCGCACATGGTGTTTGTCCACCAATTGTCCCGTCATTCTTCACCTAGTTCCCTGACATAAAGTCAAGTAGACTGACATTTCACACAAACTACTTATATATTAAGAGTAGGAGTGCGACGTCTACTTATGACGAGGCTTGGAGACTGAAACGGCTGGTACGACAATTTATCCTGGATCCTCTCAAGGGATAGGTCGATAAGAGGCTCAGAAAGTGACTGGAGGTTCGTAACAAAGGTTAATGGACGGTGGTTGACTGCAGGAGAACCTGGTATATGATGCCACAACATCTAGTATGATAATGGAGGTGGAGGCAGTCACTGTGGCGTTCCGCTTGCTGGAGGACACAGCTTGTCTTGGTTGTAGAAACCACAACTTATTCATCACATTGACAATTAATTCAGGTATAATAAGATCAGCGAAAAATGAAAAAAAAAAATTGTAAATGAATACAAATATATGTGATACTTATGATCAACATAAGTATCACAGTTGTTTTTCCATTTTTCCATTTTGTTATTGTGTCTTAATGTATCAATAGTCACAAAGAAAACACTATACAATACAATCTTCCTACAAACTCTGTGCTTCCAATGTCAAACCTGGACAATGACAGAAAAAGAGAAAAGAAAAATCACAACAACAGAAATTAAATTTCTGAGAAGAAAACTCAATGTATCAAGAAACGAGAAAATCAGAAATGACGCTATAGCAGCGCTAGATTTTATTAGAAGGCAACAAGTAAAATGGTTTGGCCATGTAGCTAGATCACCAACTAACAGTATACCACAACAAGCAATGATGTACAGACCAGATGGAATAGAGGAAGAGGCTCACAATGTAAACGATGGACAGTGGGAATAGCAGAGTCCACGGGACTATCGATACATGAAACCCATAAACTGGCTCTATCCCGCTGTTTATACCTCACTCGATACCGCAAGTTACAAGAGGAACAAGATGAGATGATGAGAAGAGTGGTCTATACAGTTTCGTCTCCGTGATTAATATGTTGTGTTTTCTCGTGTTTGTTTGCTGTTGAATTCTTTTCGCTGTAACATCGTGTTTTTATTTTCCGTAATTAAGTTATGGGATATAAACCCTTAGGTCTACACGGTAATTTCTTGGCAATGACTTTCTTACTTCTCCCGTTAGCAGCAAAGAAAGCACCGCTTTGTGCGAGCTCAAAGTCATCGTCACCATGTGTCTTGCAGACGTTCATGTCTCTCCACAGATCTCGATACTCCGTGTTGCCAATGATATTCCTCAATGTCACTGTCTCAGTTCACCCCGCATCATTTCTCTTGGTCTGTTCCTGCCTCTTTTACTACCGATCTTTACAGCTGTCACGATGCTCTCCTATCTTCTCATCATATGACTACAGAACATATTTTGTCTCTATCGTCCATTTGTATACAATGTTGTATGGGGGGGGGGGGGGGGGGGGGGGTGTTGTGTGGTAAAATAAACCTTAAATGTTTTGTTTTCCTATTCGTGTGAATATATTTTGACAAAGTAAAGAACAAATGTATCATTTTCCGATGTAGTCACCACTGCGTTCAATGCCAGTCTTCCAGCGCCGATAAAGTACTTGGGTTGCTGTAGACAAAAATTCTCTTGGTTGCGTGTGTAACCATTCATGCACCGCCTGCTGTACATCTTCACCGGACCGAACAGTTTTGAAACTTCATACTCTACTTAAACACTTGCTGGACTGACAGCCAAGCATCACCACACTGGACCTTCATTTGCCGATGAAAATCTACATGTTTCACCCTTTCAGTGGTCAAAATACGAATAATAGAACGCTTCTCCTCTTTGGTGTATGTCAAAAATGGGGCGTCCATTTTTAAACTGTCCTATGACATCACTGTGTTCACCTGAAACGTCATTTCTATCACACTTTTAATGTATTGATGTGAAGCCCCCTCGTAGTTTCATAAGCCTCTTCCAGACAATCGTTGTTGGTTACTCTGGCAGTTCAAGGCATTGGCAACATTCGTCTCAGGAACTACATCTCCATTGCTTCCAACTTTACAATGTTAAATACTGCACGCCCTTTGCAAGACTTCGCGATCAACCCCCGCGTTGATGACCTAGACAAGTGTATGTTCAGTAGTTTACCATTGCTTTCTGAACGAGAAGTCTACGTAGAAGTCCAACTTAATGCCGGTGTAGGGGTTGAACCCACTACCTCGCCATCAGCGCACCAGACGTTTAAGAATGAGCGCTTTTATCCTTTCGGCCACGTTGACGTCTAACCTTAAAATTCATTCATTTATTTATTCATTCATTCCGGGAGTCTCCATGGCGAAGTAGTCAAGCCGTCTGCCTCGCGCTCCGAAGGTAGGGGGTTCGATTCCGGGCTACGTCTGTCGGCTCACGAGTGCATTTTTCTCGGAGACTCCTGGGGGTCGTCGCTGGAGCTACGGAGTTCGTGCTTTATGCGACGCTTTCGGCAGCCCTCTGTGGAAAGAGATAGAGCAATCTGAACTAAACCCGGTGCAATGAAGTCGATCTTCTCGACTTTTAAGCGAATTCATTCATTCATTCATTCGTTCTTTCATTCGGTAGCATGTCCTTTGCAGAACTTCGCTCCCATAACAACCTTCCGGAAAACTTCTTGGTCATAAGCAAGGTGTCCCGCGTCCAATACATCCATCTGGAGATCATGGAGATCATCCGCCACATCCTGCATCTATCTTCTCTTTGGCCTTCCTCTTCTTCACTTCCCGGGCATATACCCCTCAATGATTGTTCTGTCCAAACTTTCATGAAGTTTTAAGTCACCAAAATATTTCAATTTTCTTTATTTTATTGTCTTTATCAGCCAATCTTCTTCAATATTCAGATCTTGTCGTTTGAATGCATTCGTTCTTTTCTGAATCCAATATATTCTTAGAACGCGCCTATTACATTTACATTCAAAGGCATTTATGGACTGTTCAGCTTGTTTAGTAAGTATCCAGGCCTGACAGGCGTATGGCGCAATGGGAAAGATGCATGATAACCTTACAATATCAAAATATATTCACGCACAAAAAATAGCAGCGTGAAGAATGTTAAAAGCAAGACTGTTTTCTGAGTGCCTTAACTGACTGCGAATGAAACTATGCAGATGGCCCTTACGTGAAACTGTTGGATAAAAGAAAATCTACTCACGGTTAGAATTATTACAAATATCCGGAACATTCTAACGGAAAAACCCAGCATGGACAATGCTAGACCCGCAAAGGGCTATCCTCGGGTCAATGTAAACAAGGAAAGATGGCCCAGTAACTATCTGATGGTTAATTAAACTGAGCACTTGCAGGTTTGTCCTGAGGGCAATAGTTCTTAGAAACCCAGGTGCTTACTAAGCAGACCCCAAACACTTTCAAGGGGTGAGAGGAATCGGGGAGTCTCCGTGGCGAAGTGGTCAAGCCGTCTGACTTTAGCTCCGAAGGTTCCATCCGGGTTCGATTCCGGGCCGTATCCTTCGGTTCACGAGTGCATTGTTTTCGGAGACTCCTAGGGGTCGTCACTGGGGCTACGGAGTTCGTGCTTTGTGCGACGCTTTCGGCAGTTCGCTGCGGAAAGAGACTGAGCCATATGGGATTTAAAAAAAAACCTGCGCAATGAAGTCGAACCTGTCAACTTTAAAGCGACTTTTACTGCGAGGAATGTTGGCCACTCCGCCCATTAGTTCCGACAGCAATTTAATCTGGAGCATTGGGTTGAAATGTGTTGATACTCAGCCTGAAATTGGTACCAAGATATGTGTAGAGAAGTGAAGCCGGCCAGCGTGATGCCGAGCGCTGATTGGTCTATTATTATATGGGTCTAGCACCTTATGCCCAATACGCCTTAAATGATTAAGTGCTATTGGATTATTAATCGTCTTAAGCTACTTCCCGTATCTGCCATGGGATTATATATCGCTGAAGTGGTGTCATTGCGTTATAATACATGTCTGCTATCATATTAGCAACTTTTAAGTCACAACTGTGACACACCCCTATTTTCCATTTTTCTGTCAACCATTTTTGGCTGGTCCAAACCTATTTCTTGATTTGGTCAAGTCCTACTTTTTGGTTGGTCCACACTTACATTTTGTTTGGTCCACATCTACATTTTATTTGGTCCAAACCCACTTATTCTTGTTGGATGGAAGCCTGCCGCTCTGCCCGAAGCGTGCCTGTCTTCACCTGTTTCATCATACTTTGTGAGTCCGTTACAATCACGACATGCGTGCGCTGTTTGTCTTCCAGCTTAACCGCAGTTAAAACACACTTTATTTACGTACGTCCCCGGAAGCAATGACGGTCGGTAGGCTGAGATAAGATGCACTTGATAACATCATAAATATGTCTTCTCCGATCTGCCCCCTCACCGCACCGACCAAGGAGAGCAAAGAATAGCACATTGAAAATTACCATAGGAATTAGGACGTAGACAGAAAAGAACACGGAAAGATGCCATAGAAATTAAGACGTAGACAGAAAAGAACACAGAAAGCTACCACAGAAATTAAGAAGAAGACAGAAAAGAAAACTCAAAGCTACCATAGAAATTAAGACGTAGACAAAAAAGAACACTCAAAGCTACTATAGAAATTAAGACGTAGACAGAAAAGAATGTCAAAAGTGGGGCGGCAATTTTTAAACTATAATAAAGACGTCATCGTGTTCAGTCGGCACCGCGATGTCACGAGCTTAACACTCTTGACATCCTTAACAACAATATTGACAGGTTACCAGACAATGGCATGGTTATTGTAATTTCTATCACACTTTTAAGGCATTCATTCGAAGCCCCTTTGTAAGTGAATACTACTTTAGCTGAAACAATTAAATCAGATAGTTACATCCTTCGTGTGTATCATTTTGTTTGTGGCTTCTTTGTTTATATTCGCTAAAGAAATGCACTGATTTGATGAAAGTAATAAATTGATTGTTTAACAAGTAAGCTGGGAAAGATGGCATTACAGTAATTAGACAGTAGTACACCGTTTTTATAACAATCTAGCCACGACACATGAAATTTAATAGTATGAAAGTAATAAATTGTTTCTATAACAAACTAGCTAGGACAGAGGGAATTACAATAATATGAAAGTAATATGTTGTTTTTATAACCAGCAAACTGGGACAAGGGTGCCTATTTAATGAATGTGGGGTTTTTGAAAATATTGCGGTTTCAAGTTTTGTATGTACCTTTTATGTTGCATGAACTCCACAGAGGGTAAATATAAAAATTGGAACGGCAATATTTTCAAAAACCCCATATTCATTAAAAATTACACTCTATAAAAGAAATAATGTGAAAGTATTATACTGCTTTCACATCCAGCAAGCTGCGACAAAAGTGAAATGAATCAACGTGGTTTTAACATTACCTTGTAATCAAATGAGAACACCTCATCGTCAGGCACAGTGTCCACCTGGAAGGAAGCACAAAATAACAATTGTTAGTTCTTGGTATTTAGTTCTTGGTCACGATTCACTTTCATAGCCCTTGGATATCTCCATAAGTGCCTCAGTCTTCTCTCGTATATCATATAAGGAGTTTCTTATAACTGTGCACGAACTTCGTATAACCTGTGAGGGTCTGAATGTGTGCATGCCAGAATCAGACATGGTATGATTATTCATATGTCAGTTGGTTATTAATTTCACAAGATGTGGAATATTCTGAGATGTAGGATGTTCTTCCCCGTTTATTATTATTAGTTGAGGTGAGGGAAAGAGTTCTTGGGAAGTATCCAATCCAATACAACGCGTTAGACGAATGACCCTGTTCAACCATCGATTTCGTTGTATTTGGGACCTTTATAGTGCAGCTTGTATTTTGTCTTTCGTAGATTGGGCTGCTTGTTGTCAGCTTCCCAGCTTCTGGTGGGTTGATTGTGTTCGTTTCATCCTTGTGGTTTTACATGTCTGGGCAGATAAGTACACTTGTTAAGGCCAGGCGTAATTGTGTACCCGCCCCGTCATATGGTGTTGTTTCCTTCAGGGATGATTACCGGTAGTCGTCTCTCCTGGTGTTCCACCTATTTCCCCGTCTTGGGTTGTCTTCGAATCTTCTCGGTCTTCTTTGATTTCGTGTGTCGTGAGCGTTTCGATGGTTCGGTCTTGGTGGCGAGTGATACCGATCCATGGCTTCCCTACACACTCGGTCTTGGTCTGGGTAGCCTTCTTCATCCTCTTCTAGTTTTTCTTCTGTTGCTTCTTCTTCTGTCTAGGTCTTTGCATTTCTGGTTCGGATGTTTCGTTCTGTGACTTGAGCAGTTCTACTTGTTCTCATTCTTCTTGGATCTGTTTAAGAGTTCTTTCTGTCTTTTCTCTTTCTTCTTGAATTGTTGATAGAGTTTCTTCTGTCTCAGTCTTTATTGAAAACACTGAGCGACTGATCAAATTCTGAATCATGGACAATTGGCAGACAAGAGAGGAATTATATGAAAGCTGCACCAATGAAAGACGGAGAGAAAGACCAATGAAAATATCTTAAAGGTCACGTGATTATAGAGACAATAGGTTTCGTGTGTTATTTAACATACAAAATAGTCCCTTGTTACGGGTCGCAGAAGCCATCATGATTAATCTGCGTAGGCCAGTTTTGTGCAAACAGAAAGATACGATAGTCAGTTTAAAATTACCGTGATAGACAATTGAAATTACTGTGCGAATATGTGTATATTTCAGTTTGATGGATTTATCTAATTAATTTACTTTATGTTATGTGATTTCTGCAGTATGTACCTGACGAGATGCAGCGAAATAGTCAGGCAAGAAATCGTTCATTCTATTGTTTGTGTATTCGTTATTAAAATTTATCTATTTTCTAGTGTGTCGTCTGTTATCCACTGCTTTATTTTATTTATATTAGTTTCTACCTAATGCCTAAGGAATTTATTTTATGTACTAATTCTCTCTATCATAATATGACTCATTATATGAATATAAACTGATTAAGTGCCTAGCAAAAAGCTAGGTTTGGAACAAACATGGCGCATTAATCAAATGAACATGTATTATAATGTAAATTTCCGTTCACTGAACATTAAAATTATGGTAGTTACCACGAAACAAAACAAGTAACCCGATGACGTTAGTATGGCGATGTAACGTCCACTTTGACAATGACAAACTATGACCCCATTGTAATTGTGGGATTAGTAATACCGGAACTTCAAGTATGCTGACCACACCGTATTACCATCAGCAACACAAATAGACATTGATGATGATTAATCATTTCATGACTTGTGTAAGGGGCAATCATTCTGGCGGGGTAGCTTATGCTTATGCGTCATGACGTCCCCTCTTGTAGTATAGAACCTGGGTCCTTTCGTGGTTTGTGTTATGTACATTTTTGTTAAAATAAGACTAGTCAAAAGAAGCCACCAGGAGACTGGCCATAGCGATCATCAACATCAAGTGGCGTAGGCGTTCATGTCTCTCCACAGATCTTGGTCTTTGGTGCTCTGGGTCATCTCTGTTGATGATATATTTCTATAGTCACCTATCTCTGTCCACACAGGATCATTTCTCTTGGTCTGTCTATGCCTCTTTTCCATTGATCTTTCCAGTTGTCACGATGATCTCCAATGCATCTCTTCTCAACACATGACCAAAGAAAGCTGTTTGTCTCATTCTTATAGTTGTATAACCTGTTCTAGTTTCATTAAACTCTTTAAGGCAATATTTGTTAGTTACTCTGTCAGTCCACTGGTGTTTGCAACATTCGTCTCATGAACCATATCTCCGTTGTTTCTAAGCTCTTCCTAACTTGTAGGTCGTAGTAAGTTAAGTTAGTTTCATATCCTGGACAGGACGTCGCAGTCAACCCCACAATTTTGTTGTTGTTGTTGTTTTTGTTTTTGCTATTTGTGATTTCGTGGGTTTACTTTCAATAGTTTGCCATTGCTTTCTGAACAACGGCACCCATACCATTTCATAAAAACCCAACGCAAGGCGGTCTGCTGCCAAATCGCCCACATAAATGTTTCGAACGCGGTATGCGGGATTACGAACTGCGTCCGTAACCTCTTTGCCACAGAGCCGGCAGGCCACTGCAAAGCAGAAGTAAAGATAAATTCCACATGTTTGAGAACACGTGTCCTCTCCGTGCCAACAGAGCGATGTGGGTTATGGGTCATTGCACAATCACTATAGAAGAAAAATCGTAAGTTTTGAGCTCCAGTGTTGCCGAAACATTCTGTGAACGCCGTGGACACCATTCGGACATTCTACAAGATCTGAATATGGAAGTAAAATAATAACGGTTGAAAAAGTCAGAGGATCGACTTCATTACACCGGGTTTTATCCCATATGTCTCGGTCTCCTTCAGCAGGCCGCCCTGCTGAAAGCGTCGCATAAAGCACGAACTCGGTAGCTCTAGCGACGACCCACATAAGTCTTCGCAAAAAATTGCACTCGTGGACCGAATGTCGTAGCCAGGAATCGAACCCACAACCTTCAGGCGAGAGGGACAAAGAGTAACTATTTCACAGCGGAGACTCCCTGGAGACTCTCGGAAACTGACATAATTTGGCCTATTAAACGTCACCGACTTTTGTCAAGAATATTTATGGAAAGTATAGTTTCTGCAAAAAGAGGCAAGGATCAACTAACACAAGAGGAAGGACGCGGCGCAATGAGCATTTTGGGTGTGTTTAGTTTAGTTTAGTTTAGTTTAGTTTAGTTTAGTCGACGGACCAATATCACGGCACACGGGTATAACCCATAAGTGCTTCGTTCTACTGACTCAAGCCTGAGTGGAGAATCTCAGCTCAGTGCACGAACTCCGTAGCACCGGCGAGGATCTTGAAATACTTTGGGTAGATTTTTAACTCGAAATTTTGCCCGGGCAGCGCCGTTAGGCTACTCTTTTTCGATTTCCAACTGCCAAGGGATATTTTACGTGCGCAACAATACACACGGGCTTCCGATCTCATTACCCAGAGACCAGGGGAAATTTTATTACTAGAAGTCCACGTGAAAAAACCGGCCCTCACCGGTGCTTGAACCCGGGGCCTCCAGCACTCGAGGCAGACACCATACCTCGAGAACGCTCACCCCCCCCCCACCCCCCCCCCCCCACCCCGAGTATAAAAATACATGGTGCAGGGGAACTGACAAATGATCGACAATCTTTTTGATTGGCCGTGATGAAAGCACGGTTTTCAAAAGAAACGCTCAATGATGGTGGAGACAAGAATGGCATGCTCCCACTTGAACTCGAGGTAGTGTATAGTACATCTAACCTTTTCGGAAAAGGGCGAAAAACCCTTAACAGCTTGGACAGAAATGTTTATAGAAATAACTATGAAATCAGCGGGGTATGCAAGACTCGTGATGTAACTTCACGTCTACAGAAAGAAAAGTTGATTTGTGAAAGGTTAGCTACGATGGGAACCATTTATGTAGATATACCACACATCAGGTCCAACATGAAGGATAGGACGGTTGAGCTGTTAAGACCCCTGGAGTGGTACATGATGATACATGTGTTCTGTGGTCGTGCGCCTGTGGGACCAAAAGGAGAAGGTAGAGGAACAGATTGAGAACCCGTATGTGGAAAGGATGAGATTGCGGGGGATTGGCAGGGGTTCTGATAGAATCTCGAAACTGAGAGGGAAGACCAGGAGAACTTTAAATAAAATAGCGGTGGGAACAATTAATAGTGTGACTCTTCGCTGGCTATTGAATGAGGGGACGGAGCGCGTATCGGAATATCCTGAGTGCAGTGATGACGGTTCTTAGCTCAGCTTATCTCAACTATACTATACATGATACATTTGTTCTGTACTTTTTCAGAATACATTCACCAAAATAGAATTTAAAAAAATACACTTAAGGTTTTAATTTGAACCCCCCTCGTAAACAGGACGAATACCTGTCCACGTGGGGACCCCTGTAAAGTAGTGACTCGACTCTAGCCTGCCGACCCGGTGGTCACGAGTTCGAGTCTGCATCAGAACGGATTTTGACAAATTGACCAGGGCTCCCAAGTTGACCCAGCTTAACACAAGTACTAGGAAATGACTTGGGAAGTCAAGGCGGCGGAGTTATGATGACCACATCGCCCACCAAGTGATCTAGACAAATATGGATCCAGCACCATATGTCCATTGCAAATTCGGGTTATAACAGGTTTGTTTTTAATTATCAGGTGTATTATTAATGACTGTGCAGTGTTTGTAATTATTGCCGGTTCAAGTTTTGTATTCACCCTCTGCAAAGTTCATGCAATCTAATAGGTAAATGCAAAACTTGAACTGGCAATATTTACAAACACTGCACAGTCATTAAAAATACACCCTGTGTTTATTCAATTATTTCCGGCTCTGTGGCGACAGGCTTACAAGAGCAATTCGTAATCCCGCATACCGCGTTCGAAACACAGCTGTGAGCTATTTGGAAGAAGAACTCCTTGCGCTGGTATTTTGTACAATGGTTTGAGTGCCGGTCATTCACAAAGCAATGGCAAGCGACTGCACGCAAACTTGTCAAGAAATCATACACAGCCTCCCAAAAAATGATGATGTTGACTGCTACGTCCTGTAAAGGATATGCAACTAACTTTCAACTCAGTTATTACCCTCCTTGGACAAGAATCGCCTTCAAATTAATACCCTATTTGTGGCTGACTCGATTACAGAACTATTTTTTTATCAGATAATCTGAGCCAGGGATGGACCCTAATACAACTTCTCTTGAGGTTGATCTGGGTAGGGGTCATGGTTCAACGAAACGAATGTTTACTCAAGCCAGTAGGTCTGATCGTCGAAGAAAACAATTGCAAACACAGATGAGAAGCAACAGTATATATTACCTGAACTGGACCGTTAGGGATTTTTTGTGCCAGTTGGTATGCCGCTCTTGTTTCCTCCAAGACTTTCTTCCTTTGGTCAGGAAACTCGTCAAACTGTGGCAGACATGTGTCCAATAGAACAATCTGATAATGTATATTAGTCTTGATCCATCGAAATACTGGAAACACAAATGTCTCACCAACTGCCTTATTTACTACTTCAATCCTATCCACAAACCAATCACTTGCCAATCCTACCCCATCCTGCCATAATTCAATCCGCTGGATTCTAACAGGGTGGCTTAAGGATGAAATAGTTTTAGACGATATTGAAAAAGTATTCGCATCGCCCCGTTCAAAATCATTGCGAAGTGTATTATTCAAAGTAATTGGCGGTGTTGAGTTGTTTTTGTCATCGTGTAAAATAACATAAACATTGGCGTCGGTGCCAGCGCCCTTTCTATCGCCTGTATAGACGTGAACGGCTAGGTTCCTATTACTATTTCCCATGTCAAATTCACACCAGGAAGAGACTCGCGATATACACAAGTACAACTAAATAGGTTGTTTCGGTTAGTGGCTGCAGCGGGTGAAATGTGTTAGTAGTTCATCGAGATAGCAACAAGTACTTCACGGCAAATCGTGTCCAGATATAGTTGGCCTTAATATGTTGCCCTCTTGCGCTCGCACTCAACAAGGCGCACGACAAAATGGGCGTTTGTATTGGACGATGTTAGCCAATGAAATTCGTAGTTTGAAATTGTGTTTTTTATCCTTAGTCATTAATGGCGTAGAAATTTTCGGGCTGTCAGTCCCCGTATAAACAGGATGCATGTGCCCTGTGACCATCCCCTTATTGTTTGCCTAATAAGCAATTTTACGTTCAGTAGTTTCTCCACAGCCGGTCTCTCTGGCTGTGGGGCTACAACACTTTCTCTCTGTAATCCCGTTTATCACGCAGAGTCTCGTAGCGGAGCGAGAACTGAGGCGGTTCGACCCCCGCTCGTGACTTGCGGGATACTGAGCCGGCCGCTCAGAAAGCAATGGCAAACTACTGAGCGTAATCTTGCCAAGAGATCAACATACAGCTGAAAGATGCTGGTGTTGACAGCTAAGTCCTGTAAAGGATATGCTTTAAAAAAAAAAGTTTCTCCACGCCGTCTCCCTGGCCGAGGTGTTAAACGGCTTTCTCCGTAATCCCTTTTATCCACGTCGGGTAACGCAACGCGAGAGAATTGGAAGCGGTTCTCACCCCGTTGGTAACTTACGGGATAAGTGAGCTGGCCGCGCAGAAAGCAATGGCAAACTACTGAGCGTAATCTTGCCAAGAAATCAACGACAGCGGTAAAATGCCGGTGTTGACAGCGATGTCCTGTAAAGGATATGCGGAAAAAAAAGTTTCTTCACAACTGAGAAAGCAATGGCAAACTTGTTGTTTTCTTTATCTTCTTTTGCCCTGTGATTCCCCCATTGGGACAGAGGTGCCCAATAAACTCACTGCAGTGCCCTCCTGTCTGTTGTTGTCCCATGCAGCTCTGCCGGTGTCCTTCCCTTATTGCTCATTTCTGCTTCTGCTTCTCTTCTCCGTGAGGTTTTAGGTCTTCCTCTGTGGTTCTGTGGCGAAAGCAATTCATGATCACGCGTACGGCGTTCGAGACACATCTGCGGGCGATTTGGCAGCAGGCTGTCTTGTGTCTTGTGTTGATTTTCAGACAATGGTATGAGTGTCGGCCGTTCAGAAAGCAATGACAAACTTTGTCCTCAACGGAGCGTTGTTGAAATCTCCACTAAGTTTGTCCTCATATGGAGCGTTGTTGAGTGAGTATAAGCAAATGACAAGGTCTTCTTCTCCATCTTTTTCTTCTCCCGCGTTCATCCGGAATTTTCTTTGGACGTAATTGCTTTGTGCCTGATTACAGCGGAGCTGCGATATTTGCACCTTTCGACACATCCGTCTTCTGTGGGCATTTGTTGACCTGGTTAACCTTCCCGGAATGACAAGGTCTGATATATACACTTCGAATGAGGATCAAAAAAGAGGAAGGCATAGAAGAAGTAGAGAAAGGTGATGATGATGATAGGCGTAATCCTATGGGTAATTACTGCTTATTCTTTGATTGATTGAAATATGAACTTCGAGTCCAATAGGAGGGGAGGCTACGCTACTGAGCTCCCTTTCACACACGCACGTGTGTGTGTGTGTGTGTGTGTGTGTGTGTGTGTGTGTGTGTGTGTGTGTGTGTGTGTGTGTGTGTGTGTGTGTGTGTGTGTGTGTGTGTGTGTGGTGTGTGTGTGTGTGTGTGTGTGTGTGTGTGTGTGTGTGTGTGTGTGTGTGTGTGTGTGTGTGTGTGTGTGTGTGTGTGTGTGTGTGTGTGTGTGTGTGTGTGTGTGTGTGTGTGTGTGTGTGTGTGTGTGTGTGTGTGTGTGTGTGTGTGTGGTGTGTGTGTGTGTGTGTGTGTGTGTGTGTGTGTGTGTGTGGTGTGTGTGTGTGTGTGTGTGTGTGGTGTGTGTGTGTGTGTGTGTGTGTGTGTGTGTGTGTGTGTGTGTGTGTGTGTGTGTGTGTGTGTGTAGTGTGTGTGTGTGTGTGTGTGTGTGTGTGTGTGTGTGTGTGTGTGTGTGTGTGTGTGTGATGTGTGTGTGTGTGTGTGTGTGTGTGTGTGTGTGTGTGTGTGTGTGTGTGTGTGGGTGTGTGTGTGTGTGTGTGTGTGTGTGTGTGTGTGTGTGTGTGTGTGTGTGTGTGTGTGTGTGTGTGTGTGTGTGTGTGTGTGTGTGTGTGTGTGTGTGTGTGGGTGTGTGTGTGTGTGTGTGTGTGTGTGTGTGTGTGTGTGTGTGTGTGTGTGTGTGTGTGTGTGTGTGTGTTGTGTTTGGTGTGTGTGTGGTATGTGTGCGTGTGTGGTGTGTATGTCGTGTGTGTGGTGTGTGTGTGTGGTGTGTGGTGTGTGTGTATGTGGTGTGTGTGGTCTGTGTGTGGTGTGTGGTGTGTGTGTGTGTGTGTGTGTGTGTGTGTGTGTGGTTGTGTGGTAGTGTGTGTGTGTGTGTGTGTGTGTGTGTGTGTGTGTGTGGTGTGTGTGTGTGTGTGTGTGTGTTGTGTGGTGTGTGTGTGTGTGTGTGTGTGTGTGTGTGTGTGTGTGTGTGTGTTGTGGGGGGGGGGGGGGGGGGGGGTGGTCTAAAACAGACTTTGCTTTCTTCAGTTTTTTCCCCATTAATTATGAACATTTCAATTGTGATAAAAGAATATGTGTGTGTGTGTGTGCGCGCGCGTGTGTGTGTGTGCGTGCGTGCGTGAGTGTGTGTGTGTGTGCGTGCGTTAGTGTGTGTGTGTGTGTGTTGGGTGTATGTAGGTGTGGTGGATATAACAGATGAACGCCAAACCATCCCATAATGAAATCAGAATATATACCACCTGTACCATGAAAATGGTCATTAAATTGAATGTGAAGGGGCGAATTAATGAAGAATATTTAAGATACAAGGTCAATAAAGCAGATGTGTTATTTAGTATTAAGGTTATATCTTTCCTTTCAGGTCGACACTGTCTATGTTTATGTTCATTTGATGGGTTGTGACGTATGCAACTGTCGGAGAAGGGGGTTTATACTCTATTACTGTACATGAGCTACACACAATTCAAGACGAAACTGAGATGCGTCCACGGCAGGAGTGGTGAATATGTTTATTATTCCGGGGACGGACATTCGCAGTAGCGAAGTGCCTTCTGAACAAAGATATAGAGTCCGTGTGTGTAAAAGTCTTGCTGTGGTGGCGTTTGCCCGTCAAAAATGATGATAGCATTCATTTCATCCAGTGGGGTTAAAAGTTTGGAGCCATGAGTTCTATGATGACTGTTAAGGCATATTTTAGTTCGAAAAGTTCTTTGACAACGTGGACAAAGAATGCTAGACGTTCCAAAAAGAGGATCTCCTGCGGTGGTTTTTCTGTCCAGTCTTTTTCCCACAGCTCTTGCAGTCCTGTTTGCTTCGCAAGTAACTATCCCTTGCGTAATGATGTACGTCATGAATTTCGGTCTTTGGCAGCAGTCTCCCATGTGTCGTGATTAATTTCGAAAGCTTAGAGCGATATCTTCAGTGTCTTTAAAGCGTTTCTTCTGGCCGCCTTGGGAGCGTTTACCACAACGCAGCTCACCGTAAAAAAAATATGCTCTTGCTGTAGTATTGTAGATTAGACATTTCATCTCAAGATTCAAAGTGTATGTTACGTAGTTCAGATACAATATGTGAAATATATAGTGTAAAGTATAGACCTCTATCTAATTTACAATAAAAGTGTAAGTGAATTTTGCTGGTCTTGCGTCTTATACGGATTAGCAATCGTTTGTTTTATTATGTGGCTGCAAAGATGAACGAGCAAGAATAAAAGATATCAGTTTTGTGACACTGATCATTACTTTCATAACATTGCTTTCATAAGCTTTAACTTCATCTGCGGTACCGTTTTATGACACTGATCACTGCTTTCATACAATGTAATTTCACCGAGGTTTGGTTTATGATCATTGCTTTCATAAAATATAACTTCACTGGTATACATTCATTAGGGGAGTTTTATGACAATGATCACTGTTTTCATAAAATCTAGCTTCACTAAGGTTTGATATTATGATTGCAGTTTTTGATTTTACATAGATAATCTTTCTTTCATGAAATCTATCCTCACTGAGATGGGGCTTATGAGGGAGGTGTTATGACACTGGTCATTGCTTTCGAGAATTCTAACTTCACTGATATACCGTTTATGAGAAGAAGTTAGTTTTACGGCAGTGGTCATTGCTTTCACGAATTTTAATTTCACTGATATACTGTTTATGAAAAGAGTATAATAACACTGATCATTGCTTTCATGAATTCTAAGTTCACTGTATGCCGTTTATAAGAAGATTTTGATGACAGTGGCCATTGCTTTCATGAACTCAGATCACACATGGAGCAATCAGATCACAAATTGAAGATTCGGATCACACATTCAGAATTCGATGTGTAAAGAATATGATCCTTTATAAACCAGCTACTCAAAATAACACGAACTGTTATATGAACTTTATCCTCGCCGTATGTTAATTTAACCAGTATATTTGTTATTTTAACTTCTAATTCCCCGGGGTATTATTGCGACCGAACTCTTTATAAATTTAAGTAACAGCTGACTGCAACAAAACAGGTTAAAATAACAACAGTCTGAGAAAGAAAAAAAAACTAAGGTGACAACTATCAGGGATAACAAGAGTTTAAAAAAAAAAAACTGTGTAGGCCAGTAAGATTTAAAGTTACAACATATGGTTAATGTAATAACTGACTGGGACACATATAACTACAGTAACAATTGCCAATGACAGATATGGTAAAAGTGGCAACTGACAATGACAACTATGATTTAATTAACAACTGTCCTTGACAGCTATGGTTAAACTAACAAGTATCAATTGCAGACATGGTTAAAGTAACTATTATCTATGACAACTATGTTTAAAGTAACAATTGTCTAGGACATACATGATTAAAGTAACAACTGTCTAGGACATACATGTTTAAAGTAACAACTGTCCATAGTAGGTACTGTCTAGGACAGAGATGGTTAAAATAGCAACTAACTATGACATGTTTTATTAAGTAACAATAACATATATTATTAAAGTAACAGTTATAAGACAGATGTGGTTAAAATAAAGGACAAAGACAGATATGGTTAAAGTAACAATATGGTTAAAGTAACAACTTTCTAGGACATATATGATTATAGTAATAACTGAATGCCGTTCCCGTGGCAAAGGATTAACGGACGCGATACTGTAGCCCGCTTACCCACGTTCGAAACACAGCGGCGACCGATTTGGCAGCAGACCAGATTGCGCTGGGTTTTAACGAGAGCAATGGCAAACTACTGAACGTAAACTTGCCAAGACACCAACAACAGCAGTAAAATGCTGGTGATGACAGCAGAAATAACTGACTAGGACATATATGGTTACAGTAACAACTGACTACGACAATGATTACAGTAACAACTATCTACGACAGTTATGGTTACAGTAACAACTATCTACGACAGTTATGGTTAAAGCAACCTGTATCTACGACAGTTATGGTTACAGCAACAACTATCTACGACAGTTATGGTTACAGTAACCTATATCTACGACAGTTATGGTTACAGCAACAACTATCTACGACAGTTATAGTTACATTAACAACTATCTACGACAGTTATCGTAACAGCAACCTATATCTACGACAGTTATGGTAACAGCAACAACTATCTACGACAGTTATGGTTACAGTAACAACTATCTACGACAGTTACGGTTACAGTAACAACTATCTACGATAGTTATGGTTAAAGACACCTATATCTACGACAGTTACGGTTATGTTAATAACTATCTACGACAGTTATGGTTACAGAAACATATATCTACGACAGGAACTATTGCTTACAGTAAAAACTATCTATGACAGTTATTGTTACAGTAACAACTATCTACGACAGTTACGGTTACAGCAACAACTATCTACGACAGTTACGGTTACAGTAACAACAATATACGCCAGTTATAGTTACAGCAACAACTATCTACGACAGTTATGATTACAGTAACAACTATCTACGACAGTTATGGTTACAGCAACCTATATCTACGACAGTTACGGTTACAGCAACAATTATCTACGACAGTTATGATTACAGTAACAACTATCTACGACAGTTATGATTACAGTAACAACTATCTACGACAGTTATGATTACAGTAACAACTATCTACGACAGTTATGGTTACAGCAACCTATATCTACGACAGTTATGGATACAGCAACAACTATCTACGACAGTTATGATTACAGTAACAACTATCTACGACAGTTATGGTTACAGCAACAACTATCTACCACAGTTATGATTACAGTAACAACTATCTACGACAGTTATGGTTACAGCAACAACTATCTACGACAGTTATGGTTACAGTAACAACTATCTACGACAGTTATGGTAACAGCAACCTATATCTACGACAGTTATGGTAACAGCAACAACTATCTGCGACAGTTATGGTTACAGTAACAACTATCTACGACAGTTATGGTTACAGTAACAACTATCTACGACAGTTATGGTTACAGTAACAACTATCTACGACAGTTATGGTTACAGCAACCTGTATCTACGACAGTTATGGTTACAGCACCAACTATCTACGACAGTTATGGTTACAGTAACAACTATCTACGACAGTTATGGTAACAGCACCTATATCTACGACAGTTATGGTAACAGCAACAACTATCTACGACAGTATGGTTACAGTAACAACTATCTACGACAGTTATGGTACAGTAACAACTATCTACGACAGTTATGGTAACAACAACAACATTCTACGACAGGTATGGTTACAGTAACAATTATCTACGACAGTTATGGTTATAGTAACAACTATCTACGACAGTTATGATTACAGCAACAACTATCTACGACAGTTATGGTTACAGCAACAACTATCTACGACAGTTATGGTTACAGCAACCTATATCTACGACAGTTATGGTTACAGCAACAACTATCTACCACAGTTGTGATTACAGTAACTATCTACAACATTTATGGTTATAGTAACAACTATCTACGACAGTTATGGTTACAGCAACAACTATCTACGACAGTTATGATTACATTAATAACTATCTACGACAGGTATGGTTACAGCAACCTATATCTACGACAGTTATGGTTACAGCAACAACTATTTACGACAGTTATGATTACAGTAACAACTATCTACGACAGTCATGGTTGCAGTAACAGCTGTCTACGACAGTTATGATTACAGTAACAACTATCTACGATAGTTATGGTTACAGACACCTTTATCTACGACAGTTACGGTTACGTTAATAACTATCTACGACAGTTATGGTTACAGAAACATATATCTACGACAGGAACTATTGCTTACAGTAAAAATTATCTATGACAGTTATGGTAACAGCAACAACTATCTATGACAGTTATTGTTACAGTAACAACAATCTACGACAGTTACGGTTACAGCAACACCTATCTACGACAGTTACGGTTACAGTAACAACTATCTACGCCAGTTATAGTTACAGCAACAACTATCTACGACAGTTATGGTTACAGTAACAGCTATCTACGACAGTTATGGTTACAGTAACAACTATCTACGACAGTTATGGTTACAGCAACAACTATCTACGACAGTTATGGTTACAGCAACCTATATCTACGACAGTTATGGATACAGCAACAACTATCTACCACAGTTATGATTACAGCAACCTGTATCTACGACAGTTACGCTTACGTTGACAACTATCTACGACAGTTATGGTTAGAGATACATATATCTACGACAGTTACGGTTACAGCAACAACTATCTACGACAGTAATGATTACAGTAACAATTATCTACGACAGTTATGATTACAGTAACAACTATCTACGACAGTTATGGATACAGCAACAACTATCTACCACAGTTATGATTACAGTAACAACTATCTACGACAGTTATGGTTACAGCAACAACTATCTACCACAGTTATGATTACAGTAACAACTATCTACGAAAGTTATGGTTACAGCAACAACTATCTACGACAGTTATGGTTACAGCAACAACTATCTACGACAGTTATGATTAGATGTATCTAATTCAACTATCTACGATAGTTATGGTTACAGCAACCTGTATCTACGACAGTTACGCTTACGTTAACAACTATTTACGACAGTTATGGTTACAGAAACATATATCTACGACAGTTATGGTTACAGCAACAACTATCTACGACAGTTATGATTACAGTAACAACTATCTACGATAGTTATGATTACAGTAACAACTATCTACGACAGTTATGGTTACAGCAACCTATATCTACGACAGTTATGGATACAGCAACAACTATCTACCACAGTTATGATTACAGTAACAACTATCTACGACAGTTATGGTTACAGCAACAACTATCCACGACAGTTATGGTTACAGCAACAACTATCTACGACAGTTATGATTACAGTAACAACTATCTACGATAGTTATGTTTACAGAAACATATATCTACGACAGGAACTATTGCTTTCAGTAACAACTATCTATGACAGTTATTGTTACACTAACAACTATCTACGACAGTTACGGTTACAGCAACAACTATCTACCACAGTTATGATTACAGTAACAACTATCTACGACAGTTATGGTTACAGCAACAACTATCTACGACAGTTATGGTTACAGCAACAACTATCTACGACAGTTATGATTACAGTAACAACTATCTACGATAGTTATGGTTACAGCAACCTATATCTACGATAGTTACGGTTACGATAACAACTATCTACGACAGTTATGGTTACAGAAACATGTATCTACGACAGGAACTATTGCTTACAGTAACAACTATCTATGACAGTTATTGTTACAGTAACAACTATCTACGACAGTTACGATTACAGCAACAACTATCTACGACAGTGACGGTTACAGTAACAACTATCTACGACAGTTACGGTTACAGTAACAACTATCTACGACAGTTACGGTTACAGTAACAACTATCTACGACAATTATGATTACAGTAACAACTATCTACCACAGTTATGATTACAGTAACAACTATCTACGACAGTTACGGTTACAGTAACAACTATCTACGACAGTTACGGTTACAGCAACAACTCTAGGACAGAAAGGTTCAGAAGCACTTTTACATATCGTGTACTCGAGAAGCAAATGGTAATAATAATACATTTATGTAGATTTGTGTAGCTTGACTCTCCCGGACTTGAACAGTACGCTTGCGGGCCGTTATAAACATTTCCAAATATATGAATACAATACACCGGGCTACAGGAAAACAAACGTTCGTGTCAACACCTGTATGTGCTTGTTACTGACTCACTAAGTAACAAACTTTGTTTTCGTTGGGTTTTGTTTGTAAGTTCGTTAACCTTTTCACAAACAGACATAAATGCTGGGTTGACTACGACATTATGAAAAGACAAAAACTGGAATACCTTGTGACAACTGGAAGTATTTGTGAGTGAGTGTGTGTGGGAGGGGGGGGGAGAGAGAGAGGGAGTGAGAGAGAGAGAGAGAGAGAGAGAGAATTCTTGATAGTCTTGTGTTATGAGGTCGTCGCTAAAAGCTACGGAGTTCGTGCTTTGTGCGACGCTTTCCGTGCTGCGGAAAGAGTCCGAGCCATATGGGATAAACCCCGGTGCAATGAAGTCGACCCTGTCGACTTTTAAGCGACACGAACTGATACATGATATTGGAGATCACAAGATGTGGGGAATCATGATGTCCCACGTCAGTCGCCACGGTACTTGATGATGATAATTTCAGCCTGTGGGAGTCTTCTTCATCTTTTTCTTCTGCGTTCATCCGGAATGTTGTATTTTTTTGACGTAATTGTGTTCTGCTTGTTTACAGCAGAGCTGCGATATATGCACCTTTAGGTCGACACATCTGACTTCTTCAGGCATTTGTTGACCGAGTTAACCTTGCCGGGGTGTGGACTCTGAAGACTGTTATGTATTTTGTTCGATAGAGTTGATAATAAGCATCATCATTCCGGTGATCTGGATGCTGTGATTCCTAGTTACAGATATAATGTGTGCACATGTTTGCGACAAATCACCTACACAATATGTTTACTGACCACAGTGATGTGCCATATCTCCAGCACAATCAGCATACTGACCAAAGCAATGTACCGTATCTCCTACACAATATATTCCTTGTGTGCGAGCGGCGGTGTTGCAGTAGTTGATGCTCAGCTGCTGGCCTGATGGTCACAGGTTCAATTCACGTTGAGGCAGATTCAAATTTGTAAAACTGACCAGGACTTGCAGGTTAACCCAGTCTAAAACGTGTACCAGGAAATGTTTTGGGAAGCAAGGGAGGTCGGCAGAATACTGATCAGATCACCCCTATAATGATGATTGGTCTATAAAAATGGGTACAGCACCATATACCATTTGAGCCTTAAGAGACATGTAAAAGGGTCCTTGACTTTATATAGGGTGTAGTTTTAATGACTGTGCAGTATTTGAAAATACTGCTGGTCCAAGATTTGTATTCACCCTCTGTAAAGTTCATGCAACATAATAGGTAAATACAAAACTTGGACCGGCAATATATTCAAACACTGCACAGTCATTAAAAACACACCCTTTATGAATTATAGGATAGAAAAAGACAGGATTCAAGAAACTTGACACAATCTATCATGTAGTGACCTTTAATGGAATGAAAAAACAAAAAACCGGTCAAAGGATACCTTCAAAATAAGTATCATCTCAACATTTCATAAATGACATATCACAAATAATTGTCCTTAAAACAGATTTATCCATGTTGATGACATTACACTGATACACAAGGTGTCCGTAAAAATCATATGAAGTTTTAAATTGAAATAACTTGAGACACATAAATGACATATCACAAGTAATTGTTGGTAAAACAGATTTATCTATGTTGATGACATTACACTGATACACAAGGTGTCCGTAAAGATCATGTGAAGTTTTAAATTGAAATAACTCGATATATCAATGTAACATACATGAAGTCAAGATGTAAGTAAAAACAGAATTTATCGCTTTATCGCTCTTAAATATGGGAGAGGTAATATTTCTATGATGGCAAGCTAGAGGTCAGCGCAGCTGAAAGGTTTATTCCGCTCGCGCTTAAACTTCCCATGCTCTGATTTTCGGTTAGTGGGTTTATTCCACAAACCGCTCAGTTAGACTTAAACACTGACTTCTCAGTTAGATAGCAATGGCAAACTAAGAAGTTAGTTGCATAGCCTTTACACAATGTAGCAGTCAACCCCAGCATATTTTGGCTATTCGTGATTCCTGGGCAAGTTTACGTTTAGTAGTTTGCCATTGCTTTCTCAGTGACTGACACCCATACCATTTCATAAAAACCAACGTAAGGCAGTCTGCTGCCAAACGCCCCACAGCTGTGTTTCGAACGCAGTGTGCAGGATTAGGGACTGCTTCCGTAACACCTTCGCCACGGAGCCGGCTAATGGCAAACTACTGAATGTATAGATTGTGTAGAAAAATTCAGCCTTGGTTTGATTGCAACGTTCTGCAAAGGGCTTGCAACATTTTAAAAATTCGAAGCCAGTAATCATAGCAAGTAACTTACAAAATATTTTGTTTAATTTCCCCATGGATGTACTTTTAAAATGTTCCCTTTATAACTATGTATTGCATCTATATAGTATTGAAAACAAAATTGTTCAAACAACTAACTTTAAACTATACAGGTGTAATAGTAGCTATTAGTCATTAATCGTGGTCCATTCCTGTGTCAGTGAATATCACACAAAATGTCCCATTGTCCCATGTGAAAAGTAGACTAGACAGCAGTCCCAACAAACCAAAGGAACAAGCATACATGCATAAGGTCACTGCCAGAATGCCTAAATAAAAGTCTGCCACTAAAATATAATTCTTCGTTGATGGAAGTGGCAGTCACTAGAAAACCATCAGTTGCACACACATTACTGCATAAGACAAAAGCAACTATATTCAGCAACCGGCCATTCGCTATTTTTCTTAACATAATAATTATATGAATATCTATGTTCTCTGCTGACAAATTACGAAAATAGGAAAACTAAGAAGAGTTCAGTATTGAAGAATATTGATTATTAAGACCAGAGGTTAATATGGCCACATAGATTAGAGCGTTTGATCATAAACTTCTCCTGCAGCATGTTGACTGTACGGGGCAAACATATGTATCCATGCAAGCTCATTGAATGCAGCAAATTAAGTTAGTTGCATATCCTTTACAGGATGTCGCAGTCAACTCTAGCATTTGCTGTTCGTGATCCCTTAGCAAGTTTACGTTCAGTAGTTTGCCATTGCTTTATGAACGACTGGCATTCATACCATTTCATTAACAACCAACACAAGGCGATCTGCTGCCAAATCGCCTGCAGCTGTGTTTCGAACACGGTATGTGGGATTACCAACTGTGTCTGTAACCCCATTGCCATGGAGCAATGCAGCAAGCAATTCATCCAGAAAAGTAGCTTGTATAGAGCAAATAATTTGTCCATATAAATTGAATGTATGGAGCACGTATTTCACCCATACCATTTGATTGCATGTAGCAAGTATTTCATACATACAACTGGATTGTTTGGAGTAATTCATTCACCCAAAAAAAAAAACTGATTGTATGGAGCAAGTAATCAGTGGCGTGCAGAGGTTCTTTGATGCCCGGGGCCAACCCCTTGATTGGATGCCCCTAAATTTTTCTTTACCTCATTAATTCCTCCTCCCCTTCGACTGCACTGTGCTACCCCCTCTCCCTAACTGGGTGCCCCCTCCCAGCTGGGTGCTCGGAGCCGTTGCACCCCCCCCCCGCACCCCCCTCTGCACGCCACTGCAAGTAATTCGTCCATACAAGTAGATTGTAGAGTAAGCAATTCATCCAACTTAATTGTATGGTGTAAGAATTTTATCCAAACAAGCTGATTGCATGGAGCAAGAAATTTATCCAAACAAGTTGATTGTGTGAAGTAAGTTATTTATCCAAAACACTGATTATTTGGAGCAAGCAATTTGCCCACACAAATTGCTTCTATGGAATAAGTAATGCGTTTATTAGAGAGTAGTAATGTTAAAGTCTGAGAGTGAGTGAAGAAGAGAAAGGAAGGAAAGTGTACTATCCACTACATCATCATGGCTCCTAAAACATTAATAGGATGTATTTTTAATGACTGTGGGGTTTTTGAAAATATTACCATTCCAAGTTTTGTATTTACCTTTTATGTTGCATGAACTCTACTAAGGGTAAAACAAAACTTGAACAGCAATATTTTCAAAAACCCAAGTCATTAAAAATACACCCTATATAAGTCAGAAGTGGGTAGCATGTATTCAAAAAATGAAAGTAAAGAACCCATTTCACATGCCTTGAGGTGTATTGGTCATATGGTGCGAGTCTCACATGTTTATAGATCACATGACACTCGAGGAGGGACATGGTCAATAAAACGCCAGCCACTTTTACTTCCCAAGTCATTTCCTAGTACCCATTTTAGTTTTAATCAACAGACCTACAACAATTGTTGGACACTGTAGTAACAGAGAATTCAAGGAAAGGACTCTCCTTGAATATCAAGAAAACAGTAACAATGGTGATATCAAACAAAATGGTGACACCAAAATGTGACATAGAAATAGAAGGAAAAATTCTTAACCAAGTGGATAATTTTAGATACCTAGGGACATTTATAACATCAGATGGAAGATGTACAACAGAGATTAAGAGCAGAATAGGGCAAGCAAAGGCCGCATTTCAGAAAATGAAGAGTATCTTGTGCAATAGGTCACTATCACTGAGTGTAAAGAAAGAGAGTGCTGAAATGCTGTGTAGAACCAGTTTTGCTGTATGGCAGTGAATCTTGGAATGTAAATGAACAAATTAAGAAGAAATTAGAAGCAACAGAGATGTTGTTAATTCCTTGGACTGCCAGAGTAACTAACAACGACTGCCTGAAACAGGCTAATGAAATTAGAACACTATATACAACAATAAGAAAGAGACAAACAGCTTTCTTTGGTCATGTAATGAGAAGAGAGGTATTGGAGAACATCATGACAACTGGAAAGATCGAGGGGAAGAGAGGCAGAGGCAGACCAAGAGAAATGATGCTGGATGGATTGAGACGGTGGCACGGAGGAATATCAGCAGCAGAGTTGATCCAGAAGACCAAAGACCGAGATCTGTGGAGAGCCATGAACGCCTACGCCAGCTGGCAGGGCACTTGATGATGATGATGATTTTAGTTTGGGTCGATGTGAGAGCACAGGTCAATTTAAAAGATCTGTCACAGAGCACAGGTCAATTTAAACGATCTATCACAGAGCACAGGTCAATTTAAATGATCTGTCACAGAGCACAGGTCAATTTAAACGATCTGTCACAGAGCACAAGTCAATTTAAACGATCTGTCACAAAGCACAGGTCAATTTAAATGATCTGTCACAGAGCACAGGTCAATTTAAACGATCTGTCACAGAGAACAGGTCAATTTAAACGATCTGTCACAGAGCACAGGTCAATTTAAACGATCTGTCACAGAGCACAGGTCAATTTAAACGATTTGTCACAATTTGAATTTGAATTCTTGACCATCGGGCTGGCAGAAAGGCATACCACATGTTTTAATTTTTTTTTATTTTTAATGGTCCCATACCAGTTTCTTGCTGTAGGTCTGTGCTGTGATAGTGGCAAGGAGAGATCATCAATGAACATCACAGTAAGCGGGGAGATACTAGAACAAGTAACAAGTTTCTCCTATCTTGGACATGTAATAACAGATGATGGCAGAAGTGAAATAGAAATCAAAAAGAGAATAGGAATGGCCAAAAATGCTTTCAACAACATGAAATCAGTATTAACATCCAGAGACATTAACAATGCAGTAAATATTAGAATTGTCAAAATTTATGTATATTCAACACTACTATATGACATGGAAACCTGGTCAATGAACAAGCAATTAGAAAGTCGAATAGAGGCCCTGGAGATGTGGATATACAGAAAAATATGTCGTATTTGATGGAAACAAAAACAATCAAATACAGAGACTCTAGAAACACTGGGAATGAACAGATTTGATGAAAGAAATAAACAAGAGGCAAGTGAAATATTTTGGCCACATATTTTAAAAGACATAACACTCTTATAAACACCATACTGGGGGGAAAGGTTTAAGGCAAACGAGCAAGAGGTAGACAATAATACAAGTGGGAAGATAACATCAAGAGATGGACAAACAGCAGTCTGACAAAAGGTACAGTCAGGGCGAGAGACAGACACCTGATTGATTAATATGACAGCGCTTCGCATTTTGTAGGCCTAGAGCAAGGAGGAAATGCGGACAGTTTTTTTCCCTCACTGTGACAAGCGACTAGCCCAGACATCGAACCCATGCCCAACCTTGCTCATGACCTTACCATTGGAGTTCGCTATCAACTTCGCTAGCGCAATAACAAGTATTTTTTCCGCATATCCTGTACAGGACATTGCAGTCAACACCAGCATTTTTCAGCTTGGCAAGTTTTACGTTCAGTAGTTTGCCATTGCTTTTTGAACGACCGACTCACATACCCCCGTTAAGTAACCAACACGATGCGATCCGCTGCCGAATTTCACGCAGCTGTGTTTCATACGAGAGTATACGGGATTACGAACAACGTCCTTAACCCCTACGTCAGGGAGACAGGCAACGTGTATATTTTTTTTTCCGCATATCCTATTTGAAGGACATCGCTGTCAACACCAGCATTTTACCGCTGTTGTTGATTTCTTGGCAAGATTACACTCTGAGCAACGGGCTCACATACCCCCGTAAGTAACCGAATCCGATCCGCTACCGAATCTCGCGCAGCTACGTTAACCTACGTGGATATATGGGATTATGAAATAAGACGTTAATCCCTTAGCCAGAGACCAGCAACGTGTATATACCTTTTGTAAATACAAAAAGCAATGGTAAACTATTGAATGTTGGCTTGCCAAGAGATCACGAACAGCCAAACAATGCTGGGGTTGACTTCAACGTCCTGTAAAGGATATGCAACTAACTTTAAATACAGTTTAAATCACTTCAAAAACTTTATGGGTAGTCTATTATATATTATAAGGGGTCACAGTTCCCCCAGGGTCCAGATCCGCCCCATCAGGTCCCCACGTCCTTGTGTGTCATTCGGATGACCACCTCTGCCCTGTCAAGTTCAAGTGCAGATACTACACATTGATCTTAGCCAAAAGACCCCAGAAGCGATCCTGTGTAAAAACCAACTTTAATGTGATTATAACAACCAACTTTAAAGTGATTATAAAAATTAACTTATAAAGTGCAGTGGATTAAAAACTGACATGTAAAAACAACAGTAGGCCTACATATTAATTTAACAATAGTAAATACAATTAATATATAAATAACAATTCGCGTGTAATTGGCATATATATAACATATAACATTGAGCATAGCCTACGATGGGTAGCGTTGTGATGTTCTGTTGTGATAATTTGGTGTGTCAAGTGTGTGCCGCGTGGTTACACACCCGCTTCACACGCGTGATCCGGGACTGTTTCCTGATCCGGTCAGGGATATGCACTACTGACGAGCTCAAATGAGGGCGAAACTCGAGTATAGTGCTTCCATATTGACGTGGATAGGCCTTAGGTTCATACCAGAATGCGATCGGCGTTGCCAGTAGTGGGTTGTGCTCAATATTTAAATATATATAACAGTTAAACAGATAACCAAAAAAAAAAAATAGACCTTATCAAACACACATGGGGGAGTTGTGGCTGAGGGGGTATGGTGTCTGCCTCAGGGTTTGAAGGTACTGGGTTTGATCCCAGCATGAGGCTAGGAATTTTTCCACAAACGTTCGCTATCTAATGATATAATAATATGTTGGCTACTCAGAGCGAACATCTAGGTTTCTCGGATAAGGGCAACAAACAGGCGGTTGTGTGTGTAAGTTGTGCATGTTAAAAATTTCACAGCGGTTGGAAATTGCAAAGACTAGGCTTTAAGGCCTCTTCCCTGGCAAAATTATTAGGAAAAGGAGTCTCCACGGTCAAGTGGTTATGTACCTTAATCCGTGCTCCGAAGGTTGTGCGTTCAATTCTGGGCTACGTCGTTTGGTTCACGGGTGCAATTTTCTTGGAGACTCCCGGTGATTATCACTGTAGCTACAGAGTTTGTGCTTTGTGAGACGCTTTCAGCGACCATCCTGCAGAAAGAGGCTGGGCCATATGGGGTGAAATCTGGTGCAATGAAGTCAATCCTCTTGGCTTTTAAACCTTGGTTTGTTTTCACCATATGCCTCAATGTCCAACACTCTTTCATCTCATCATGTTCCTCTTGTACCATGCGGTGTTGAGGTGAAGCATAAACAGCGGGAGGGTGCCCGTTTATGAGCTTCACGTATCCAGATTCCCATGGACTGATATTCCCTCTATCCTTTGTTTACATGCCTAGCCTCTTCTTCAGTTTCCATTACTTTAATGTAACCAATTTTTAAAAAAACCTGATGTCATTCCTCACTTGTCTCTCATTTCCACTTCTCTATTTATGTACCCTGCCCTTTCTTTGTTCTGTACCCATCCCCCTTATACCTTTCTTATAAGGACTGGCATTTCCCCCTCCTGGCACCAAATTATTTCACCTTACATTACACTTTACCCACTGCATCACTTCCTTTCTGCTGGTTCACGGAGCTCATAGCACAATTTGATTTATGTGCTCTTAGATTTGAACGTCTTCAGAGCCTCTCCTCAGTGACTTTATTGTAGTTTTTTAAAGTTGTTCTAGCAGTGTCTTCTTGTTTTGTTGTTGTTGTTGTTGTTGTTGTTGTTGTTGAAGGCTTTCTAGCCACAGCTTACATTATGTAACTTGTGATTGTGTTCTTGTAAAGTTAACTAATTACATTTTCCATTTCTGTTGATTTTCTCCCTGTAATAAGTAGCAATGTGTGGGTTAAAATAACAGTTGACACAGGAGTTAAACCAGTGATTCTCAACCTTTTTTGGCCCATTCCCCCCCCCCCTTCACCATATTTTCAGAACGCCATTCCCCCCCTTCCTATCAAAAATTTGGCCTGTTCCCCCCTTCACCGTATTTTCAGAACGTCATTCCCCCCCCCCCCCCCTTTTCATATTTCCTATCTAAAAATCCCCTCACCCCTACACAGTATACGTAAAAGTGGAAGGCAAATGTAATAGCATATACTAAAACAAGTCTAGACATTCACATAAAACATGATTTTTGGGTCTACTTACTTTATAAAATGAATTTTAGAAGGACGAGACATACATAACTGTAAAGTATGAAGGGAAAAACTATGTCAAGTAATCGGTTCTTGTATTAACACGATCTTGAAATGGTCTTCATTCCCCCCCTGGAAACCCTGAAATTCCCCCCTGGAGGGGGGGGGGGGGGGAATTCCCCACCGGTTGAGAACCACTGAGTTAAACAGATCATCATCTTCATCTTCCACTTTCCTTCTCTCACTGTAATAAGTAGCAATGTATGGGTTAAAGTAACAGTTCATTGTGACACAGGAGTTAAACAGATCATCATCTTCATCTTCATCAAAGTCTTAGTCTTCATCTTAGTCAAACAAGCCACTAGAATAACAAAATCATCTGCAACACTTATAGATCATGTTTATACTATGTGTGCTGACAACATCACAAAATGGACTGTACCTATTAATGCAATGAGCGATCTCTACCCAGTATGTTGCATGAGGTCGAAAAGAGGTACCAATACTCCAAAACACAAACATATAAGTATAAACTACAGAAATTATAAAAACTTCAATCAAGATGTCTTTTTACAAGGCTTGCTCAACTGATCTCTGGACTATGTTTACCAGCTTCCTATGCTGGATGATGCTATGGACCACTGGATGATGCTATGGACCACTGGCTGAAGACCTTTCTAAGTGTATTTGATAAGCATGTTCCATTTAAGGAAGTTCGTGTTAAACATCACACTAAGCCCCCGTGGATCACACAGGAGGTAGTTGAACTTATGAGAGACCGGGACAGGGACATAAAAAATAGAGATCAAACTATGTACCGTATTCTGAGAAACTAAGTTCAATATGTTATTCGAAATGAAAAGAAAAACTATTTTAAGAACTTAATAATAGATAAAAAAAACACTAAAAATATATGGAAAGCAATTAATACCTTGACAAACAAACACAAATTTTCACAACCACTAACATCAAATCAAATTACCCGGGAAGGTTAACCCGGTCAACAAATGCCCGCAGAAGTCGGATGTGTCGGCCTAACGGCGCAAGAACGCAGCTCTGCTGTAAACAGGCACAACGCAATCACATCCGGAAAAAAACTCCGGATGAACAAAGAAGAAGAAGAAGAAATCAAATTACAAGCGATCAATTCAGTAGATTCTTTCAGTCCAACATAAACCAACTATCTATACGTGTTGCAGATGATTTTGTTATTCTAGTGGCTTGTTTGACTAAGATGAAGACTAAGACTTTGACGAAGATGATGCGCCTCATGATATATCTTTATTATCATCATTCTGTGAGAACAAATGCTATGGTGACATTCCCTCCAACATACCGCTAATGACGACCACTGAAGTATTTACTCATCTCAGTAACCTAAAAAACAATAACTCATCAGGACTAGATGGAATCAGTAATCGAATCCTTCGCAATGCAGCACCGGCTATCTGCGAGTCACTAACTTTTATATATAATCAATGTCTCACCAAAGGTCACTTCCCATCAGTCTTTAAAATTGCCAAAGTGTATCCTCATTTAAAAGCTGGTTCATTAGACGATCGTCTCATGAGTAATTATAGGCCAATTTCAATATTATCCTCACTATCCAAACCGCTAGAAAGGCACATCCACAAAACAACACTAGAGCACTTATTTCGCCACAAACTAATAGTTGACAGTCAGTCAGGATTTCGGCCAAAATATTCTTGCCATACGGCCCTAACAAACATGATAGAAAACTGGCATCAAAATATTAACAACAATACTCTATGTGGAATGGTGTTTATAGACCTTAGAAAAGCAATCGATATGATAGAACATACTATTCTAATTAAAAAAACTAGAAACAATGAAAATAAGCTTTAATATAGCGACATTAATAAAGTCATTTTTATTAGACAGAAAACAAGTAGTATCACACAATAAATCTCTATCTCAAGCCATTACCATTAATATTGGAGTACCTCAGGGGTCTATACTTGGCCCTTTGTTATTTGCCATTTATATAAATGATCTTCCCTTATATCTGTCATCGTCCTGCGATCTATTTGCAGATGACTGCACAGTATATACAAACGCTATTGATCATAAATGGATAGAGTCATTATTGATACCTATCTTTAAGAAAGGAGACAAGTTCCAATGTGGAAATTATAGAGGAATATCACTACTGTCCACAAGCTATAAGATACTATCCGCAGTATTACTAAATAGACTAAAACCATATTCAGAAGACATATTAGGTGACTACCAGGCGGGTTTTAGACAAAACAGATCAACAATAGATCAGATATTTATCTTACGACAAATAGACGAGAAACATTGGGAATATAAAAGAGATCTCCATAACATTTTTGTGGATTTTAAAAAGGCTTATGATAGTGTCCATAGGAATAGTCTATGGAATGTTATGCAGGAATTTGGAATACCAAGGAAGTTAATTAACATGACCAAACTATGCATGGAAGATACTTATAATATAGTAACATATAAAGGCAGGAAATCAGACCCCTTCCAAATAACATCTGGCTTGAAACAGGGTGATGCACTATCGCCGCTACTCTTCAATCTGGCTCTAGAGAAAGTTGTAAGGAAGGTAAAGGAGGAATGTGATATTGGAGGAACATCCAAGCTGCTTGGTTATGCAGATGATATAGATATTATAGGGCAAAGTGAACAAAAGACATTAGAAATATTGACTCACTTAAAGGAAAAAGCCCAACAGATGGGGCTGGTTATCAACCAAGATAAGAAAGAATATATGGTAATTTCAAGAGACGGAATGGCTAAAAACTCTGGCCACATACAAATAGATAATATGACCATTAAAAGAACGGAAACATACAAATACCTGGGTACAATCTTCAACTGCTCCAACATCATAAGGGAAGAAATACAAACTAGAATCAACTCTGGAAATAAGATATACTATGCACTACAACATCTACTAAAATAAAGGGGGCTATCTCGTAACACCAAAATCACAATATACAAAACACTGATCAGACCAGTTGTGCTGTATGGCTCTGAAACCTGGAGTACAACGAAAGGAGACGAAGCCTTGTTACAAACCTTTGAGAACAAAATTTTAAGACGCATCTTTGGACCCATTAGGGATACACAAAGTGGAGAGTGGAAAAGAAGAAGTAACAAAGACATTTATGATTTGTTTAAGTCCCCGCTAATCACTGGTATCATGAAGGCTAATAGACTACAATGGCTGGGGCATATAGAAAGAATGGAAGATAATAGGGAAACAAAACTCGCTTACACTCAGGAAATAAATGACCGTAGACCCCGAGGTAGACCAAGAAGGCGGTGGAGAGATAATATACATACAGACCTACAAGCACTTGGAATCAACAACTGGCAAGAGAAGGTCCACCAGAGAGACGAATGGAGACAGATTGTATTTGCAGCAAAGAACCTCAATGGCTCGGAATGCTGAAGAAGAAGAATTGATCATAATGTGCTAGAATTATCCTTGCAACAGGAAATAAATAGTGTAGTTAACAGGAGTCATGCAAACCGCATGCAAATTAACATTTCTGAAACAAAAACTATGTTAATAGGAACAAGGCAAAGACTTCACACTCTAAACTCGCAGAGAACTCTTCAGCTGCACATTGGTAGCATGTCTACAGAAAGTGTAACCGAGCACAAGGCACTGGGTCGTAAAGATCAAAATCTATCCTTTAATTCTAATGTTCATGCTCTAGTTAAACAAATAACCAAAAAAGTATACCAACTTGCCAAAATAAAAAATTTCCCCGACAAAAACACAAGAAAGATATTCTATACTTTCCACATACAAACACATATTGATTATTGCTCCACAATCTGGGATGGATGCCCCCAAATCAATAACACAACACCTGTATTCACTCTAGAAAAGGGCAGTGCATTTAATCAATGGTAATAAGCTTACAGACAATTCTAACCTACATGAACGTCTTCAGTTACTGCCCCTCCACAAAAGCCTACTTTTTAATAAGGATAAACTAATTCACAAAATCCTATTTCAAAATGCTCCAAGCTATCTTTGGCCATTGTTTAAATATAAAGCAAGACATAGCGAACGACTAAATATACTTCATGTCCCTAAACCTGTGTTAGACTTATATAAAACAAGCTTAGCATACTCTGCCACTCAGTTTCTTCCACAAGAAATCAAAGACACCACCAATCATTATACATACAGTCACAACCTGTTTGAAAATTACCTCAGGACAGACTACATGCCCCCATTAAAAAAAAAAACATAATAAAGACAATAATAATGGTAAATTATCTTGAACGACAACTAGCCAAAAAACATTCCCATATGTATGGCATGTTACACCTTCCTTGGGTATTTATAATGCCCATGTTAAATATTGCCTCAGTGAGTCATGTATTATTGACTATTTTTCATGCGTTTTAATGCTTATTGTTCTTTTGTTGTCAAAGATTTGCTTCATAAGAGATGTTAAATGAAAGAATGTATGAGAGGAAATAGAAAAGACGGGCAAAATGTCAGATGGGCCTGCATGCCCAATTCTAAACCCTTTGAAAATAAAGATTTTTGTTCATTCGTTCATTCGTTCTTCCACTTTCCTTTTCTTACTGTAATAAGTAGCAATATGTGTGTTAACATAACAGTTCATTGTGTCACAGGAGTTAAACAGATCATCATCTTCATCTTCCACTTTCCTTGTCCCACTGTAATAAGTAGCAATGTATGGGTTAAAGTAACAGTTCATTGTAACACAGGAGTTAAACAGATCATCATCTTCATCTTCTACTTTCCTTGTCTCACTGTAATAAGTAGCAATGTGTGGGTTAAAGTTACAGTTGACAGTGTCACAGGAGTCAGAACAGATCATCATCTTCATCTTCCACTTTCCTTGTCTCACTGTAATAAGTAGCAATGTGTGGGTTAAAGTTACAGTTCATTGTGATCCAGGAGTTAAACAGATCATCATCTTCATCGTCCACTTTCCTCCTCTTACTGTAATAAGTAGCAATGTGTGGGTTAAAGTTACAGTTCATTGTGATCCAGGAGTTAAACAGATCATCATCTTCATCGTCCACTTTCCTCCTCTCATTGTAATAAGCAGCAATGTGTGGGTTAAAGTTACAGTTCATTGGGACAGATTATCATCTTCTACTTTTGCTATCAAGTGACTTAGGGAGGAATAAGTTCACATTCCAGTATCCAATGGCTGCCACTGGATAGTGTCATTACATGTGATTGAACAGTGTCTTTGATGTCATAAATCCATTTTCTTCTCGGGCATCCTCTTGCTCTCATATCAGATCGTCTCTGATGTAGCACCATTGCTGGTAGTTGACGTTGTTGAATTCTAATGAGACGTGGAACCATTTGCTCTTCTACCTTTCCATACGTATGTAGCACAAGCTGTTGATCCATCTGTCTAACATTATTTCTTTCTCTGTCACTGATAATTAATTTGGCAACTCTTCTCAAGCATCTCTTCTCATCTTGTAACTGTTGTTTTTGCATAAGTGTGACTGGATAATGTCCATGATTGACACTGATAGCACAGAGTTGTTGCTATTTACTATCTGTTGTGGAGGTCAGCATGGCCGAACGTATAAGAGCACTTGCTTTTAAACTTCCACTGTGCTGGTGCTAAGGTAGCAGGTTCAACCCCTACACTATTCAGATGGACTTACATGCTGACTTCTGATCCTTGACTTGGGGACATTAATTACAAGTACCTCAGAAGTTGGAGTGGATTCCCCTGACAGTGGGGAATTGGCAATAGGGGAAGATAACCCTCATGTAAAATCAATCCAGTGCACACACCAGTAGTAGTAACTGCCAGTAGCATGTGCGTGGGTACTCTGGAGTTCAAAGCGAGAAAACGAACACACAAAAACATGATGAATATACATAATACTTGACAATTCTCATGTTTAATATATTCTTAATTTCTTTAGAGATCTTAACATTGTTTGTTTTATATTATTTAAAATGTACACAGATATATCAGGAACATTGAAACACAAATATATAAGTAGTAGCACATGTCAACATGCTTGAAACAGCAGTACATATCAAAGAGATAAAAACAAGAGTATATATACATTTACATGCAAATTACATTCAAAACAGATATGTAACATTAGTATACACAAAAAACTGACAAAATTAAACAACTGCATGCATAAAATAGACATAAATATTAATTAGTACATACAAATTGGAGGTATAAAACTAGCAAATACAAAATATACAAAAAAAGCAAATATGACATTGACAAACTATAAACAACAGTGTCATATAAACAACAGTTATGTGAAAACCGATAAATAAAACAGCAGTAAATATACAAAGAACATTTGAACAGCAACACATATAATAAAGATATGCAAACAACAGCAAATATAAAGTAATATATATATATATATATAATAATGGACATACATGAACAATCATAAATATAAATGGAACAAATGAATAATAGTGAACAGAAAAGGACATAATAAACATAATGAAGAATCAAACAGGTTGCACAATCTACTGCCTGGCATACTTTGCTGTATTTCGTCAGGTGTATACTGCAGAAGTCACTCAATGAAAAACAGAGCAAAACATTGAACCCTCACAATGAAATATACAACACACATATTCCCATTGTAATAAACTAATTAAGTGCCATAGGATAATAAATGTCTTTATTTCAACTTCACGTAACTACCATGGGCTTATAAATTAAACTATATTTAAATATAAATACAGTAGTTTTCCCTTTACAACCCCAGTTAATTTAATACAACATGCTTGCTACCATTTAACAACATTTAAGTCATAATCGTGACATACCCTTACTTCCCATTTCCCACCATGCATGTTTTGTTTGGTCGAAATTACTTTTTGTTTGGCAATGAATCTGTTAAACTGTCTACAACAATAATTTTAAACTGACTAATGATGCCAGGTAATAAATTGTACAACCAACTGTTTGTGCCTTCGTTATTCATATTAAAAATAGAAAATGTAACATGTGAACATTAGCAAGTGTGAAATGGATTTCAGGGAACAGTCCCTTATGAAAGAATCTTTTCTAAGTGTCTTGGCAGAAAGCTTAAATACTGATGCTGTTTGGGATGATGTCTGGGTCCAGGTACTCGTAAGGTGGGTTTCTGTGCAGGTTCCTTTCTTTAATTGTCTTACTGATTTGGTGAAGGTCACTGCGAAACCTGTAAGGCAAGGAGATTATGTTTTTTAGAATGGCTGTGATACTTCTTCTTTCATTCTTCTCATTCTTTCCTCTGTTCTTTTTTTCATTCTTTTGTACCTTCTTTCCTTGCTTTCTTTTGTTCCTTCTTTCCTTGCTTTCTTGTGTTCCGTCTTTCCTTGCTTTCTTTTGTTCCTTGTTTCCTATCTTTCTTTTGTTCCTTCTTTCCTTGCTTTCCTTTGTTCCTTGTTTCCTTTCTTTCTTTTGTTATTTGTTTCCTTTCTTCCTTTCTTTCTTTTGTTCCTTCTATATTTTCTTCCTTTCTTCCTATTGTTCCTTCTTTCATTTCTTCCTTTGTTTTGTTCCTTCTCTCCTTCTTCCTGTCTTTTGTTCCTTCTTTCTTTCTTTTGTTCCTTCTTTCTTTTGTTCCTTCTTTCTTTTGTTCTGTCTGTCTGTATTTCTTTCCTTCCTTTCATTCCTTCCTTTTGTTCTTTCTTTCAGTCAGTCTTCCTTTCATTCAGTCTTACTTTTCTTTCATTATTTATTTCCTTACGCCCGCTCCTTTTTTCATTCTTTCCTTTTCTTTTGATCTTTCCTTTTCTTTCAGTCCTTCCTTTCATTTGTTCCTTTTGTTCTTTCCTTTTCTTTCATTCCTTCCTTTTCTTTCTTTCCTTTCTTTTATTCTTTCCATTCTTTTCTTTTTTTGGTTCTTTCCTTTCTTTCGTTTGAATTTTCCTTTCCTTTCTTTCATTCTTTCCTTTCCTTTCCTTTCCTTTGTTCTTACCTTTTCTTTTCTGTCATTCTTTCCTTTCCTGTTCTTCTTTCATTCTTTCCTTTACTTTCATTCTTTCCTTTCCTTCTATCTTTCATTCTTTTCTTTCATTTTTTCATTTCCTTTCTTTTGGTCTTTCTTTTCCTTTCTTTCCTTCATTCTTTCCTATCTTTCATCTTTCCTTTCTTCCTTTACTTTCCCTTCTTTTCTGTCCTGTCCCTTCTTTTCTGTCCTGTCCATTTCTTCCTTTCTTTCCTGTCCCATCCCTTCCTTTCTTTAAATCCTGCCCTGTCCCCTCCCTCCTCTCCCTTCCCATCCCTTTCTTCCCTTCCCACCGATCCCTTTCCGCCCTTCTTGTCCATTCCTTCCCATCCGTCCCTTTCTACCCTTCCTGTCCGCCCCTTTCCGCCATCCTGTCCCGTCCAGTCCCGCACAGACTGTCTGTCTGTTCTCTCTGTCTTTCTTGCTCTGTGTATAGTTTCTCCACTTGCTTGTAAGTTGTAAGAGAGAAAGAAACTCAACACAGAAGATAACTGGTTAATTCACACCTCCGTGAGGTAGTATTGAGGAGCTATGAACGTGTAGTGGTTACTGCAATTGTTTAATAATGCAGCGGTTGACGTGTCAAACATGATCACACTTGCAGACCAGAACATGGGTCTACCACATCTGAGTCAAACAGCTTCTGGATTAGTAATGGTAATTTTTAATGACAGTTATTGTCAACTGACTCTAACAACCTAATATCCAAAGGGACTGCAAAGAAATCAGACCACGACTTACTCATCAACTATCTCTCTGGCCTGTGGGACTGTGAGGAGATCAGACAACAACTTAATAATCAACTATCTCTCTGGCCTGTGGGACTGCGAAGAAATCAGACCACGACTTACTCATCAACTATCTCTCTGGCCTGTGGGACTGTGAGGAGATCAGACAACAACTTAATAATCAACTATCTCTCTGGCCTGTGGGACTGTGTGGGACAACTTAATAATTAATTATCTCTCTGGCCTGTGGGACTGTGAGGAGATCAAACAACAACTTACTCATCAACTATTTCTCTGGCCTGTGGGACTGTGAAGAGATCAAACAACAACTTACTCATCAACTATTTCTCTAGCCTGTGGAACTGTGAGGAGATCAAACAACAACTTACTCATCAACTATTTCTCTGGCCTGTGGGACTGTGAAGAGATCAAACAACAACTTACTCATCAACTATTTCTCTGGCCTGTGGAACTGTGAGGAGATCAAACAACAGCTTACTCATCAACTATTTCTCTGACCTGTGGAACTGTGAAGAGATCAGACAACAACTTACTCATCAACTATCTCTCTGGCCTGTGGGACTGTGAGGAGATCAGACCATGACTTACTTATCAACTATCTCTCTGGCCTGTGAAGAGATCAAACAATGACTTACTCATCAACTATCTCTCTGGCCAGTGGGACTGAGGAGATCAAACAACGACTTACTCATCAACTATTTCTCTGGCCTGTGGGTCGAAGATATACTGAACTTCAAAATCTCCAATGCTTTTTGTTCCCTTTGCGCTGAGAATCTTCGTCACAATCATAATGTCTAATGTGGTAGGTCTGTCTGGCAGGCAATCCAGAATCTCATGTTCTGTGATGGTGACATTCTAGAACAGAAATTAACGTTTCTAAATACACATAAAAAGATATAATATATCAGAAATAATCTTCTTCTTCCTTCTTCCTTCCTTTCTCCGTTCTCCCTTCTCTCTTCCTCCCACCTCCCTTCCCCCCTTCTCCCTTCCTCCTTCCTTCCTTCTCCCTTCCGTCTCCCTTCCTCCTTTCTTCCTTCCTTCTCCCTTCCTTCCTTCTTTCTTCCTTCCTTCCTTACTTCCTTCTTTCTTCTTCTGCTTCGTCTTCTTCTTCTGCACTTTATTCACTATAGTTAGTTGCATATCCTGTACAGAATGTTGCAGTCAACCCCAGAATTTGTTGGCTGTTTATGATGTCTTGGCAAGTTTCAGTAGGTTGCCATTGATTTCTGAATGACCGGCACCTATACCATTTCATAAAAACTAATGTAATGCAGTCTGCTGCAAAATTGCCCACAGCTGAGTTCCGAACGTGGGTATGCATGATTGTGAACTGCATCCATAACACCTTCACCACGGAGCCAGATTATTCCCTATAGCACAAATTAAATTAAATTATATTATTCCATGAGAATTAGAACTTTGAAAAATAGTCTTCCTTTATATTTAACAGATGTAGTGACAAACAACAAGTAGGTTTGGAAGAAACAAAAATGAGTGGAGGAAAATGGGAAGTAGGTGTGTGTCACAGTTACGGCTCAAAAGTTGTTAATATTGTAGCAGACACTCCCTTACTTCCCACTTTCCGTCATCCATTTTCTTTTGGTCCAAACCTACTTTTTGTTTTGCACTGAATCTGTTAATTAATATATTTAGTTTATTACTAACTATTTTAGTTGTTCCCCAAGTCTCTAATACACAAAGCAGTACTGTCATTATAGTTAAATTTTTAAAATTCAGTTGCATGTCCTTCATAGGATGTAGCAGTCAACCCCAGCATTTTGACTGTTCATGATTCCTGGGCAAGTTTTATGTTCAGTAGTTTGCCATTGCTTTCTGAACAACCGGCACCTATACACTGTGCGAAAAAAACCAGCACCGCTGTGTTTCAAACCCGGGTATACGGGATTACGAATCGCGTCCATAACTCCTTCGCCATGGAGAGTTAGACAGTCTCAGTTTAACTTCTGTTGATTTCCACAAATTTCTTAGTTCTACGAAAACCCTTTCTTGCCTTATGTGTTATTTTTTTTTTTTAGCGCGCTTGCTGGCTTTGAACTAACGCACAGTCCATACATGCTACTTCTAGTTGCACTGGACTGAATTTTACGTGTGGATTAGCTTTCCCCATTACCAGTGTCCCTTGCCATCAGGCAAACCCACTCTGACTTCAGAGGTACTTGTAATTTATGTTCCCCAAGTCAAGGACAGTTGGTCTTATTTTAATATCCTTGTCTTCTCCCTCATCTGTCTAGACTGTTACCTAAACAGGGTTGAGTTGTCCTCTCCTGTAGTGAGGTTTTCCCCATGGGAAATTGGATAATCATTTTGCTTGATGTATGTACGATACAGAGGAGCATATGGTCAAATGGCTAAAATGCAGGGTTCTTCCCTGGGAGACCCGAGTTCAAATCCTAGATAATGTGTAGATTTTCTTCTGTCGGGGGCATAAAGAAAACCCTAACCTGCACGGTTCGCGGCAACAGCACGCGCCAGGCCGCATTAATTGCTCAGACTCAAGACACCCCCCTGTCCTACACCACAAGGAGCTATAGGCAATAGATGACAGTGTTTGATGTGTGTTACTGAGGCCATTAAGGAAAGGAAACATTAATAATACGGTAACCTACATAGCATGTCATATGAGGCAAGAAAGGAGGGTTGGCAGGGGGCTGGCTTCCACATTCCGTAGAAAACTTTGGCTATAAAATCCAACCAATTATGAACAAGCACAAAGACAGGGAAAGAAGAATAACTCTGCAACCAAGACTGCAGTCATTCTGTTCAAAGAAGAATAACTCTGCAACCAAGACTGCAGTCATTTTAACTGTGCAAAGAAGAATAACTCAGCAACCAAAACTGTGCTCATTTTAACTGTTCAAAGAAGAATAACTCTGCAACCAAGACTGCAGTCATTTTAACTGTGCAAAGAAGAATAACTCAGCAACCAAAACTGTGCTCATTTTAACTGTTCAAAGAAGAATAACTCAGCAACCAAAACTGTGCTCATCTTAACTGTTCAAAGAAGAATAACTCTGCAACCAATACTGCAGTCATTTTAACTGTTCAAAGAAGAATAACTCAGCAACCAAAACTGTGCTCATTTTAACTGTTCAAAGAAGAATAACTCAGCAACCAAAACTGTGCTCATCTTAACTGCTCAAAGAAGAATAACTCAGCAACCAAGACTGGGCTCATTTTAACTGTTCAAAGAAGAATAACTCAGCAACCAAGACTGGGCTCATTTTAACTGTTCAAAGAAGAATAACTCAGCAACCAAGACTGTGTTCATTTTAACTGTTCAAGTCCAGGAATACAGTATCTGAAGAAGATGGATATTTACAAGTGTTTGTGATGGCATCCTTTATATTGAAATGTTTCATTGTCCCCGGGTTATAAATTTTAAGTAACAACTTTCACTGGCACCTTGCTGTCTTGACAGACAATGTGCTTTAAAAAAAAAGGCATAATAGCTACAACCAGGGATGGAGTTATACCTCTCCATAACACAAAGTCTGGGCTGAATTGTACAGACCATGTGTTGCCCATGCAGCATGATCCCTCTCTCCGCCTGTTAGTTTACTCCAGGATAAAGGTAACACCAATACATCTGGAACAAGGCAAGCTGCAGAAGCTGCCAGATCAGTAAAGCAATGCTGTAACTGTCTGTCTGTCAGAGCTTTGATCTTAGACCAATTGCCGACCAAGGCTTAGAGCCTGCTCTGCCCTTATTGTACCTTCTCAGTTGCACTACTTCGCCTGAAGCCATTGGCACAATTTGCGGTCTCGGGTTTGGTAAGTGAGGCATAACATTTGGCGCTAACTGAAAGCAGATAGTACCGTCTACTGTTATATGGTAGCACAGTTATATCTGACAAAGACCGTAGCCACCATTTATAATAACAATCATATTTTTGAAATATTGTTTGTCAATAGAGAGACATTACAGGAATAATGTCCAGAAATTGAAATAAAAGCAATTATTACTCAGCAAAAAAATAAAGCAATTAAGACATTAATGGATTTGAACAGACAAAACTAGATAGGTCAAAGTACAAAGGCACACCAATCAGCTGGGGCTAAGTGTGGCTGAATGGGTAGCGTGTTCCACCATGGCATTTGTGGGTTCACCTAATGTCAAGGAACATTGGTAATAGGGAAAGCTAATCCACACGCACAATTCAATCCAGTGGAGTAAAAGTAGTAGCATGTGTATGTACTATGCTTCATCATCATCATCATCATCATCATCATCATCATCATCATCATCAATCATCATCAATCATCATCAATCATCATCAGTCATCATCAATCATCAATCATCATCATCAATCAATCAATCAATCATCATCATCATCATCATCATCAAGTGCCTTGCCGGCTGGTGTGGGCAATCACACTTCTCCACAAATTGCAATCTCCTACGGCAAGGATGAATTCATGTATTGACTCCCTTCTGCACCATGACAGCTAGGAATTTTCTCTTGCTGTCTTCCTCTATCTCTCTTTCCACAAATCTGTCAGCTTGTCACATGTTCCGGTTATTGTCTTCTCATAATGTAGCCAACAAATGATGACTGCCTCTTTCTGATATTTGTGAGAAGTTGTCTCTGTGACTTAACCTTCCTCAAATTGTCTAGATTGCTCATTTTGGCTGTCAAATGAATTTTCAACATTCTTCTATAAAACAACAAGGCTTCTGAGAAATTTCTTGCCTGTTTACTAACTGTCCAGGATTCACAACAATATGTTAAAACTGGTTCTATGCAAGAACTCTTTTTCTAACTTCCAATCACAGGCTTTATTGCATAAAATGTTCTTCATTTGATAGAATGCAGTTTTCGCTTGTGCTACTCTGTTCATCTTTGTGATACATCTTCCATCAGATTTTATCCATGTGCCTAGATACAGATGAACTTAAAATGTGATAGATCATGTGCACATGACAGAAACAGAGGTTTATGATGGAGAGACATTTTAAAAAGCCTTATGGGGGAAAAGTTCTGCACTGGAACAGCCACTGGATGACAATGGTAATGAGTTTTGAAAACCATGAAAATTATTAACTCCTAGATTTCAACAGGAAATTAACCATGAGTTAATTAGTGAAAGTGAGAAATAGAATTGGTAAGCCTTACTAGAACAGAATCACAAGAAACAAACTGGAAGTACCGGCTAGAGCCTTCGTCAGCAAATAAATACAACCACACAAAAATCACTTTGCTAAAGTTAATCAGTGTAACCATTAGATCAAGAGGATAGAGGAGGGGTCGATCCGAAGAGAATGGTTGCTGCCTCTGGAGCGGTCTCGGCTGGCAAAGATTAGTTTCATCTTCGTGCCAGGTCATGCGGGAGTACAAGGAAATGAGCGGGCTGACAAGCTCGCAGGTGAGGCTACTGTGGAGGGCGGACGCGCCATGGACCAGGCTGACATTCTGAATGCTCTACGAGAAGTGAGACTTTTGCAAGAACCAAGTGATGACTGTGAATCTACAACAATGGCCAGACTGCGGGAGCAGCAAATTAAAAGAGGGGTGGCCAAACAAGAACACTACGCAGGAAGCCAAAGAAGATTGATAAACCAACACAGAACTGGCGTCGTTAGCCGCTACACGCTGCGGGATTTGCTGAGGAGGGGATCCGAGCACTTATGGACTGAATGGCCCGATGTGCAACGAGGATGATCTGTCGACTAACTAACTAACTAACTAGTGTAACCATTAAATTAAAACATGAAAAATCCTGAAATAATCCTTCATGACCTTTAAGAGTTCAATGTAGCAAACAAAATGTAGCAAAAAACACACACGCACACACACAATATTTACAAACCCAAAGAGTGGGTCAAATATTTGAACACATCATTCTGACTAACACACACACACATTTACGAACTCAAAGACTGGGTCAAATATTTGAACACATCATTTTGACTTACAGGATCCGTAGGTGGCTTCCCACGCATCAGACCAGGGTAGTTAGGGGGAAATGCATATTCTTCATACTGTGGGAAGTTGGTGGAGGCGTGTGAGATGCTACATGTGTAGATGATGCAAGTGACGATCTGTGATAGCTGGGCATTGGTTGTGATTTCTCCGTTCCCTGGAACTCCCTGGAAAACATTACAAGTTAAATGTCAATACCATGAAATTCAAAATCATATTGTAATTTCTGACTATACAATTCAATCAAGAAAATGTCACCAAAAAATTAAGTATTTATAACATCGAATTCAAAAGATAAAATCATATATTAACTTTTCCCGGGAAGGTTAACCCGGTCAACAAATGCCCGCAGAAGTCACATGTCTCGTCTTAAAGGCGCAAGAACGCAGCTCTGCTGTAAACAGGCACAATGCAATCACGTCCGAAAAAAAGAAAAACTCCGGATGAACGCAGAAGAAGAATATATTAACTTTTGATAATGCAATTCAATTGAGAAAATGTCACAAAAAATTAAGTGTTCATAGTATGAAATTCAAAAGATAAAATCATATATTAACTTCTGACTTTATGCAATTCAATGGATGAAATATCACCTTTAATTACTTACTATCACCCTATGATCACACATTACCATTATTACTTACCATGTGACTGCATGGGAAACACATGGTCTCTATAATTTAGCCCAGGCTTTGTGCTATATACCGGCTCTGTAGCAATGGGGTTGTGAGTACACTTCGTAATCCTGCATACCAGTTTGAGACATAGCTGTGGGCGATTTGGAAGCAGACCACCTAGCATTGATTTCCATACAATGGCGTGAGTGCCAGTTATTCAGAAAGCAATGGCAAATTACTGAATGTAAACTTGCCTAGGAATCACAAACAGCCAAAACAATGCTGGAGTTGACTGCTACGTCTTGTAAAGGATATGCACCTAACTTTTTGTGTGTGCTATAGAGAGGTATAACTCCATCCCTGGTCTACTGCCATGGGTTATAATTATTATGCCTGTTTTGAAGAACAATGTAACAAACTATCATCTGTCAAGACGGCCAGGTGCCAGTATTAAACACCTCAGTGGTTAGGAAAGACCAGTGATGGAAGGCTATGAATTGTACCAAGTATATAGTGGTAGCCTCATGTTGTTAGATTGATCAGCACTGATAGGACAATGTTGTCTCTATCACAGGGGCAGCCTTTACTTTCCGTGATGTTTCTTGGTACCCATCTTAGGCTGTGCCAACCTGTCAGCCTTAGCCAATGAAAAAATTTCCCAAACTGAAGGTGATTCAAACACATGTTCAATGAGCCGGCAAGTAAGTGTGCTAGCCACTTTACTACTGCTTTCATAGAAGAGTGTCAGTTTTATTCAAAATTCCATTTTCCTTCATCATTCTGTCTTGAACAAGAATATCAGTAAATCTTTGATTAAAGACAAAAATCCTTCCTTTTAATAAATATCAAGTGGTCCTCACCCAAAGCATTCTAAATTAACCAAAGACCATGTTTCACATGCACATCTCTTTCAAAGTTCTGTCTCACTGTTGTGATTTCTCACTTTTTTTTTTGTAGATGGCTAAGCTAAGCTGGTTGTGACTTCTATTTTACTTCTGCTATAAACATCCTGTCCTATAATTCTAAGGGAAATAAGACATGATTCAATGCAAGATAAAAAAGCAAGACAGTAGCAAACAAGTTGGCAGAAGACACAACAAGAAGAGATTAACAGTTTCCATTTTTCTTTTCCATTTCAGTTTTTACATGGTATAACAAACAAAATTTAACACTTTACCAGTATCCCAACACCTCCTTCTGATTTGTTTCGTGGCTTCACCAGTTCTTTAGCCCAGTTTTGTATTTCATAGTCTGCTAAAAGCAAGTCTGGAGTACCTATTGTCATAAAAAAGTAAAAGTGTTAACAGAAAATATACGGAATAAGGATATTTTATGTAATGGCTCACATTAATCCAAATACATCACCATTAAATAATAAATTACTCCCTTCACAGCATTGTGAAGCTATATTTTGTATATATCTGTTTATGCGTGTGTGAGTGTGTGTGTGTTTGCATGCCTACCTGCCCCATAATATGGTAATATGCATTATGTTCACAACATTCATTTAACAATGTTGTTTTCCTATATGAATGTAACATGCACAATAAATGTACAAAAGATGAGTGATTAAAAGGGTCAAATGTAAAATGTGCCCAATTTGTGACCCTTTGAAAATCGAATTTGTTTGTTTGTCCGCTTTAATATTTTATGTTTTCTTGAGGCAAGTTTGTGATATATATATATATATATAACACAAGTAGAGTAAAACATATATATTGACAGATTAATTTTCACTGCATGTTCTGTTATCCAGATTTACGCATACAATGGCCTGCCTCGTCTGGTAGGGACTATCATGAGCAACAGGTGATAACATCTAAACCAAAACACAAATTTAGAATAGGTACTTGGAAGAGGGATGCTGTTTGTAATCCCGCATATCGCATTCAGAACACAGCTGAGGGCAATTTGGCAGCAGATCACCTTGTATTGGGTTTTTTATAAAATGGTATGGGTGCCAGTCGTACAGAAAGCAATGGCAAACTACTGAAAGTAAACTTGTCAAGAGATTACAAATATCCAAAAAATGCTGGGAGTGACTGCGACATCCTGTAAAGAATATGCAACTAACTTAACTTGGAATTGTGGGAACTGTGGTAATGTGGCCAGGATCTTTGCCTGCTGATCTAGTGGTCATGTATTCAAATCCTTAAGAGTATGTGGGTTCCCAGGTTCACTACCCTAAAGTATTATTCAGAAAATGTCCTGGAAAATAAAGGTGAGCAACATAATATTCACCACACGACCCGTCAAGCGTCGATTCTTCAATAAAAATATGGGGCTACACCATATACCCAACATGCCTGATTGGTCCTAGTACTTGAAATATCAGGTCAATGGCAGGAAGAGGAAAGCTACAATGGCAGAAAGAGGAAAGTTATAATGGTAGGAGGAGAAAAGTTACAATGGCAGAAAGAGGAAAGTTACAATGGCAGAAAGAGGAAAGTTACAATGGCAAAGGGAGGAAAGTTACAATGGCAGAAAGAGGAAAGTTACAATGGCAGAAAGAGGAAAGTTACAATGGCAAAGGGAGGAAAGTTACAATGGCAGAAAGAGGAAAGTTACAATGGCAAAGGGAGGAAAGTTACAATGGCAGAAAGAGGAAAGTTACAATGGCAGAAAGAGGAAAGTTACAATGGCAAAGGGAGGAAAGTTACAATGGCAGAAAGGGGAAAGTTACAATAGCAGAAAGAGGAATGTTAAAATGGCAGAAAGAGGAAAGTTACAATGGCAGAAAGAGGAAAGTTACAATGACAAAGAGAGGAAAGTTACAATGACAGAAAGACAAAAGTTACAATGGCAGAATGAAGAAAGTTACAATGGCAGAGAGAGGTCAGTTACAATGGCAAGGAGAGGAAAGTTACAATGACAGAGAGAGGAAAGTTACAATAGCTGAGAGAGGAAAGTTTCAATTGCAGAAAGAGGAAATTTACAATGGAAAAGAAGAAAATTAATATCCTAGGAATTAGTCAAATGAAGGGGGAAGGACCTGGTAAAATAATAAGAATGGACAAACACAGAGAGACGAATGGTGACGGATTGTATTTGCAGCAAAGAACCTCAATGGCTCGGAAAGCTGAAGAAGAAGAAGAAGAAGAGAAACACAGAATGTTTTAAACAGAGAAGCCACAAACAATATGCAGCACTGATCGATTGCCTGGCATATTATGCTGCATCTCCTCAGGTGCATACTTCAGAGTTAAATCATATCTTCTTCTTCTTCAGCGTTCCGAGCCAATGAGGTTCTTTGCTGCAGCTACAATCCGTCTCCATTCGTCTCTCTGGTGGACCTTCTCTTGCCAGTCGTTGATTCCAAGTGCTTGTAGGTCTGTACATGTATTATCTCTCCACCGTCTTCTTGGTCTACCTCGGGTTCTACGGTCATTTATTTCCTGAGTGTAAGCGAGTTTTGTTTCCCTTTTATCTTCCATTCTTTCTATATGCCCCAGCCATTGTAGTCTATTAGCCTTCATGAAGTGAATAAATTAATAATACTTTAAAACACATGGTCACAGGTATAGTTTGAAGCAATAACATTCATGCATAATGATAACATATGGTGCAACGTATTGTTTGTGACTTCTGTCTTTAAATTCACTGAAGGAATACATAATAATATAATAAAGATGTAAGCATCAAAAAGGAGCAGGATTTCTGTTTTACGAGAAAGCAGCCAAGTCAATTAATGGTTATTGTAGTATTTCACACTGGGTTATCATGGTTAAAATAAAAGGCTAACTAATATAAATAAATATTGTACAAGTATATGCATCAAAACCAAGCAGTAGTGAAAAGAAATACAAAAATGTTATGATAGAAATGGCGATCTCGCAAACCAAATCACAAGAAGTCTGTACGATACTTGGAGATGCCAACACAAAAGTAGGAGAGAAGGGAATGAAAGATGTGGTTGGTGACTATGGTTTAGGAATAAGAAGCAAAAGATTGGGAAAAAAACTGACAGAATTGACAAATTTTATTCTTTTAAAATGTGTTCACTTTGAACTCAATCAAGCAATCCCACTCCACCTTCAGAGGTACTTGTAATTTATGTCCCCAAGCAGTGGCGTGCAGAGGTTCTTTGATGCCCGGGGCCAACCCCTTGATTGGATGCCCCTAAATTGTTCTTTACCTCATTCATTCCTCCTCCCCTCCAACTGCACTGTGCTGCCCCCTCTCCCTAACTGGATGCCCCCCTCCCGGCTGGATGTCCGGGGCCATCGTCTTGAATACCCAGTGTCCAGTCATTATACACACCCAGTGTCCAATCATCCACCCAATCATTACACATACCCAGTGTCCAATCATCCACCCAATCATTACACATACCCAGTGTCCAATTATCCACCCAATCATTACACATACCCAGTGTCCAATCATACACCCAATCATTACACATACCCGGTGTCCAATCATACACCCAATCATTACACATACCCAGTGTCCAATCATCCACCCAATCATTACACATACCCAGTGTCCAATCATCCACCCAATCATTACACATACCCAGTGTCCAATCATACACCCAATCATTACACATACCCAGTGTCCAATCATACACCCAATCATTACACATACCCGGTGTCCAATCATATACACAATCATTACACATACCAAATGTCCAATCATACACCCAATCATTACACATACCCAGTGTCCAATCATTACACATATCCAGTGTCCAATCATACACACAATCATTACACATACAAAATGCCCAACCATCCACCCAATCATTACAAATACCCAAGGACTGCACATGCACGCACGCACTCACGCATGCACACACACACACACATATATATATATATACAATAAAATACAATTAGGCCAACTTACGGTAGTATAAATCTACATAAGAATCCACATATTTTTTTATAGCTGCGTACAGGAGCAGTGCATCATTTCTGAAGTGGTAGCATGGGAGAATATTTGTATCACTCAGCTGGAAGATGAGAATGATATGTTAGCAGAATTTCCATATGATGATGGTAGACATTCAACATCCACATCCTGCACTCACACTTAGAGACCTCATGTACATGATGCAATATCCCAATGACAACATAAGTCAAAAGAAAAATATATAATCCCCACCAACGATTTCATATAACCATGAATAAAATGATCCACTATACTTCTGGTAACAATATAAATGGACAAATATAAATTCCACAACAGCGTCGTAACAACACAAGTAAGAATAATGCTATTACCACCATACTCTTCACAGTAATTTGACATAAGAATAAAAATTCCACCAACTCTTCATAGTAAATATGCATACGAAGAATACAAACCCACCATACTCTTCATAGCAAAATATACATAATAGAAATACAAATTCCACCATACCCCTCTCATCTTGAGATCTTCAGGCAATGTCCCCTCGACGTCCATTCTCCACGTGTTGAATCTATCAGGGAAAATCATCATCTTCTTGTTAACCATTTTCACCCAGACAGTAACATAAATAAATAAATAATCTTCTTGCTGCTAACCATTTTTTCTGTCAGTAACACAAATAAATGTAAACTTCAGTGATATGCTAGGAATTCTTCTTCTTCGTCTTTACCATTGTCGTTGCCAATTGCTTCTTACTCTTTCTCTTCTTCTCCTCCTCCTCCTCCTCTTCTTCTTTTGCTGCTTCTTTTCCTCCAATTCCTCCTCCTCTTTCTCTCCATCTCCTCTTCTTCTTTGTAATCTTCTTCTCCATTTTGATACTCCTCCTCTTCCTCTTCCCCTCCTCCTCTTCTACATTCCAGGTTTTCAATTCAAGAGTAGCCACTCTTCTTCCCTCAATCTCCATCCACTAGCTCTTTTTCCTCTCTTTTTCTGCCTCCTCCTTCTCCTCCACCTCCCCATATAACTCCTCCCTTTATGTTTCCTTCTTTTTCTTCCTCAATCATCAATCAAAACCTTGCTGAAGTCTAGCTGTTTTTTGTCAATGGTTTCTCTATGATGGGGAAGACAACTCTCACCAACCATTTTTAATAATTTCATATTACAATTATTTAAGTCCCTTTCACCCTATGGTAGTTTATGGTAACTGTGGTAACGGAGGTGCAGAATGCTCACCTGCTGGCCTCTGTTGTCATGAGTTTGAATTTGCACTGGCACAAATTTTATAAGGGAGACTTTATAAACAAACGTTTGTTAATAATGTCCCATACATTATTCACAAACGGCTGGTCACGTGACATTTACTAGCGCCTTCAATTGGCTTCAGAAGACTCTATT
>JACEFZ010009558.1:550000-685000 GCA_014155875.1 Cepaea nemoralis
TATCATGGTTTAGAGAGAATGCAGCAGCAAGGGGTGGTCAGAGGAACTGGTCGACAGTCGTCACTCAGAGGTACAGAAAGACGGACATACAATCAGATTGCAATGGGCACCATTAGTATTTTAATTCAACCTTGGTTGTTGAAAATAAGGACTGAGCGCTTATGGGAATGCCCCGAGTGCAGTGATATCAGTTCTTGACTTAACTCAGCTCTCACTATCCAAAAGATCAGGGGGACATGTGATACCATTAGATATCAATGATTCTTGGAAATATTAACAGCCCAATGCGGGGATTGAACCTGGTACACCCTCTGCTTGAGGTAGACGCTCTAACCTTTAGCCATGGCTTCCTCGATGTGATATAAAGGAAATACAAAAGTGTACGAGAAATAAACAATGACGCTTACATCTTGATTACATGTACGAATTAATGGCTATTTTATTTACAAGTGGGCTTCAAATGAAAACCTTAGTTTTTTTTTAATTTTGAGGATGAATATATTGTGTAGAAAAGTAAAGAGCAAATGTATCACTTTTTGATGTAGCCACCACTGCGTTCAATGCAAGTTCTCCAGCTCCGATAAAGTGCCTGGATTCCTGTAGAAAAATTCACACTACTCGGTGTGCCTGATCCAGTCGTCAACAGTCTGTCACATCATTTTGAAACGTCCTACTCCACTCATACACTTGCTGGACTGACAGGCATGCATCACTACTGGACCTTCATTCCCCGATGAATTTCAAGGGTTTCACCCCTTGACTGATCAAAACATAGATAACAGAACGCTGTTCCCCTTTGGTGCCTGTCAAAAGTGGGTCGGCCATCTTTAAACTGCCATTATGACGTCACCGTGTTCGTCTGCACCATGATGTCATGTGCTAAGCGCTATTGACATCCTTAACAAGAATATTGACAGGTTACTAGACAATGGCATGGTTATTGTAATTTCTATCCCACTTTTAAGGTTTTCACATGAAGCCCCCTTGTAGAAAGTACGAAGTACAAAGCGATACATGATATAACAATGACAATTACAAATATAGTTATTATACTTACGAACTGATATATAGAAGATACCAGAAACAACAAGAAACAAGAAATAAACAATGACACAAACATGTTGACTGAACTTATAAATTAATGGCCATGAATATATAGAAAGTACCAACAACTAACAAAGAATAAACAATGACATCGTCATCTACAAATATCTTGACTACACTTACAGATACTTTGATTACACTTACATATATATATATATCAATGACACTCACAAATATCTTTAAAATTATAAATATCTTTACTACACGTACAAACTACACGTAAACATATCTTGACTATAAACATACAAATACCTCGACCACACTTACGAATTAATGGCTATGAGATACAGGAAATGTGGTGCCAGCAACTTGAATATTGGGTGTGACTGGGACAGGTTCCGGTGGGTGGCTACTGTTACTCCCTCCATGAGCAAGTGGGTCAGCCCTAGATATAGGAAACCAAAGTATATTATAATTGTCAAGAACGCATTTTTCATGTCATGTCAGGTAACGGGTTCAACTCCTACACAGGTCAGTTTGACTTAAATGTTGTCTTCTCGGCCCCCTAACTTTAGGACGTAAATTACTAGTACTTCAGAATTCAGTGTGGGTTAACTTGATGGCAAGGGACACTGGTAATAGGCGAAGCTAATCCACATGCAAATTCAGTCAAATGGACATCCCAGTTGTAGCAACTACTGGTGGTGGTAGCACGTGTACGGACAACGCTCAAGTTCAAAGCGAGAATAATTTTTTTTTTAAATAAAAGAATAAACACATTGTTGCAGCGCCCTCTATGTCCTCCCATGTTATTAATCTCTTTATCGTTAATAGATAAACATATTGATCATCCTGTGATCATCTGAACAAACGGGAGTTATTTTCATAACAGTAGTCTGACAAGAATATGAATGGCACATGAGCCATAAAGATAACTCATTGTGACACCCAACCACCTGGGACTTCTTATAGGGTCATTAATTAGTTACTCCGGCCCACTGTGACTGCCTCTTTCTGATGTCTGTGATAATGCACTGTGTACAAATATCATCATCATCTCATCACGCAACGTAAACATGTTGTGGTGTCATTATGGAGAAATCAGTAATCATTGTCCTCCCGCATTCTCTGTCCTCAACAAGGTGCAAGAATGTAGAAATACTGCATCTTGTCCATTCTTTAATGTTATCAGTCCAATATTTTCTCAGGCTACCTCTTCTCCATTTGTTCTCACTCCTCCCCTGAATTACTGCCTCTCAGAGGATGTCGAGACGTGTAACATGCCCAAACCAGACAAGCTTTCAACATTTTACTACCAACAAAAATGGTTCTTGGTGGTTCACATAAGATCAGCAACTAGCAATTCAGAAGATGAGATCGAAAATAAATGCAATAAGGCAAACCAACTCATTGGACAAACGGCACCAATACTAAAGAACAAACATGTATTAGTAGATACTAAAAAGGCACTCTACAACACAATCTGTTTATGAACTTTATGCTACCAGTGCCAAACCTGGACAATGACAGAATAAGAGGTAAGAAAAATTGCAAGAATGGAAATGAGATTCCCGAGAAGAATATTCAATGTATCAAGAAGCGAGAGAATCAGAAATGATAAAATCGGAACTAAAGTGGGGACTATAGCAATGCTAGATTTCATTAGAAATCAGCAAGTGAAATGGTTCGGCCACATAAGGCCACCAACTAACAGTATACGGCAGCAAGCAATGATTTACAGATCAAATGGAACCAGAAGAAGAGGTCAGTGGGAACTATAGAGTCCATGGGAATCTCGACACATGAAGCCCATAAACGGGCACTCTCCTGCTATTTATGCTTCACCTCGACATCGCAAGGGACTACAGGAGCAATATGAGATGAGATGAGATGATTGTCCACTTATTTATTTACTTTGTCTTTAACATAACTTTTGTTTTGTGCTCCTAAATCATTTGCACATAATTGTCTTAAAACATGTGTATTCAAAATGCTGGATTCTCCATTTTGTTTCTCCCGCAACGGGCCAACTCTCACATTTGTGAAAGAGAAGGAACCACGAGTGACTTGTATAGTTTGATTTTGACACAAAAGCTGAACCTGCTTTTCATATTCAGTCTTTTCATGTGACCACCCAGAGTCATGATTCTATATCTATACTTGAACTGCCATTACTGCATACATTTGTCAGTATAAGTAAAACAAGTAAAATCCAATCTTAATCAATACTACGCAATCTGGACAATTAATAAGAAAAGATCACAAATAAGGTTCCCAACACATAAATGAGCCTACGTAGCACTGGCTTGACTAATCTTCTACGCCTTTATTCATTCCTCTTTTCAAAGGAGTATGCCACAGTATGTTATGTAGTGTTATTGTATGTGATGTATGTAATTACGTTATATTTTTAACTAATACACTAAATAGTGTTAGGTTCTATAACGTTTAAATTATGGCGTTTATATTATACTGTTTATAAGGGTTATTGAAAAAAACGTTGTTTATATGTGAAATACAGTTTAAATTATTATATTATATTATATTATATTATATTATATTATATTTATATTATATTATATTATATTATATTATAATATGTTATGTTAAGTTACGTGACATGACATTTTATAATATGGTATGGTTTATTATACAGAGTATTGCATTGTAATGTGTGGTGCAGTATAGTGTTATGTTATACTTTGTGTGTGTGTGTGTGCACACGCGCGTGCGCACATATAGTGTCCTCAGTGGCTACCAGCAACACACACTCAGACACGTTACACAACATGCTCAGACCACATACCCAGATGTGTCAGGGCCTGGTGGTAGGCCGCGTCTGCGTTGTTGTACCACATCTTCACAAGGGCCCAGGTCAAGGAAGGGCTGAGAGGCGTGAAGATCTGAAACAATCAAATAAATCGCTGTCATTAGCGTGTTTGTTTGCTGATGAAGGCTTTGTTGCTGAAGAGTTCATTCTTACTGTTGTTGTTGTTGTTGTCGTCGTCGTCGTCGTTGTCTGCCACTTATGCCGACAGGCATCGTGGGGAGGGGTTATTGAAGCTCCAGTGAATTGACGAAACATGACTTTCTATGTAAATGTAGAGAAGGCAGATTGCTATTGCATTGCTTCATAGAACCTGTACATGTGTATGGATGTGAAGCGTGGATAATAAGCAGACAATATGAAAAAGAATTCAGGGCTGCAGAAATGTAGTTTCTGGCGAATATACACAGAATACCATGGATTGACATAAAAACCAATGACCAAGTCCTACACAAAACAAATGAAAACCGTAAAACGATTAGAGAAATTAAACGTAGACAATCACAATTTTTGGACACGTTAGCAGAATGAATAAACTGGAGAACTTGGTGACAATTACCAAGATTGAGGGGGACATAACAAGGAGAAGGGAGAGAAGTAGACCAAGAGAAATAATGTTGGATATCTAAGATGGCAGCAATGAGAAATATCATCAATAGCATTGGTCCAGAACACCAAGGAATCAAATCTGTGAAGAGTCATGAACGTCCACGCCATTTGGCAGTGGACATGAGAATGAACATGATAATGATGATGATGATGATGATGATGTTTATGACGATGATGATGATGATGATGATGATGATGATGATGATGATGATGATGATGATGATGATGATGATGGTGGTGGTGGTGATGGTGGTATTAAGGCAGTTCATGTCGAAAAATCCCTGAATTTCCAGAATACTAGGCCAGGTGACCTCGCGCTATCAGCCTTTATCACAATAACCAACATACGAAAGTGATCCACAAAGCTAAATATGAGGAAACAGAGAAGACACTGACCAAACAAACATGCTCAAGCATTTACTAACCTGAATCTCCGATCAAAGATAATGGGGTCATAATGAGGACAAACACCACTTAAGAGGATTTGAGCAACACTCTAAAAAAAACATGATAAGAATGCTAGTGTGAACTTTAAAATGCTGTGAAAGATCAATAAAGTGGCCGGGATTAACAAGGTAACTGAGGAATTTGGCAACAACATGGGGAGATAATTAGGGTATGTGTTCTGAAAAACAAAAAAATTTACATCTTTACAGTTATTTGCAACAAACAAATATATGGGAGTATTTGTATGGGATGAGAGCATCGCTAGTGTAGTGGCTAGACTTTTGCCTGTAGATCTGGCGATCATGGATTTGAATTTGCGTTGATGGATTTTAAAAATTGACTTGGGCCTCCCAGGTCAACCGGATGTCTGGAAATATTGAAACCACATGACCCATCGAATGCCGTTTGGTCTATAGAAAATACGGAGCAAGCATCATATACCCAGTCTGCCACAGGATGTGTAGAAAGAGTTGTTTACCTTGCATGGGACATACTTGGCAAGACTGAAACATAGTGAGTAGACAGAAGAAAGAGAGAGCACTTTAACTGCACTTTCATAAACGAAACTGGGACGCAGAGGTGATTCCAAGGCACCAGGGCCAGGTTCTATACTGGCCAAGACCTACTAACACGTCCTAGCCGTGCATCCTGGGCAACAGGTCCCTTCGGGGTCCTGGCTAACGTAGTAGGATCGTTAATTCTTCCGAAGTGGGAGAGTGTCTGCCTGCACGGCGAGGAACCACCAGTCTGCACACCAATAAGCCATACATGGGACAACGGATACACACGCAAACCTCAGGTCCTGTATGACATCACACTGATGTTGGACAACAGGATGTCTTCATCCGACATACGGGACTTCGCGCTGGAGTTCACAACCAGCGAACGCAAGCAAGCAGCAGAAGCATAAACGAATAAGTAAATATGCAGTTATTGTTTGGTAAAGGGTAGTCGGGTTGTGTATACTGTCATAGAGTCTGATGTGTAAATGGTTAGGTAAACGGTAGTCTGTATGTATTGTCATTAAAGTGATGTGTAAATGGTTAGGTAAATAGTAGCCGGTTGCATATACTGTCTTTAGTGTGTGATGTGTAAATGGCTAGGTAAAGGGTAATCTGACTGTATATACTGTCATTAGTGTAAAGTTACATGTATATCATTTACGTAGCGTCGCAGTCAACCCCATTATTTTTTGTCTGTTTGTGGTTTCTTGGCAAGTTTACGTTAAATGGTTTGCCATAACTTTCTGAACGAACGACACTCATATCACTGTATGAAACCCAACGCAAGACGGTCTGCTGCCAAATCGCCTACAGCTGTGTTTCAAAAGCGGTATGCGGGATTACGAATTACGTCCATAACTCCTTCGCCGCAGAGCCCAATGTCATTAGAGTCTATAACAGTCATTTACTGCCTATAGTGTAGGACCGGGTGATCTTGAGCCTGAGGAAATAAGGCCGCCTGACTAGTGCAGTCGCCGCGAACTGTGCAGGTTAGGGTTTTCTATTTGTCCCCGGCCGAAAAAATCCACATCTTACCGAGGATTCAAACCCGGATCTCCCGAAGGAGACTGCGGCATTCTAGCCACTCGGCCAGCCGCTCCTCGTCATTATAGTGTTCAGTGTAAATGGTTCACACAGAAATCACTATTATCTATTATGTGGGTTTCTAAGGTGTTGATGATTCCGTCGATCCATCCTTTTCGTGGTCTTCCCCTACCTCTTGGTGTTTCCATTGCATGTTATATGTTCTTGCTGCTGGCGACATTGGGTTCATTCTCACTGGTGGCCGAACCAGTTATGTCTTTGTCTGTCAATGAATGTAACAACTGTTGTTGCTCCAACTGTCTTATAGATCTCCTCGGTTCTATATGGTCCTTTCTTGATTTGTTTACTGCTTTTCTCAGGCATCTCATTTCACAAGTTGTGAGTTTTCTTCCTTGTTCTTTACTTAGTGCCCATGTTTGGCACTGATAGCATAACGTTGGTATAAAATTGCATTTATAATGTTCTTCATAATTTCCATGGGGATAGCTGGATGTTACAGGATGGATGTAGTTTGATATGTAATAATTTGGCTTGTCTAGTTCTTGTCCCCATCTCTCTATCTAATTTGCCATCTGATGTAAAGATACTCCCAAGATACTTGAATTCGTGTACTTGTTTTAGCCTTTACATTACCATATACACAGTATGAATCGTAGTGTGGAAAAGTGTTCACTTTGATTTACAAACCATTTGCATCGAACACACACAAAGCTAGTAATCAATTAGTAAACCTGGAATGTCACCAGAACATCCCAACCCGGATGAATTACTGCTGACAACCAAAATATCCTTAGGGAGGTAACATCACCAAACTATTGACACTGGTAATGAATGCCACCCACTCCCGGAGGAACAAGATGTATTATAACTACCATTACTTGCTCCATTTTGCAAACCAGGGACAAACGAAGCCATACACTATTATTAAAACCACAGTCTGTCTGCTGCTTTTTGTGTCATGATCACGCTTCGGTGGTGAGAACTTTCTGGTAATTCTTGTTTCTGCATGATATTTGATTTTTATAAATTACTGCGAATGATACTACAGTGGGGGTTATAGCAGCGGTAGATTTTATTAGAAGGCAAGTCAGACGGTTTGACCAAGTAACTAGATTACCAACTAACATTATGCCATAACAAGCAATGATGTACAGTCGAAATGGAAGCAGAAGAAGAGGCCGACCACATAAACGATATGCAGATGGAATAGCAGAGTCCATGGGAAACTCGATACATGAAGCCCATAAACGGGCACTCTCCCGCTGTTTATACTTCACCTTGACATGGCAAGGTACAAGAGGGACAAGATGAGATGAGATACAGTATTAATTGCAAACAATCAACAGAATCTGCAACATTTAGTAGATATGTGTACAACGAACAACTGAGGTTAGAATTAAATTGTAAGACAACATAGATTATGATCGTCATTAGGAAGAAAGAAATACAACAATGTGATATAAGGGTAAATGGTAATACTCTTATACAAGTGAATCAGTACAACTATCTCGGAACAAGTCATAAACCAACATAACTACTTACTGGATTGTCTGGGCCTGGTTTTTGGAACAACTGAATGGCGATTGGTCGGAGCTGTTTCATTTTGTCCAGGAAGAACAACCCGATAGGCTTGCACAGCTGCAGAATACACAAAGTGTGGAGTTAGCATCTTAGTCTTTTGGTTCATCCTCACCATCATCATCATCATCCTCATCCTCCTCCTCATCATCATCATCATCATCATCATCATCATCATCATCATCATAGCTTGATAATCAAATTCTTTTTTGGATGCCCTGTACAGGAGGTTAAAATCAATCCCGTGCAATTTTGGGCTATTTGTGATTTACTTCACAGTTTTTACGTTCAGTAGATTTTCATTGCTTTCTAAACGACCACCGCCCCATATCATCGAAATCAACGCAAAGCGGTCTGCTTCCAAATCTTCCACAGCCAATTTCGAGCCCTCGACTCGGTATAGCGGGGAATTGTGAAACGTGTTCACTGCACCTAAGCCACAAGACTAAGAGTAAGAAATAAGAGTAAGTAAAAAGAGTAAGAACTCAGAGTAAGAACTAAGAGTAAGAATTAAAAGTAAGAACTCGGGGTAAGAACTAAGAGTAACAAAATAAGAGTAAGAACTAAGAGTAAGACTATAATTGATCCAGAACACCAAGGACGCAGATCTGAGATCTGTGGAGACAGTGGGCGACCACGACACTTCCTAGGACACGATGATGAAGATGATCAATTTGTCATGCCACAGTGTAATTCCCTGTCCAAGCAGTTTGGTAATCAACTATGCAGGGATCGAGCTCGGTCCCTTCTGAGCCTGATGCTTACGCCGTAAACACTTTATTAGATTGGCTAATGCGAGATGGACACTGGTTCAAAAAGTTGCTATGACTGGAAATTTAACCAGAACTATTGTGTTGATAAGCAAGGGTTCTATCACAGCATTCTTCATCATGTGCCATGTTGATCAGCGTGGCCTGTGGAACCAAGTTGAGAAAGTGATGGAACAGACTGAGAACCCGTATGTGGAGAGAATGATATAGCGGGGGATCAGCAGGGGCTCTGTGCGGATCTCAAAACTGGGAGGGAAGACCCGGAGAACTTTCAGTCAGATGGCAGTTGGAACCATTAGCAGTATGGCTTTTCGCTGTCTGTTGAACGAGGGGACGGAGCGCGTGTGGGAATGTCCTGAGTGCAGTGATGTCATTTTTCAGCACAACTGATAAGTGTTGCCGTTCATTGTTCCTCATCTCACACCTTCACCCATCACGGATCAGGTGTTTGGTCTTATCCTGATTAAAACATTTGTCCAAGCCATTAAAGTGTTTATCTCTCTGGCTTCCCTAAGACATTTGTCCAAGCCATTAAAGTGTTTATCTCTCTGGCTTCCCCTTGCACTTTTACCTATCAAATTTAGCAATAGGCACAATGTTACGAGCATGTCTCCGTGACGAAGTGGTTTGAACGATGTAGGGTCGTTTCAGGAATCCGTCATTCAATTTGCGAGCGCTGTTTTTTTAACACTTCTGGGGATCGTCGCTGAAGCTACGGAGTCGATCTTCTAATCTTTAAACATATTTCCACTTCTTAAAATCTTAAGTTACTTTCTCCTCATACCATGTCCCAAAAATGGCGATGTCTACGTCTAATTCCTCTAATCAAGTTAAGTTTATTTTCGCATTCTTCTTATGAAACACTTGGCGCAATACCAATTGTTAAATTGATTGATAGACACAGATTTAACTGGTTCGGCCACCTAGTGGCCATGAACCCAATGTCGCCAGCAGCAAAAGCATTCAACATGAAAATAGAAACACTAGGAGACATGGGAAGACCATAGAAAAGATGGATCGACGAAGTCATCAAAACTCACAACATCTCAGCATGCCAAGGGACGGCCCGAGGCCTTGTTCGTAAACCAATCATCAAACAAACCTGTGACGTCTAACGGCATAGGGCAGTGAAGGACAAAAACAAAGAAGAAAGACAAAAAGAAAGAAGTAAGAAAGTAATCTTCTTGAAAGACGTGTGTTTTTCCATCCATCCATAGTATACGGTATTTTCCTCCAGAAATCATATTTCTGCAACCATCAAACGATTCTCTGCTTGTCAACGTATTTTCCATGTCTTCCATCCACACAATAGTAAAGGCCCTATATAGCACATTACAACTTTTATTTTCACTGTATTTTCACCGCATCCCAGAGGACCTGGTCGACACTCAGTTCTCCGAGGATAGACCAGAAGAAGACACAATCAGATTGCAACTAGTACCATTAGTATTGGGACTCTTCGCTGGTTGTTGAAGATGGGGTCGGATTGTGTATATAAATGTCCTGACTGCTGTGGTGTCACTTCTTGACTCATTTCAACTCAACCCATTCTCACTACAATTTACAACTTTCTGTTGGCATATTGTCCGTCTTGCGAAAGGCTACTTTTGCCAACTTGCGATTCCTATTCTAATCTTTGCCATGTAAGTACACGGCTTCATATCTCTCTTTGTATTGCCCATGAGATATGGCGTTGATCGTCATGCGTGTACACAGCCTCGTGTCTCCCATATAATCATTTCTATACAAGCATTTCTCAATGTTTCATTGTCAAACGATTTCATGTTCTCTTTGCGTCTTCCCCTGAGCCTGTTTCCCTCAAGTTCTCCTGTTGTCACAAAGATATCCAATGAAGTCTTTCCAGTGACATGTCCAAAGAGTAACGGTATAAGGTGTCTGCTTCTGATAAGAGTAACAGTTCCTTTTGTCCTTGTCTCTCACCCCGCCCCACCCCCTTTTTTAAAATTGTCCTATTTGCTGTATTTATCTGTTCAATGTGTTCAGCTTGTTATTTTTTGGATCGTTTATTTATCTTCTTCAACGATCAACATTTGTGATGAGTCTGTTCCAGCATGGGTCTTGAACAGGACGGTTGGCTCGAAGGTTTCAGAGTCTGACTGCAAGGATCGCTCCGGCGGGTCAGAATTGTGATTTCTGTTATAGTCTCTACCAGGCGCATGCCACGTCACAGCTTATGGCTGATCAAGGGTGAATGACCAAGAGGTAGGAGATGAGAGCGGCGGAGAGGGTGGACAAGTGAACCATAATGCGGTGGGATGCAGATCTAAAATGAGGCGAGATGAAGTATAACAGTGTTATAGAGAACAAAGCTGCTGTATACAATTGATGGCACGTGTCGATAGATAACAAAGTCCAACTTGACGATGTATTCAAGTTTATTTGACATCAGTTTATAAAAATACCGTCCAGATGAAAATCATACGTCTTGTTCTTATAGACGGCTAATATGGAAGACTGTTTACGTCAACGCGTGAGCAACCCTAGTTACCTAAAACTAATCGTGCTCACGCGTTCACAAATCCATTTCCCCATTTTGCACAGCATCTATTAACTCACTAAATCCCCAACAGAGATGGTGCTCTGTTACAGAAGATCTATGAGGCGGGATGAAGATCTATAATGAGGCAGAATGAAGGTCTATGAGGGGGGATGAAGATCTATAACGAGGCGGAGTGATGGTCTATAATAAGGTTGGATGAATATCTATCATGAGGCGGGATGAAGATCTACAATGAGGTGGGGTAAAGATCTATAATGAGGCGGGATAAAGATCTATAATGAGGCGGGATGAAGACCTATAATGAGGCGGGATGAAGGTCTATAATGAGGCTGGATGAAGGTCTATCACAAGGCCGGATGAAGATCTATAATAAGGCTGGATGAAGATCCTAGGATTTTTCATTATAACTTAACATAATTACAATTATAACGGTAGCGTCTAGTTTAACGTAACCACCCCAGGCCCAGTTTACACATCCGTCTTGACAGATATTCAAACGCGTGATCATCGGCTCGGCTGGCGGACGTGCTAGCCACAGCTCTACCAATTCTCCAACTATAGTTGTACCTCTACTTTAACTGATTCAATGCCGACGGATAATATATCGTCAAATGTGATCTCACATATGTATCTAAGGACGATATATCACCGTACTTAGTCATCGTATTCTTTGTTTCGTTTCGTTGTATCTTCCACAATGTCAACGCTCTGTTAAAAATTTAATTGGCATCATACGAGGAGGCTTCAAATAAAAGCCTTAAATGCTTTTTTAAGGTGAATATATTCTGAAAAAGTTAAGGACAAATGTTTCATTTTTCGATGTAGTCACCACAGCGTTCAATGCAAGTCTTCCAGGGGCCGATAAAGTGTTTGGATAGAAAAATCTACTCTGGGGTCACTACTCGACGTGCCTGAACCGGCCGTGAACAGTCTGTCACTGAAGTCACATCGTTTTTCGTCCTTCTCCACTAATTCACGTGCTGGACTAATAGGGATGCTACACCTACTGGACCTTCATTATCACTATACTGGACCTTCATTCACCGATGCATTTCTATAGGTTTCACCCCTTCACTGATCAAAAAACGGATAACAGAACGCTGCTCTTCTTTGGTGCATGTAAAAAGTGCGCCAGCCATCTTTAACCTATCCTTATAACGTCACCGCATTCGCCTACACCGTGATGTCACGTGCTGAACACTTTTGACATCCTTAATAACAATATTGACAGGTTACAAAACAATGGCATGGTTATTGTAATTTCTATCACACTTTAAAGGTTTTCATTTGAAGCCCCTCGTAATAATTGTTCATGTTTATTGTGTACTATGTTTGATGTAAACCTACGTTTTGTATGGCACTAACTCAGTTAACATTGAACCACGACAAAACAAACGACGTGACCACAAACTGTCCCCTGTTCACTGAAGTTTGGGATATGGGCCCGAATTACTGGCCTTCCGGGGTACAAAAGTTACACAGAATGTGACACAATAGCAATAACAGCAAATAATAATAATCTGTTGAAGCTATAATCTTATGATCCTGTCAAAAATGATATCCTTAAATTCAATTGTGCAAATAATTTTAATCCTGAGTTTCTTATTAATCAAAAAACACGAGACCATGCCAGGAAGGATGAATTAAATCCAGCATACAGAGACAACACGGCATGTACTTGAGAGTTTCCTCTTTATAACCTCTTGAGTTGAATTGAATCAAGAACCGACATCTCAGCACTAGGGACCCTCCCATACGTGCTCCGTCATCGATTTCAACAGCCAGCGAAGAGTCCCAATATTAATGCTACCAGCTGCAGTCTGATTATGTGTCTGTCTGGCCCTTCCTCGGAGTAGTTGGGAAGAAAAGGCGGTTGGCGTGATTCTGACCACATGGCGCAATGCTGGGTATCAGCTAGATCCTCTCTGGGCACTCCATGTGGCACCTTTCTCTGGGGGAAATGATGATGTATCTGTTCTTCTTTTTCTTTTCAAACCATCATCGTCATCAAGTGCCATAGCAGCTGCCGTAGGAGTTCACGTCTCTCCACATATCTCGGTCTTTGGTGTTCTGGATGTTTTTTTTTTTCGCTCGCTCGCTTTGAACTCAAGCGTAGTTCATTCATACACACTACTTCTTGTAGTGCTAGACTGAATTATGAGTGTGGATTCGCTTTCCCTATTAATAGTGCCCTTAGCCATCAGACGAACCCACTCCGACTTCAGAGGTACTTGTAATTTACGACCCCGTGTCAAGGACGAGAGGTCATCATTTTAGTACAACTGTTCCTTGTAGGAGCTGAACCCCTTACCTCGGCATCAACACACCGGATGTTTAAGAACACACGTTCTTATCCATTCGGCCATGCTGACCTACAACTCTGCTTCAGCACTCTCTTTCTTACATTCAATGATAGTGACTAATTTCATAATATACTTTTAATTTTCTGAAATGCAGCTTTTGCTTGCCTTATTCTGCTCTTAATTTCTGTTGTGCACCTTCCGTCTGATGTTATAAATGTTCCAAGCTATCTAAAATTATCCACTTGGTTTTGAAATGTCCCTTCTATTTCCATTTCACATGTTGGTGTTAATTTTTCTTTGATATCGTTTTTTTTTTTTTTCCTATTTCAAACAATCCATTTATTGAATTAGCGAATAAAGTATTAAAATTTTAGTACAACAATCAAGCCATTTACCTCCAAATTTTCAGTCAAGCTTTTTGAATCCAATGTCATTAGAGTATCGCCTCAAGCCACGTCTGCAGATGTTAAGGCCAAAGTTCCTTACTGGAAGCATGGAAATTATCGCAGACACGAAATTATCGAGACCCAGGTCCAAATTTACAAGGTTGAGAGCACCACGTTGCTGAAATATTGCATCTTGCTCGGTGCCAGCGTCACCGAGAAAGAACAATGTTCTTGGGCGGGCGGACAATGCCCCCCTCCCCTTCCCCCCCCCCCCCCCCCCTCAGAATGACAATTTTATTGCAACCAAATTAGATGCAGCAATACAAACATTCCATCACTAAATGGCTAGTGTCCAAACTCCAGAATTTAAGAGATTACGTCGCGAGCTTAGTACGCCTCCAGTGTCACTTCTTGGCATTGCATCTGATTGTTTCGTGCCTTCACTGAGGAATATGACTATTTTGCTTTATCTTGCGAGAAAGATTGCTTTTTATTGTAAATGTTTTGTTGGCTCCCATTTTCCACACTATTCACATGATCATGTAGCCATATGACAGCTAACTACCAACATTCGATTTCACCATTACCCCTACCCCGTCCAACCACAAGGAGAAGTTATAATAGGGTCCATCACCGGCTCTGAATGATAGTCCTGTGACTAGACAGTCACCAAAGCAGCTGCCCACGGTTTTACCCTCACAGTCCAATCAGTCCGAAGGTGACTGTTGTCCACACGGGGTAATGTATAGTAACTACCAAAAGAGAAATTGCATGGCCAAAACTAAAACTCAACAACTACATATAATGGAAACACGTTCTATTTACAGCCTCCAAATAGTTACAATTGTAATTTATTAATTATTTGATTACACAGCCAAAACTAAAACTTTGCAACTCCGAAAAATGAAAAATACGTTCTATTACCTCCTCCAAACAGTTAAAATTTCCATTTATTAATTATTTATCTACAACACTAACTTTCATTTTGTCGGTTGAGTTACTTCCCATATTCTGTCTTCCATTATCTCCCCTTCCCCAGTCGCCACATTGTCGAAAGAACAACATGTGGGTACTCACCACAAAGTTGTCACGGACTGGGAGTCCCTCCAGGATGTGTAGGTCACACATAAACAGCCTCTTCTGCTCCAATGCCTCCGCGAGGGTTAACCCTTCTAATAGAGGCTTCAGTAAAGTGTCTGTTACTGGAAGTCTGAAAGTTAAAACAAAATAATAACACATAAGACAAACAATATGAAATACGTGTTCTACTAATAATCAAAGTGTAGATTTATTTGCACTTGATTTGACCAGGGTGCAAAGACGATCAACCAAACCGCAAACTCGAATCACCAAATCACTGTCCACTAACACACTGGCAGGAGGCTTTGGTGGACCATAATGGGCCGAAAGTCACATAGTGGGACTTCTTCTTCTTCTGCGTTCATCCGGAGTTTTTTTTTTCTTCTTTTTCGGATGTGATTGCGTTGTGCATGTTTACAGCAGAGCTGCGTTCTTGCGCCGTTAGACCGACACATCCGACTTCTGCGGGCTTTTGTTGACCGGGTAGTGGGACTAAAGGCCCCATTTAAACAAATCGCTAGGAGCTTCCATCCTAGAACAGTTGCCGAAAAAGGCTTAGGGCCTGGTCTGCACTGCCATGACATTAAGTCTTTAGGTTGCATTTCCTTGCACTAGAGTAAGGCTTGTACCCTCCCAAATGCGTTCCTCCAGAATTCTGTAGCTATGTGGCTCAGTAATTATAGATAAGCCACATATTAAGAGAATCGAAACTTGTAGGTTATTGTCTAAGCTCACAACATTCAATTTGCTGCTATCTCAAGAAAGCGCGAGATAGATAAAAAGAGAATGAGAAAGACAGACAGACAGACAGACAGACAGACAGGCAGGCAGGCAGGCAGGCAGGCAGGCAGGCAGGCAGGCAGACAGACAGACAGACATGATACATTTCACGTAAACTTGTGAAGGTGGAAAGGAAGCATGTGCAAGAAATGGGTGCGTAATTGCACCAAGCCAAACATGTTATATTATCCTATGTGTATATGAATGTATTTGTTTTATTCGCACATGTGTCACTTAACACTAACAAACGGCAACGCTCTGTGAAATTACACAAACACAAGAAACGCATACTACGCCTTGTAAATACACACTGATTTATATGAAATAAAAGTTTTTTGTTTTTTTTTAACAGCTCGTTGGGATAATGTCCTGATAATGTGAGTGCTCCTGGAAAGTTGGACGCCTAAGCTGGTTGTGTGCTACGTGAGGGAACGACTGGTCATTTATTCCTCCGTGCATTCAGGCCAACAAAATGTGACGGTTCTAGAAGTTCCCAGACCTGCAAGTTCCTGCTACAAGAATGTATCGTGTTTGTGAATGTCATTCCATGTGTTTCTACTGATTATCCTGTGTATATTCATTATATTCCATGTATTTCAACTGATTTGTGGGGTATTTGAGTGACGTTGCATGTGTTTATAGGGATTATCCCGAGTATGTGAATGTCATGTCGTGTGTTTCTAGTGATTGTTCCGTATATGTGAATGTCCTTCCATGTATTTCTAGTGATTATCCAGTTTATGTGAATGTATTTATAGTTATTATAGGAACAGGCTGGTAACCTGATTTTTATGTTGGAGAGTAGGTTGTTGGCGGTGAGTAAAAGTGTGAGTTGTGTGCGAACAGAAAAGTGGATCGTACTATGTGAGTAGAAGAGTGGGTTGTTGTGTGCGAAGAGAAAACTCTTTTGAACTACGTGAGTAGAGGAGTTGGTTGTGTGCGAATAGAAGAGTGAGTTGACGCCGGTGGGTAGAAGAGATGGTGATTGTGGACGAGTATATCAGTTAGTTTACCCTGATGGATAGAAGAGTGGGTTGATGTCGGAGGGTTGACGGCGATGGGTATGACAGCGGGTTTTTGTGGCCTGGCGATTGAGTTGATTAATTAGTACAAAGGTGGGGCGCCGCCCTTACTAACTGACGTGTTTTCTACATTCCTGAAAACATGTTCATTCCGAGAAATGACTCCAACGTGCCTACCCACAATGTATGCACAGTGTACGGCTTCTCACCGAGTAACACGTGTGCGTATGATCAACCTTTGGCCTTTTAAATACCCGGCAACAACGAGGTAAGTATGTAGCTTTGTTTGTTAACAACAGGGCGCGTGCGCTAATGTTTGCCAGGTGATCCCCACAAATGCGTAATGGTTACTTATCTCAAACACTTTCTCTATCCTCGTCGATCTCTCCCTCTCACATTATCGTCGCCTACCATTCTCTCTCCATCACTCACTATCCTCGTTTCTCTCTCTCTCTCTCTCTCTCTCTCTCTCTCTCTCTCTCTCTCTCTCTCTCTCTCTCTCTCTCTATTACGCATCTTTCTATCTTAGTCTCTCCTTTATACCCACCTGTCTCCTTCAGGCGTTCACTCTGTAACACCATCTTGCTCATCCTTCTCTCTCTCTCTCTCTCTCTCTCTCTCTCTCTCTCTCTCTCTCTCTCTCTCTCTCTCTCTCTCTCTCTTCGTGTCTCTTCCTCTCTCTCTCCGGCCCACAGTCTAGACTCTCTCCTTACAATACTCTATTCATTTTTCTAGCAAAGCTGGCCGTCCACGTCTCGGAGATTCACTCTTCCGTCTGGCCGAGTGGCTAGAGCACCCAGCTTCCATGTAGGAGGCATGAGTTAGAATCATTGGTAAGGTGACGGGGTTTTTTTTTTTTTTTTGGTCAGGGCAAAAAGAAAATCCCAACCTGCACAGTTCTCGGCGACAGCACTAGCCTGACGGGTTTTCCTCAGGTTCAAGACCTACCTGCCCTACACCGAAGAAGAAGTAGAAGAAGAAGAGGAAGTGGGCGAAGATAAGAAAGAAAGAAAGAAAGAAAGAAAGAAAGAAAGAAAAAGAAAGAAAGAAAGAAAGAGAGAGAGAGGGGGGGGGGGGGAGAGAGAAAGGGAGAGAGAAAGAGAGAAGGAGAGAGACAGAGAGAGACAGGGAGAGAAAGAGGGAGAGAGAGAGAGAGAGAGAAAGAAAGAGAGAGACAGAAAAGAAAGAAAGAAAGAAAGAGAGGAAGACGAAGTCAACTTAACACAGATTCTTTAAAAAAACTGAACACCAATGTTTACATATCGCCCCACATGTTTCCATAATTATGTTATTTAATCGCTGGATCTCATTAACAAAAGAGCAACCGATGTGTCTATTTGTGTATGTGTCTACTTGTGTTTATATTTCTCCCTGTAATCTGGAATTCAAAAACCCCACACAGGAGTACATGTCGCGTCACAACCTTTTGCATTCATCACTGCCCTTCTATATGTATGCTCTCGGCACAGGGTGGCTGATGGGTATCTTTGTTCTGTCTGTTTTTCTTGTCCAGTGCTGCCGGGAAATGTGAGGAGCTTCCATTTTAGTTCCCTGGCGTTTCAATGTCCTGCTGGTCCCACCCCGTGTATGCTTTTGGATGTCCTTGGCAGACCATTGCGAACAACGCCAAGCCCACATTGATTCATCTCATCTCATCATGTTCCTCTTGTACCTTGCAGTGTCCTGGTGAAGCATACACAGCGGGAGAGTGCCCGCTTATGGGTTTCATGTATGCATGTTCCAGTGGACTTTGCTATTCCCTCTGTCCATCTGATTATGCTTCTTTCTTTTTCTACGAGCAGTGTGACAAATCCCCTGCCGGCTTACTAGGCCAGTCGCAAGATTAGGATAGTAAAATCTGACCAAGTGAAGTCCAATGGCCAACCAGAGACCCGTTGACCCATGATCTCGCGGTCATGGTTTCCCGGTCTATACCACGGGGAGGTGGGTTTGTTTTGTCTAGTCTGCGGGTTATCGACAGGCTACTAATTTTCACTTTTCATCCCTGATTTACTGGGCAATTTTCAGCCATGGGAAAAAAAGGGGGATTTTCTGAATATTGTAAGGATGGGATGGGACTGGCATAAAATACCATTGGATGGGACAGGACAACGTTCCATGGACAAGCCTGCGAGGCTTGGCCATGGGAATGTTATTCCCATGGGAAAGTCCCATGGGACGGGATGGGATGGGACATGCATAAATTACCACGCAATGTAAATTATGTCCCATGGACAACCCTGGCAATTTTACGTTTAGTAGTTTGCCATTGCCGGTCTCTCTGGCCGAGGGGTTACACCACTTTCTCCGTAATCCCGTTTATCACGCATAGTCTCGTAGCGGGTGAGAGCTGGAAGCGGTTCTACCCCCGCTGGAGACTTGCGGGATAACTGAGCCGGCCGCTCAGAAAGTAATGGCAAACTACTGAGCGTAATCTTGCCAAGAAATCAACAGACAGCTGAAAGGTGCTGCTGTTGACAGCGATGTCCTGTAAAAGAATATGCGAATTTAAAATTTTTAAAAAAAGTTTGCCATTGCTACTTTGAGAAAACCCAAGAATAGTATAACTAGAAAGGCTGAATCTTGAACCCACATGGCAAAAGAAGTAGAGAAAGATCTAGAAACTCACGGAGAAGAGAAGTAGAAACAGAAATGAGCAATATGGAACGGACCTGGACAGAGCTGTATGGGATAGCTACAGATGGAGGGACTTGGAGTGAGCTGGTTGAGGACTTATGTCCCAGTGGGGGATAGGTAGCAACAGATGGAGGGACTTGGAGTGAGCTGGTTGAGGACTTATGTCCCAGTGGGGGTTAGGTAGCAACAGATGGAGGGACTTGGAGTGAGTTGGTTGAGGACTTATGTCCCAGTGGGGGTTAGGTAGCAACAGATGGAGGGACTTGGAGTGAGTTGGTTGAGGACTTATGTCCCAGTGGGGGATAGGTAGCTACAGATGGAGGGACTTGGAGTGAGCTGGTTGAGGACTTATGTCCCAGTGAGGGATAGGTAGCTACAGATGGAGGGACTTGGAGTGAGCTGGTTGAGGACTTATGTCTCAGTGGGGGATAGGTAGCAACAGATGGAGGGACTTGGAGTGAGCTGGTTGAGGACTTATGTCCCATTGGGGAATAGGTAGCAACAGATGGAGGGACTTGGAGTGAGCTGGTTGAGGACTTATGTCCTAGTGGGGGATAGGTAGCAACAGATGGAGGGACTTGGAGTGAGCTGGTTGAGGACTTATGTCCCATTGGGGAATAGGTAGCAACAGATGGAGGGACTTGGAGTGAGCTGGTTGAGGACTTATGTCCCATTGGGGAATAGGTAGCAACAGATGGAGGGACTTGGAATGAGCTGGTTGAGGACTTATCTCCCAGTGGGGGATAGGTAGCAACAGATGGAGGGACTTGGAGTGAGCTGGTTGAGGACTTATGTCCCATTGGGGAATAGGTAGCTACAGATGGAGGGACTTGGAGTGAGCTGGTTGAGGACTTATGTGCCATTGGGGAATAGGTAGCAACAGATGGAGGGACTTGGAGTGAGCTGGTTGAGGACTTATGTCCCAGTGGGGGATAGGCAGCAACAGATAAAGAAGGGAAGTTCGCCATTGCTTTCTGGACGAGAAGTCAACGTTGAAAACTCCCTGGCTGGTGTACAGAATGAACCCACTATCCAACTGCCAGCGCAATGGAAGTTTAAACGCAAGCACATAAAACTTGAAGCCGTCTGCCCCGCGCTCCGAAGGTTGTGGGTTCGATTCCGGGCTACGTATTTCGGTTCACGAGTGCATTGTTTTCTCGGATACTCCTGGGGGTCGTCACCGGAACTACGGATTTCGTGCTTTGTGTGATGCTTTCTGCAGGTCGCCCTGCGGACAGAGACTAAGCCATATTGGATAAAACCCGGGGCAATGAAGTCAATACTCTAGACTTTTATAAAGACATAAAACTCCACGGCGGCGTTGCCCTCGAATGTACCGTATCCTGGTAATTACATAGGCGGGTATGCAGTTTGGATACCGGGTTCTCATAAATGAAGACATCGGTTTGTGCGCACGGAAAAGAAACAAATCTATTGAAAGCATTTTGTTTGGGGTTAAACAAAATACCAGGGGGCTTCAAATGAAAACCTTAAAAGTGTTATAGAAATTACAATATCCACACCATTGTCTTGTAACCTGCCAATATTGTTGTTAAGGATGTCGAGAGTGTTTACCGCGTGAAACCACGGTGAAGGCGAACAGGGTGACGTCATAAGGACCGTTTAAAGATGGCGCCCCACTTTTGACGTGCATCAAAGAGGAGCAGCGTTTCTGTTATCGGCGAATGAAGATCCAATATGGTGTTGCATGCATGTCAGTCCAGCAAGTGTATGAGTGGAGTATGAAGGTTGCGTGACTTCTATGACAGCACACCACATCATCCGGGATGTGTTACAGTACCGCAAAGTGTCTGCAAGATGGGTTCTACAGCAGCTTACTCCAGAATTGACACAACGACGCATTGATGCTTATCAAGATCTAGCCCCAAGTGATGTCCATCTGTTTGGACAACTCAAAGAGTCATTGAGAGGAAACACTTTTCCGTCCGACGAAGAGGTACAGCAGGGGGTGCTGACCAAGAGAAATGTTTTCTACAGGAATCCAAGCATTATATCGGCGCTAGCGGTCTTGCGCTGAACGCAGTGGTGACGACATCGACAAATGATACATTTATTCTTTACTTTTTCAGAATATATTCACCCCCACCAAAAACATGCATGGTTTTCATTTGAAATTTGGTGCATGTCAAAATTGGTCATCTTTAAACTGTTTTATGACGTCATCGTTTTCATCTGCACCGTGATGTCTTGACACCCTTAACAACAATATTGACAGGTTGCAAGACAATGGCATGGTTAGTGTAATGTCTATCTCACTTTTCAGGTTGTCGAATTCCCCTCGTACCTAGCGCACTACGTGAATATTAATGGCCAGCCATATGTAATATATAAATCTGTACAGGTGTTAAAAGACAAAAGGATCGATTCCATTGCACCGGGTTTTGTCCCATGTGACTCGGTCTCTTTCTGCAGAGTAAAGCGTCGCACAGATAACAAACTCCGTAGCTCCAGCGACAACCTCCAAGCATCTCAGAATAATTACTCTCGTGAAGCGAATAGTAATAGTAGTAGGCCTCTTTCAGTCCTGAAGGGCTATAGAGTTGTGTCACTGGGGAGGTGCATGGCAGCACCGCTGGTGACTGTATAGTCCAATTCGAGAGTGACAATCCCTGTCACAGTTTCCGCATCTGTAAGTGAATGCATTTTATGCCTGTGCCGCCTATCCGCAGTTGGATCAGATTGCGCTCTATGAACACCAGCAATGGGGAAAGCTATCCACACGTAAACATTAGTAAATGCACCAGTATTAGTAGCACATGTGTGGACTACACTTCAGTTCAAAGCGAGTGAACACAAATAAAAAAAAAAGAACAAAAGAAATCCACGAATCTGCTAGTATAATTAGAAATTAAAAACTGTGGAAGTGGTATTATAAATATGATGATTTTTAACTTCTGGCAGGCTTGTATTGTTTCTTGAAGTGTTCAATAGTCTTCATACATTATGGTATTACGTTCAAGAATGTTGTGGAATTGTGTATCGAGACAATGTTGGTCAGAGACCCTAGAGGTATTCTCGTAATTTATAAAAGAGGGTGGCAAGGAAATTGTCACACAGTTGTTACATCATGTGTTTATTAGAGAAAGCACCGCATATTGGTCAATATAGATTCTACAAAAACACTCTCAGTTTATGACAGATTAGCGCAGATAACACCTTCTCCACCTACACTTAAATAAGCATGGGTGACAGCACACGCTGAACGGCGTGTAACCTTTCCATCAGGCACGCATGAATATCCAGACGGCATACAGAAATGAGCAAGGCGCTGGATGTCAGGTGTGCAGATGAAAATATCAACATATGCAAATCGGGGCCACCCCACACTCATGACATATATAAATATATGAAAGCCACAAACAGTGTTCTTTGGTTACGCAATGAGAAGAGAGGCGTTAGAACACATCGTGACGACTGCAAAGACCGGTCGTAAACTGGACAGGTTCGTGACGAGAGAATTGTTTGCCACCACTGGCTTTCAACTGAAGCGCAGTCTATACACTTGTTACTACAGCTAGTGCACTGGGCTGACTTTTGCATGTGAAATAGCTTTCCCTATTAACAGTGTCATTTCGATATCAAACGAATCCACTCCGACTTCAGATGTACTTGTAATTGACGTTCCCAAGTCAAAGACGATAGGTCAACATTTTAGTCCATCTGTCCGGTGAACCCTTTACATCGGCATCAGCACACCGGATGTTTAAGAACACGCGTTCTTATCCATTCGGCCATTATGACCTCTTGCCTGCGTGTTTGACTGTTTATCTGTCTATCTGTTTGTCTCCGTGTATGTTTGACTGTCTTCATGTCTGTCTGTCATTCTGAATATTTGTCTGTCTTTCTGCCTATCTTCCTACAAATTTATCTGTTTGTCCGCATGTCTGTGTGCGTGCCCGCCTGTCTGTCTTCATGACTGTCTGTCTACCTGACTATCTGTCTATATTTGTTTGTCTACCCGTCTGTCTGTCCGTCTTTCCGTCTATATGTGTATCTGATCTCTCACAATGTTAAACGGACCTGCCTACTCAGTTCTGAAATTCTTTCAATTACAGTTCGTTCGCTGAAATTGTGCAAGTCGTCCCGCATCCTTCTCTTCTCCACCACACCACAGTCACATACACACCAATCGTTCCCCCGGATACAACCCGCACCAGGTGCAGAGGTAATATTTCCTTCCCACCACCACCTCCCCATCAATCCCGGAAAACGTCAAACATTCTACCATAACATTTATCCCAAATGCACGGAACATATTATATAAACACGCCCGCTAAACAGCGGCGGGTTGAAACAATTATGTACCAGATTTTCCGAACATATGAACTATATACAGTAACCTTTCCATCATGCTTACAGAAATGCTTCATGATTTTGTAACAAGAATACATAACTGTTGACTAAAGCCATTATTTCTGTTTCTTGATATTACAATAAAGTCCCTTTATTCACACTCTTACTACTTTACAGGACGTAGCAGTCAGCTCCAGCATGTTTTGGCTGTTTGTGATTCCTGGGCAAGTTTACGTTCAGTAGTTTGCCATTACTTTCTGAACAATCGGCACTCAAACCATTGAATGGAAACCAACGCAAGGCAGCCTGCTTCCAACCCGCCGGTGGCTGCGTTTAGAACGCGGTAGGCGGGATTATGAATTGTTTCCAAAACTCCTTCGCCACAGAGCAGGCTACAATGTCCAATACGTGTTATGAATGTGTGGGTATGTTCATGCAATGTACCATTTATAGTTGAAAACGCTAACGATCTGTAACAACTGTTAAACATTGTAGTAATAGATAATTAACTAAAGACACTTTTCTTAAATACTAAGAAAACAGAAACAATAGTTATATCAAAGGGGAAAAAAACAAAATAAGATATTATATCGCAACCGACGGGAATATGCTTAACAAAAGCAATAAATTTAAATATTTTTGGGCATTTATAACATTAAATTGAGGATGCGTAGCGCAGAGTAAGAGCGGATTAGGTCAAGAAAACACTGCATTTCACAATAGTGAAATGGCAAAAGACACGGCAGAGATAGCTCTGACAAGTGTAATGATGAAATGGCAAAATGTCACAGTAGAGATAGCTGTAACGAGTGCAATGATGAAATAGCAAGATGACACCACAGAGATAGCTCTGACAAGAATAATAATGACATTGGCAAAAAGACATCGCAGAAACATCTGAAATGTTGAAACGACTAAGTTATTTACTTCTCTAACATGGCTGTGACAAATGAAATGATGAAGCGACCTAGTTACTTACTTCTCCGTAATGATTGTAACAAATTAAATGATAAAGCGATCTGGTTACTTACATCTCTGGAATCACTGTAACAAATGAAATAATACAACGACCTAGTTACTTACTTATTTATCTGGAATCACTCTATCAAATGAAATGATGAAGCGACCTAGTTATTTATTTCTCTGAAATTATTGTAACAAATGAAATGCTGAAGCCACCTGGTTACTTACTTCTCTAGAATGATTGCCACAACTAAAATTATAAAGCGGCCTGGATACTTACGTCTCTAGAATGATTGTAACAAATGAAATAAGTAAGCGACCTGGTTACTTACGTCTCTAGAATGATTGTAACAAATGAAATAAGGAAGCGACCTGGTTACTTTAGAATTATTGTAACAAATGAAATGATGAAGCGATCTGGTTGCTTACGTCTTTAGAATGATTGTAACACATGAAATAAGGAGGCGACCTGGTTGCTTACGTCTTTAGAATGATTGTAACACATGAAATAAGGAAGCGACCTGGTTACTTACTTCTCTGGAATGGCTGTGACTAGAGTAATGATGGAGTGGTTGAGGCTGGCCACCCGCTGTAAACCAAAGTAGAGATCGTTGCTCCACCTGTCGGCGCCCTGTTGTGTTTGTGTGGTTGATGACAGGACAAACAAAGAAGACAAGGAAACATGTTAGATAATTGCAAACAAACAAATAATTGTTGAAGTAATCAACCAACACAAACAAATATGAATAAATAGCATACTATCAACATGTAGTTTAAATAAGGTACACGTCATCATTATCAAGTGTCATGCCAGCTGGCATAGGCGTTCATGACTCTCCACAGATCTCGGTCTTTGGTGTTCTAGATCAACTCTGCTGATGATATTCCTCTATTCTACCGTCTCAATCCATCAGCATAATTTCTTTTGGTCGGCCTCTGCTCTCTTCCCCTCGTTCTTTCCAGTCGTCACGATGTTCTCCAGTGTATCTCTTCTCATCACATGACCAAAGAAAGATGTTTGTCTCTTTCTTATTATTGTATATAATGTTCTAGTTTCATTAGCCTCTTTCGTGCAATCGTCGCTAGTAACTCTTGGCAGTCCAAGGAATTCGTAACATTCGTCTTAGGAACAACATCTCTGTTGCTTTTAGCTCTTCTTAATTTGTTCATTTACATTCCAAGATACACTGCCGTACAGCTCAACAGGTTCTATATATCAATTCAGCACTTTCTTTCTTACATTCAAGGATAGTGACTTATTGCATAAGATATTCCTGATTTTCTTAAATGCAGCCTTTGCCAACCCGATTCTGCTCTTAATCTCTGTTGTGCATCTTCCGTCTGAAGTTATAAATGCCCCTAGGTATTTAAAACTATCCACTTGGTTAAGAATTTTCCCTTCTAATTCCAATTCACAATTTGGTGTCAGCATTTTCTTACATGAAAACAAGTCAGTCAAGGATATCTTTACACGCGAATTGGGCATATGGTGCTAAACCCATGTTTGTATACACCAATGGTCAGGCAGTGGTTGATATGGTATGTAACACGCCGGCTGCCTTGACGTCCAAACACTACGTGTAGCTGAAATACTCTGGCCATATTACTGGTTGCACTAGTCTGGACAGAATTATCATGGAAAGCGTGCTTCCTGGCAGAAGAGGCAGTGGTGACCCAGCTGCAATACTGACATGAGATACCGATGGCAAGGTGGAGTAGACGTGAGCACGACTGAGCAAACTCACAAAGGATGGGGATCTTGTCGGCGAGTCCTGATGAGAGCGCAGTTCCACAAAGGGTATACTTTATAATGAAGATTGCATTGCTTATTCGCGCCTCGGTTATTCATACATGACATTTTAAGTAATCTCGCATACTATAGATTTCCTTAATTATCATGCATAAATAACCCAAAAGCTCATTAAGCAATCAAGTAATTAAGCCAATATGAGTATTGTAGGTGCATGTACACTCAGTCATTAAGTCTTATTTCTCTTATTCTCTGTCCACAGCCTTCTGTTTTTTACGCTGTCAATCATTTCGGACATCCCTCCAACTTTCTCATTATAACCACATACTTCAGTTTCTCCCTTCTCATGACATGCCCATATAATGTTGGCTGTCCTCTTCTGACGCGAGTAACCACTCCCTTTGTGAGTTACCTTCTTTCACAATATCTTCACTACTCTTTCTATCCGTCTACGATGTTCTCATAATTCTTCTATGGAATGCATCTCCACAGCTTCCACATAATTCCTCACTTGCCTGCTAATCGCCCACGTGTCTTGGGGGAGGAGTAATTGAAGTTCCAGTGCCTGTAACTAGCTCATTTCCTTCAATTTCTTTCATTGGTTCGTATGCAGTATTATACAGAATCGAGTAAATTCCTTACCAGTTTGGTAGACCTCCTTTCATACTTAGGTTAGTTGTATAGCCTTTACAGGATGTTGCAGTCAACACCGGCATTTTTTCGCTGCTTGCAATTTCTTGGCACGTTTACGTTCAGTAGTTTGCCATTGATATTTCAACGACCGGAACTCATACCATTACATGAAAACCAACGCAAGGCGGTCTGCTGCTAGATCGCCCGCAGCTGTGTTTCAAACCCCTGTATGCGGGATGAAGAATGCGTCCGTAATCGCCTCGCCACAGAGATGGTTTCCACACTTCATCCTTCAATATTTGCCACAACTTCACGCAGCAGTCATGTAATCTTCTTCTTCTTCTTTGCGATCATCCGGAGTGTTTTTTTCAGATGTGATTGCGGTGTGTCTGTTATGCGCCCTTGGGCCGAAACCCGTAGGCCAACACATCCGACTATAGCGTGCTTTTCTATATATATATATATATATAAGAAAATGTATGTAGGGATGTATTTGATGTGTTCGATAACGTTCCATCCGATTGAGATGAAATTCTTTTCATTCCCGTGCAGCCAACTGTCATAGTTTGTTAGTGTACAATCAGCTATTTACTTACTAAAATTTAATATTTTAATTTATATTATCATTTATATATAGCGAGGGGATTTAATTTAAGAAAAGTTATTTCAAGGGGCATAACTTTTAATAGCATTGCTATATATTTTATATATAGATTGTTGCATTGTTTTCAAAGGTTTATAAACTCTTTGTCTACAGTTATTTACAGGCATATGCGTTATAATCAATAATGATACAATCTTTCAGGCATTTTCAAAGTTTTTATAAAAATAATGCATCTATCTAAATAGTGAAAATTTTCTAACTCATCTTTTCATGTTTAAAGAAGTTATCTACAGTCATGTAGGTGATTAAAAACAGTTTTCATTAAAAATAATGGATTGTGTGTGGAAGGACATTCTTAACTTAATTTTTTTTTTTTTGTTATATGAATTTAATGAGACGCTCCCCGCCAGGAGCTGGGCGAAGTCGCTAAGGGTCAGATAGATAGACAGACAGACAGACAGACAGATAGTCGGGAACGGGAGCTTATATGGCTACTTATATGAATTAAATGAGATGCTCCCCAACAGGGCCTGGGCGAAGTCGGGCCGGGTCGGACAGACAGATAGACAGACAGACAGATACACAGACAGACAGATAGTCGGGAACGGGAGCTTATATGACTACTTATATGAAGTAAATGAGATGCTCCCCACCAGGGACTGGGTGAAGCCGGGCCGGGTCAGACAGACAGACAGATAGACAGACAGACAGACAGACAGACAGATCCCCGCCAGGAGCTGGGCGAAGCTGGGCCGGGTCAGCTAGTTAATAATAATTAGGAATAATCAAGTTAGTAATTGAGGAACGCTCTAGATAAACTTGACCATATTAGTAATTGAGTGTCGATAGGTCTATACAAGTAATGAGAAAACAGCGTATACGCAATACAAGTGAAGGTTTTGAAAAGGATTTTTTACTTTTTTGCACCGATAAATTCAATAAACAGTTTGAGTAAGAGATTTTATATGTAAATAATTTGTTAAGTACATCATTGTGTTTTATGATAATTATTCAAAGTAATTTGTTGAGTATGGCATTTAGTATTTTATGATAATTAAAATAAGTAATATGTTAAATACGTCATTAAATGGTTATGATAATTAATGTAACTAACTTGTTTACTATGTCATTGAGTGCTTTATGATAATTGAAAGTGAGTAATTTGATAAGTACAGCATTTAGTGCCTTATGATAATTAAAGTAAGTAATTGAATGTTTTATGATAATATGTATTTATAAGTCTGGGTTATGTATTTAAGAATTTAAGTAGCTGAAAAAAAAGAAAAGAAAAAAAAAATATATATATATATGGAGATGTGTAAATATTAAAGAAAGTATGTGATAAACAGACTAGAATAAAGTAGTAAACCATAAATACACAAAACAATATGTGGTGATACACAAACTGTGGTACAAGATGCAGATAGTCATACGGTACATGCATCAACAACACCTAATAGATACACCTTGAAATCACAATATTACATGACATTAAAATGCAATCAAATATAACACACGATGATCTTCTTCTGCATTTTATCTCACTTTGGTCATCAGTCTCCCCAGCCATCTCAAAAGAACCTGGTGGCATCGTGTAAATAATGTGGAAGACATCGATAAATAGTGTGCAAGACATCGTATAAATAGTGTTGAAAACATAATGTGAATGGCGTGGAAGACATAGCGTGAATAGTGTGGAAGACATCGTGTAAATAGTGTGGAAAACATCGTGTAAATAGTGTGGAAGACATCGTGTAAATAGTGTTCAAGACATCGTATAAATAGTGTGGAAGACAGCGTGAATAGTGTGGAAGACAGCGTGAATAGTGTGGAAGCATCGTGTAAATAGTGTGGAAGAAATCGTGTAAATAATGTGCAAGACATCGTGTAAATAGTGTGGAATTCATAGCGTGAGTAGTGTGGAAGACATCGTGTAAATAGTGTGGAAGACATCGTGTAAATAGTGTGGAAGACATCGTGTAAATAGTGTAGAAGACATCGTGTAAATAGTGTGCAAGACATCGTGTAAATAGTGTGGAATACATAGCGTGAGTAGTGTGGAAGACATCGTGTAAATAGTTTGGAAAACATTATGTAAATAGTGTGGAAGGCATGTGTAAATAGTGTGGAAGTCATCGTGTAAATAGTGTCAAGACATCGTGTGAATAGTGTGCAAGACATCATGTAAATAGTGTGGAAGACATCTTGTAAATAGAGTCCAAGACATTGTGTAAATAGTGTGGAAGATATCGTGTAAATAGTGTGCAAGACATCATGTAAATAGTGTTGAAGACATCGTGTAAATAGTGTGCACGGCATCGTGTAAATAGTGTTGAAGACAGTGTGAAAAGTATTGAAAACATCATGTGAATGGCGTTGACGACATAGCATAAATAGTGTGGAAGACATCGTGTAAATGGTGTGGAAGACATCGTGTAAATAGTGTGGAAGTCATCGTGTAAATAGTGATGAAGACATCGTGTAAATAGTGTGGAAGACATTGTGTAATTAGTGTGGAATACATCGTGTAAAAAGATTGCAAGACATCGTGTAAATAGAGTGCATGACATCGTGTAAATAGTGTGGAAGACATCGTGTAAATCGTGGGGAAGACATCGTGTAAATAGTGTCGAAGACATCGTGTAAATAGTATGGAAGACATCGTGTAAATAATGTGGAAGACATCGTGTAAATAGTGTGCAAGACTTCGTGTAAATAGTGTGGAAGACATCGTGTAAATAGTGTGGAAGACATCTGGTAAATAATGTGCAAGACATAGTGAAAATAGTGTGCAAGACATCGTGTAAATAGTGTGTACTGTAAATAGTGTGGGAGAATAATGTGAGTAGTGTGGAAGACATCGCGTAAATGGTCTGGAAGAATACTGAAAATAGTGTGGAAGAATACTGTGAATAGTGTGGAATAATAATGTGAATAGTGTGGAAGACATCGCGTAAATAGTGTGGAAGACATCGTGTAAATAGTGTGCAAGACATCGTGTAAATAGTCTGCAAGGCATCGTGTAAATAGTGTAGAAGACAGTGTGAATAGTATTGAAAACATCATGTGAATGGCGTTGACGACATAGCATAAATAGTGTGGAAGACATCGTGTAAATGGTGTGGAAGACATCGTGTAAATAGTGTGGAGGTCATCGTGTAAATAGTGATTAAGACATCGTGTAAATAGTGTGGAAGACATTGTGTAATTAGTGTGGAAGACATCGTGTAAAAAGATTGCAAGACATCGTGTAAATAGAGTACATGACATCGTGTAAATAGTGTGGAAGACATCGTGTAAATGGTGGGGAAGACATCGTGTAAATACTGTGAAAGAGATCGTGTAAATAGTATGGAAGACATCGTGTAAATAATGTGGAAGACATCGTGTAAATAGTGTGCAAGACTTCGTGTAAATAGTGTGGAAGACATCGTGTAAATAGTGTGGAAGACATCGGGTAAATAATGTGCAAGACATAGTGAAAATAGTGTGCAAGACATCGTGTAAATAGTGTGTACTGTAAATAGTGTGGGAGAATAATGTGAGTAGTGTGGAAGACATCGCGTAAATGGTCTGGAAGAATACTGTAAATAGTGTGGAAGAATACTGTGAATAGTGTGGAATAATAATGTGAATAGTTTGGAAGACATCGCGTAAATAGTGTGGAAGACATCGTGTGAATAGTGTGGAAGACATCGTGTGAATAGTATGGAAGACATCGTGTGAATAGTGTTCAAGACATCGTGTAAATAGTGCTGAAGCCATCGTGTGAATAGTGTGGAAGACATCGTGTGAATAGTATGGAAGACATCGTGTGAATAGTGTTCAAGACATCGTGTAAATAGTGTGGAAGACATCGTGTAAATAGTTTGGAAGACATCATGTTGACGATATGACGGTATGACGATATGGTAGCATGGCGGTATGACAATATGACGGTATGACATGACGGGCGGTATGGCGATATGACGGTATGAAGATATGATGATATGACGATATGACAGAATGACGATATGACGGTTTTACGATATGACGGTACGATGATATGACGATTCAATGATATGACGATATGATGATACGACTGTATGACGACATGATGATATAATGGTAGGATGATATGACGTTATGACGATATGAAGGTATGACGATATGACGGTATGGTAGCATGGCAGTATGACGGTATGTCGATACGACGGTATGACGATATGGCGGTATGAAGATATGACGTTATGACGGTATGATGGCATGACGGTACGACGGGAAGTAACGAAACTGTGCGTCTAACTATTCTATAAACCACATCGTGGGTTTCCAGAGAGGAAGTAAACCATTCACAAATGCATGCCGGGGTCGGACACATTGACCGTTGAGGTGCATTGTCTAGGTGCGATGCACTCCCGTGACAAGGGAAAGAAGTAGAAGCAAAAACGTCGACCATAGACATCATACATTGGCGGTAGGCTATATAATCACAATAATAATTGACTGGCAATAGTTTGTGAAATGGAGTTATACCTCTCCATAACACAAAGCCTGCGCTGAATTTAGAGCCTGCCTAGTTTACTCCAGAGGAAAGTTAACACCAATACATCTGGAACAAGACAAACTACAGAAGCTGCCGGTTCAGCAAAGCAATGCTCTAACTTTCGGCTGTCGGAGCTTCCATTCTAGACCAGTTGCCGACCAAGGCTTAGGACCTGGCCTGCCCTTCGATGACATTTAGTCTTTATATTGCATTTCCTCGCACTAAGGTATGGCTCGTACCCTCCAAATTGTGCTCCTCCGCCGGAAGTTGTTGGCACAATGTGGGGTGTCGGGTTTGGTAAGCGCTGACCATCATTCGGCGCTAACAGAAAGCTGATAGTACGGAGTACTGTCATCACGTAGCTCAGTCATATATGACTAAGACTTGACACATATTTTCATAATTACCAAAGAAGAAATTAAAGATTTCAGCTGACCATTGCTTCCAGGCCAACCTAGCCTAAACTAAAATTGGTATCTGGAAATTTCTTGGGAAGGAAATCAATAAAAGAAGATTAACAAAATAGTAACAAGGAAACCCCCTCTGTCGTATCTCCACCCTAAAGAGGTAAATGGTTTTGTGTGTACCACTGACCCCAAGAGCTTTACCGACGGTAGCGCAGCTACTGTAGGGTTTCCCATACAGTAGATGATCAAGGGACATGAACCAGCAGAAGAGACATACAAAGAGCTGCATTGTAGGCAGGCTGGGAACAATCAAAGGCTAGGGAAAGCACACCAGAAAAAATGCTTGTCGAAGAAGGACGCACTGAGCCAAAGGCTTGATGAAACAGGGCAACGCAATTTTTATCATTTCAAACAATATAATATAAGCTTCAACAGTTATGACAAGTACACTGACAATCTTTTACATCATGACATACATGTCCGAAGTTTCCGTTACAAAACCTTTCTCTGGGGTAACACAAACAAGCACACTAATATACTACCACAACAACTGTAACAGCACGAAGGTGATACACTATACGAGTGTGTACGGTGAAAGTGTACAGTAACCAAGGCAGCAGGGTCAAGTTGTTCAGGAACCTATGACAGGTCTAGTACACCAGTATGGTATTTACTTGATCCTAGAAACATGCTCATGAATGGCGGAGGGAATTGAAGGAAAGGTGCTAGTCTCAGGCAATGGAACTTCAGTAACCCCTCCCCACGACGCCTAATGGCATAAGTTAAAGACAACAACAACAACAATAACAAACACTGGGTTATTGATTAGTGATTTTAGATTTATGCAATGGATCCCCGTTGAACTAGTTATGTTGGGTACGATGTGTACTCCGTTACAGCTACCGATTGCGTACAAAAGGCAACAAAAGGGATAGTTCTTCAGGTCGCATTAAAAGCACGAACCAGATACCATATCGAGAGGACAAAAATACCCAAATAAAAACAAAAACCAAATAACGGTAGATGACTATAGGATAAATTCATTACTATCCTAAACCAGGGACTGCAGAGCGAGTAAATACTGCGTTTATTTTACTGACGCATTATGAAACAATGGGCGGGTTTATTTCAGGTCGTGGACAAAGGGGTGACATCATGTTGTGTCATCCATTAGTTTGTTGAATACAGGTAGTTGATGCAGAACCAACACATGCAGAATCAACCATCGAGGGACTCTCTCTCTCTCTCTTTCACTCTATCTCTCTCTTTCTCTCTCTCTCTTTTTCTCTCTCTCTCTCTCTCTCTCTCTTTCTCTCTCTTCCCCTCTAACTCTCACAGTGTGTGTGTGTGTGTGTGTGTGTGTGTGTGTGCGTGCGTGCGTCTCAATCGCATGAGTCCTATGCTTCTTTTACTTCAAATTCTGCTCCGAGAGGAGTAGGCGACCATGCATCAATGCATGCCAAGTTGGTATCGAAATTAGGCTAGGCTGGACGTTTAGCTGGCTATTTGGTTGGATGTGAATCCTAAAGAAGGCTGTGAGTTGTAATTACGTTCGGTGTACTGACACAAGTCGTCAGAGCCCTAAAAGCTGCGCATCTATCGGTGTGGGGTTACTGTAGAGACATTTCTCCCGACCACCACACCAAGATTCAGTGCAACACATAAGATGTCTATTCCCAACATGCTCAACAAGACAAATTAAATTACACCAAAGCTCCACGGCTATCCAGTGCTCGAACATTGTCGTGGCATGTGAGTGCTGTCATAAAATCTGTCATTTACTGCCAATATAGTACCTTGTGGTGTATGGCAGAAGGGTCTTTGAGCCTGAAGAATTAAGGCCGCCTGGCTAGTGCAGTCGCCACGAATGCAGGTCATGATTCTGCATGTGAGTGCTCTCACTATTATATGGCTCTCCGTGACGTATACATGTAGCTCTCAGTAGCGACTGGAGTCGACGCTGCAGCTGTGTAATTTGTGCTCTTTAAGACGACAGGCCACTCTGCGTGGTGTGTGTTTGTGTGTAAGCATCTGTATGTATCTGTGTATATCTATGTATGTGTATATCTGTGTGTACGCGTTTGTATGTTTTATATCTATGTATTCATATATATGTGTGAAGACTACTCCACATATTACATTATACCAACTCGCTGATTTGTTATAGTTGCGTGGGAATAAGAACCGACAAACATAAGTCTCAATAAGATTATAATTGGGGAATCGTGTCTTACAAGTCACTACAACGTAATTAATTTGCTTTCTTTATTTAAACCCTTTCCCTGAATTTGTTCTTTACAGGTGGTTTATAATACCGGTCAATCCTACCATTTTACTGCTTTTCGTTCCTATACAAGTGAATTTGAAAACTATTTCTTCTTACTGAGGGGAATGAGGGAAGGCACAAATAGACCACATAGCATAACCGAGATAAGAACACAGGGCTGACCCACGACTCTGGTGATCGTGTGAGTTAGCGAAATATTACCGGGCACGCTTATCAGCAAGGCACATAATGACGAGCTTACAATTGCTTTCTAAATTATCAACGCTCACCTATGTTTAAAATCAACGCAAGGCCGTCTGCTTCCAAATCACTTACAGTTGGTTTCGAACCCTGTGAGACTGCCCTCACGACCTCTAATCCACAAAAGCCGGCTGGTAAACAAAGCACATGTTTTATTACAAACATTCATCGCAAAGTACAGGGTGTAAAGTCTCACTACACTTCGAATTTGAAAAAAAAAATGAAGTTAATGGCGTCATCAAAACATGTGCTCCATAGTCCATCGTGAAGCAATATGCAGCGAATTGCTGTCGTCTACTGGAGTAATTCTATGCACTCCAAACAGAATGGTGATATCAACGGCAGAAATAACAACAGACACGTTGCAGAAGGTATTTGACAAAAAGAAAAGACGTGTACAGTCATGTCTTGAAGCCCGTGGTGGACATTTCCAACACCTGTTATAATGAACACTTCATTGGTACTTTCCAGCTTCTCTAAAACAGCGTTAGATCATAGCAGTAACTAGTGTAACTAATTTAATTAATTTTTAAGCACTTTTTTGATGACGTAATGTACTGCATTTCTCAAATTTCTTCTACACACTGTTAACTACACTCATCATTCCGGACCTGATACCATATTATCAGGTATACGTCTGACACTAGGTATTAAATGTTAGTGAAAGAGACGGTAGACAAGAACAAACGGTTAAAACTAAATAAGAGAGACTGACTTTTGGCTTGTTGAAGATCTTTTCCGTGTAAACATTGGTCAGGGCCGCCATACTGTCCCAGTTTCCTGACGTCAGCATGACGAGTTTACTAACGGCTATCATGGTCATCTTGCTCTTCAGGATGTCCCACTTTTGATTGGATAAAGAAAAACACAACGCATAATTAAATAGTTCTACAGTGAGAAATCATAAGTGGGCAGAATGAACGTTGCAGTTCAGCAATCTTCGTCATCTGTAAAACAAGTAAGGTTATTTCAACGGAGGCAGGATCGTTTTATCAGAGAGTACATCAATTTTAGCTCCAAATTAAAAACGTGCACAGTAGGCCTAAGTCAAAAAAGAGCCAGCAAAAATGCATAACGAAAGCTGAAATGTACAAGATTAAGAAATAAAACGCATACATAGCAAGAAAAACATGCAACAATTAAGTCTCTGTGAGTCTGAAATACACATGCTATCATGTTGATAATGTTGGTGTGTGGTAGATAAGTGAATACGCTGTGATGAATAAACAGGCTGAGGTGTGGTGAGTAAGCAAGCTGAGGTATGATAAATAAACAGGATGAGTTGTGATTAATAAACAGGCTGAGTTTGTGATGAACAAACAGGATGGGGAGTGATGAATAAACAGGCCGAGTTGTGATGAATAAACAGACTGAGCTGTGATACATAAACAGACTGAGATGTGATGAATAAGCATGCTGAGTTGTGATGAATAAACAGGCTGAGTTGTGATGAATAAACAGGCTGAGTTGTGATGAATAAGGAGACTGAGGTGTGATGAATAAACAGGCTGCTGTGTGATAAATAAATAGGCTGAGTTCTGATGAATAAACAGACTGAGGTTGAAATGCAGAGAATAGTCATGGCGGCCGCCAATCACAAAAGATGTGGATCAGATCTGACGCTAATGAGGTAATCTATGAAACGAATTAATTATTGACAGCTAAACTGCGATAACGCGACACGAGAACCGAGAAGTTCCTTTTAATACTCTAATTTATAATTAGAATGTATAACTAACGTGTTAATAGTATAACTGACATACTCAGGCCATATTAGATGTCACAGTGGTTTGGAAAGGAACATGATGGAAGGTGTGGTCCCAAGAAGATGGGGCTTAGGTCGACCTGCAGGAAGATAGACACGTGACTTGGGAGACAGCTTAGGCATGATATTGCACGAGGAAAAGGGAACTGGTTTAAGGATCGAGAATCTTGGCAACTGGCCTTGATGAGAACGACGTTCTGAATGGAGAAGCGATGGGTAAGGGGAGACAATACACAATAGAGGAAATAAATTTTTAAAAGTTCTTGTTAATGGGTAGACAATACGTGAAGGGGGAGACAATGAATGAAGACGCAATTGGTAAAGGGAAACAATACACGATGGGGAAGACACTGGCTGAAGAAGCTGTCGTGTAAAAGAAATAGACAGAGATCTACTGTACTGCTACGTTGCCATCTTGACAAACGACAGCTTGTTACATTCTGCTTCAAAAACAAAAGGCATAACTAACTCTCATAACGGTAAGACCAGGGATGGAGTTAACTCTCTATAGCACAAAGCATGGGCTGAATTGTAGAGACCATGTGTTGCCCATACAGCATGATCACTTTCTTGGCCTGCCTAGTTTACTCCAAAGGAAAGGTAACACTAATACATTTTCAACAAGACAAGCTGCAGAAACTGCCGAATCAGCAAAGCAATACCTTATCTGTCCGTCTGTCGCAGCTTCGATCCTAGACCAGATGCCAGCCAAGGCTTAAGGACTGGTCGGCCCTGTCATAAAATTTAGGTCTAAGTATACTTATACCCTCCCAATTGTGCTCCTCCACCCGAAACCATTGGCACAACGTGATGTGTCGGGTTTGGTGAGCGCCGCCCAACATTCGGAGCTAACAGAAAGCAGGTAGTACCGTCTACTGTCATACGGTAGCTCAGTCATATCTGACTAAGACCTGACATACAGACGTAGATGTGGAACACATTTACAAGGGGATTAGAGGCAGACATGAATAATATAAAATAAAGCGGGTCACGAAGGGAGCCACAGGAGGTGGCCACGGATAGAAAGCTTGGCGGGACTTGGTTGAAGGCCTGTACTACGATAGGGGTCAAGGGCAGTAGAAGAAGTCTGCAGTCTTGATGGAAGACAGTAGGCATAGCATTTTTTTAAATGTTAGTTGCATATCCTTTACAGAACGTCCCAGTTAACCCCAACACTTTTTACTGTTTGTGATTTCTTGGCAAGTTTATGTTCAGTAGTTTGCCATTGCTTTCTGAACGATTAGTACTCATGCCATTGTTTTGAAACCATGACAAGGGGGTTTGCTTTCAAATCTCCAGCAGCTGTGTTTTGAACGCGGTATGCGGGATTACGAATTATGTCCGCAACCCCATCGCTGCTGATCCGGCTCAAGAAGTAGATATCAAAAGAGGAACTATGCAACAGAAAAAGACGAAAACTGCATAGTTTTATTTTTTTGCTTTCTTTTTTATGGGGGGAGGAGTGGGAGGGATAGGATTTTTGTTTTATTGTTTATGCCACTCCTTTGTTGCTAATTAAAACGAATTGATGAGCAGTCTTGGAGCCAGGAAAGCTGACAAAGAAGTACATATAAAAGAATGAACTAGACAATTGAAGAATTTTTAAGCTTTATGAAGTTTAGAAGATTGTTTCATTCAAGTTTCTTGCACTGCTCGTCTAAACAACTTTCTTTTGTCTAGCATATTCTTGTTTGTTATTTTACTCTGTTTTCTTTTGTCCATCAACTTTAAGATTTCTTCAGTCATCCGGTTTTCTTAGTTTTTTGGCTTCTCTCCGGTTATATTTCTTTGCTTATTTGATGAATGGAGGCCCTTAACATTTCCTATTGTTCGTTTATACTCTGTATTTTAGCTATTGCAATGCACCTATTTGTCAGTCACTGTGTATTGTTCTTGAATATCTTTCTCTAATTTCAGAACCTCCTTATTAAGTCTCGTGTTCTACTTGTATTTGTCCACATAATCGTGCATGATTAATATAACAGTAAGACCTTGGCATCGTCTTTACATTAATTAACGAATTTCTAAATCTTTTATTAACAATCATATAGTCCATTTTTTGTTCTCGTTATGAGAACAAATGAATTGGATAACTTAGAGACAACTGGCAAGATCGAGGGGAAAAGGACAAAAGTAAGGCAGAGAAGTAATTACCTGGATGGCTTGGCCATATGGTATGGTCGAGACAAGAACACTGAGCTGATCCACGACTCTGGTGATCGAGTCAAGCCGTCTGACTCGGGTTCCGAAGGTTGTGAGTTCGATTCCGGGCCGCGTCCTTCGGTTCACGAGTGCATTCTTTTCGGAGACTCCTGGGGGTCGTCACTGTAGCTACGGAGTTCGTACTTTGTGCGACGCTTTCGGCAGTTCGCTGTGGAAAGAAACTGAGCCGTATGGGATAAAACCCAGTGCAATGAAGCGACTTTTTGAGTGAGATGGAAAAATATGACCACTCACGCTTCACGGCATGACACGTGACGAATGAAGTCAATTTGGTTGAGTATGTTCTCCTAGTATTATTTTTATTTCTTGTGATCTAATTTGAGACTTTGCCATTTATACTTCATCGTAAAAGTGTTGTATTTCTTCACCACTGCTGCTTGTTGTTGGTGCATATACTTGAATAATATTTATATCTATTGGTTTGCCTTTAATTGTTACCATAATAACTCTATCTGAAATACACAAGTAACCAATCGACTACAGAATCGAATAGTGTTTGTATTATAAATAAAAGTGGGGTATAATTAAGCAACATTAGTTTGGGCGATTTACGATAGTTGTATAATCTCGCTTAACTATTCTCTGCATTTCCAACAGGTAGATGATTGATAACACAGATATGATTATGCACACATATTGGCAAACCCGCTAGTAACTAAAATGGATGTGTATGAACTATACTAAAGACAAAAGTTAGTTGCATATCCTTTACAGGATGTCGCAATCAACACCAGCATTTCTTGCTGTTGTGATCTCTTGGCAAGTTTAATTTCAGTAGTTTGCCATTGCTTTCTAAACGACCGGCACCCATACCATTTTATAAAAAACCAGCGCAGGTTGGTCTACTGCCAAATCTCCCGCAACTGTGTTTCGAACGTGAGTATACGGGATTACGAACTGCATCCGTAAATCCTTCGCCACGGAGCGGTTGATGATAATGTGGATGAACTATAATAATTAAACTGGATGTGAATTAACTATACTACGACGATAATTTAACTAGACGCATATGAACTATACCGCTACAATAATTTGACTAGATGTGTATGAACTATACTTCTGCACTAATTAAACTATATGAGTATGAACTATACTACTACAATAATTTAATCACGTGTATATGAACTATACTACTAGAATAACTTAACCACATGCCTGTGAACTAAACCACCACAATATATTAACCAGATGTGTGTGGACTTTGTTCGCGCACTTAATGATGATGATGATGGCAGCAACAATGATAAGGAGAAATACAACGACAATGAAACTGTTACTAATAATAATAATAATATCGGTATTTAAACATATATGATGATGATTATGTTGATCATAATGATGTCGATGATGAATACAATAACAACACAGATAAACAAAAGAGCGTGCTCAACATACAGAATCCCTGAAGATTGCACCCAAGACCCACAAACGCAAACAACACCACAACACGGTATCCATTTAATAAAACACATAAACAAAAGATTGTGCTCAACATACAGAATCCCGAAGATTGCACCCAAGACCCATAAACAACACCAAAGCACGGTATCCATTTAACAAAATAAATCGACAAGATCCACATGCAGCATTCCACAGTTCACTTGGAGCAAGGCAAATAAAGGTACACCTAGTGCATCAAGCCAAAGTCCGTGAGTGGGACAGAACAGAGAACAAGCTGTTCACGGGCAGTTGCAGACTGACTAACTTTGGGCTTGTGGAAGGTGGACTCTGTGTAGACACTGGTCAGTATGGACAGACTGTCCCACTCCCCGGACGCCATGAACTTCACCAGCAGACTAGTGGCGATCAGCTTGGCTTTCATGGTCACGATGTCCCACTGTAAGAGAGTGTGCAGGCGGTGTTATATGTGTGTGTGTGTGTGTGTGTGGGGGGGGGGGTGTATGTGGGGGTGTTATTTGTGAGGATGTTGTATGTGGGGGTGTTATATGCGGAGGAATTATATGAGAGTGTTATATGTGGGGGTGTTATATGTGGGGTGTTATATGTGGGGGTGTTATATGTGGGGGTGTTATATGCGGAGGAATTATATGAGAGTGTTATATGTGGGGGTGTTATATGTGGGGGTGTTATATGTGGGGGTGTTATATGTGGGGGTGTTATTTGTGAGGATGTTGTATGTGGGGGTGTTATATGCGGAGGAATTATATGAGAGTGTTATATGTGGGGTGTTATATGTGGGGGTGTTATATGTGGGGGTGTTGCATGTGGGGATGTTGCATGTGGGGGTGTTGCATGTGGGGAGTGTTGCATGTGAGGATGTTATATGGGGGTTTTTATATGTGAGGGTGTTATATGTGGAGGTGTTATATGGGGTTGTTGTATGTGAGGGTGTTATATATGGAGGTTTAACATGTTTCTATGTGTGGAATGTATATTTTGGTATGTTCTAAATGGAAGTGTTATAAGTTTATATATGTGGGTATATATATTATAGTATTTATATGTGGGCCGGCTTCGTGGCTTAGAGGTTATGACTTTTCTCCGTAATCTCGTATACTCTCGTAGTTAACGTGATGACGGTGAGAATCAGCAGTGGTTCGAATCGCATCGGTAACTTACGGGGTATGTGAGCCGGCCGCTCAGAAAGCAATGGCAAACTACTGAGCGTAATCTTGCCAAGAAACCAACATACAGCTGAAAGATGCTGGTGTTGACAGCGATGTCCTGTAAAGGATATGCAAAACAAGAATTTATATGTGGGTATGTTATGTGTATATTTGGGGGTGTTATTTATTTATATGTGGGGGTGTTATATTATAGGGCGTTATGTGTGACGTTTTACGTATAAGTAGGTTATATGTGTACGGTGCTGCATGTAAGCTGGTATACGTGTGGCTGGTTCGAAGCACGGCGTGTCTTTAGTCTTGAACTCGTGTCTGCCACCTCGACGATCATGCATACTAATCCTCACCCTCACCTCGGCTCCCAGGTAGTCGTAGTCTAAAATAAGTGTCATAAAATTACTTGGGAAATAAAAACGTGACTGGTGTGGTATTTACTACATCAGCTCTGTACTGACATTCTGGTAACTTTTGTGTGTGTGTGTGTGCGTGTGTGTGTGTGTGTGTGTGTGTGTGTGTGTGTGTGTGTGTGTGTGTGTGTGTGTGTGTGTGTGTGTGTGTGTGTGTGTGTGTGTGTGTGTGTGTGTGTGTGTGTGTGTGTGTGTGTGTGTGTGTGTGTGTGTGTGTGTGTGTGTGTGTGTGTGTGTGTGTGTGTGTGTGTGTGTGTGTGTGTGTGTGTGTGTGTGTGTGTGTGTGTGTGTGTGTGTGTGTGTGTGTGTGTGTGTGTGTGTGTTAGAACAACGGAATAAACGTGAAATTGAAGAAGCATGGTTTCGGCAAGATGGTGCAACAGCACACACAACTGGAGAATCGCTGCGTTTTTTTTTTTTTTTTTTTTTGGGGGGGGGGGGGGGGGGGGGGGGGGGAGGGAGGGGGGGGGGGGGGAGGGAGGGGGGGGAGAAATTTTCGTAATTCGTATAATATCACGTGGAATTTGGCCTGCTCGTTCTCAGATCTAACTCCATTAGATTACTATCTATGAGGTTCCTTAAATGGCAATGTTTACACAAATAATGTACACAGTTGAGAACCTGAAAGAAGCAATCGGAATAACCATTCAAGAAATAACAACAGACACGTTACAGAAGGTATTTGACAATATGAAGAGACGTGTACAGACATGTATTGAAGCCCGTGGTGGACATTTCCAACACCTGTTACAATGAACACTCCATTGGTACTTTCCAGCTTCCCGAAAACAGTGTTACGTCATAGCAGTAACTGTTGTTTGTCGAGACTCCTATCTTTTCCACTTTTCACATTGGGCAGTGGGGAGCATTTTATGTGATATTCACTGGCACAGGAACGGAGCATAATGAGGATGACCCGTTGCTGTGAAGTTGGAACCGCGACTAACTAACTAACTAACTAAGTAACTATTGTAACTAATGTAATGAATTTTTAGCACGTGTGTTGATGACGTCATGTACTTTATTTTTCAAACGTGTTCTATATACAAAGTGTAGTGAGACTTACAAACACCCGGTATATTCTTTGAGAACCGCATCTTGAAACAACGATTCCAATTTCTTTCTTGTTTACTAGACGTCCCATCATTTACTGCTAGATTTCATCCTAACAACAGCAAGGATTTGGCGTAGCAAAACTCCTCTGTTGTTTGTTATTGTTGTTTTGTAAAGCCGGCTTTTACAATTTTTTTGTTCTTTTATGTGTTAACTGCACTTTCACAGCGATTAACCCACCCCCATTAACTTGATATTAATCGGCACTTATAGGAGAGAAATAACAAAACTAATTTTATTTGATTGTGTATTTAAAGCTCCATTTTCTGCCAGCTTCGTCCAGGTAGTTTTATCTCTCTTCCTTTCTTACGTCTTGTTCCTTCAAAACAATGGTTCTTTATTGTAAGACAGTGGGACGTTCTTCTCCCTGCCTGTTGCTAATTATGTCTAAAGACAGCATTCAGCAAGCGGTTTATGTGTTTGTTCTTTCTGCAGTTACATTCTAGAGACTAAGAGGCTGAGGGAAAGGGAGAAACAGAAGTAGAGTATGTCTGTCTGTATACGTTGTATGTGTCAGTATACTGTCTGTCCGTATAAATAGTATCTGTCAGTATGTCTTTGTCTATCCTTCAGTTTAAATTGCATCGTTCTGTATTTGTCTGTCTGTATAAATAGTATCAGTTAGTATATGTCTAAATATCATCTGTCTAAATAAAGAGTATAAAGAGTAGTTATCCGTCTGTCTACTTGCCTACCTAACTATCCTATCTTGTCTGTCTGTCTGTCTATCTATAAGTAAGTATCAAACAATATTAGGTAGCATATGTCTGTCTATCTGTACATCTCTCTCTCTGTCTGTCTCTCTCTCTCTCTCCTCCCCCCCCCCCCTCTGTTGATCAGTCTGTCTGTCTGTTTACCTATCTATCTATCTACCTAGTCAGCAGCTAACTAACTGTCTTTCAAGCAATCAGTCTGTCTCCCTTCCTGTCTTCTGTCTGTATGTCTGTCTGTCTATCTATCTAATCAGTCTGTCGTTCTTTCATTCTTCGTGTCTACCTATCTAATCTGTCTGTTTGTCTGTCTATCACTCTGTATATCTATCTATCATTCTGTCTAACTATCTGTGTATCAACCTGCCTTTACTCTGTTCTTGATTATCACTGCTTCACAAATCCACCAATTTGTGATAATTGTGTAGTTGCGAAATGTCTCCACATGTCAACATTTTAAAACTTACGTTCACAATTTAAATTTTAAACCTCCTTATCTTGACACCTGATCGTTAGCTGTAGGAATTAGAAAACATCCATTTTTGTTCTCAAGTGACCTCTTTCTGACACCTCTCTCTCTCTCTCTCTCTCTCTCTCTCTCTCTCTCTCTCTCTCTCTCTCTCTCTCTCTCTCTCTCTCTCTCTCTTTCACACACATCATATCTCTCTTTTGCTCTCTCACACTCTCTCATACAAACTCTCTCTCTCTCTCTCTCTCTCTCTCTCTCTCTCTCTCTCTCTCACGCAATATTTATATCTCAGTCTCTCTCTTTTATGTCCACCTGTCTCCTTCAGGCGTTCACTTTCTAACTCCATCTTGCTCATCCTTCTCTCTCTCTCTCTCTCTCTCTCTCTCTCTCTCTCTCTCTCTCTCTCTCTCTCTCTCTCTCTTTCTCTCGCTCTCTCTTCTTGTCTCTTCCTCCCTCTCTCTTGCACCACTCATACCTCTCTCCCAAATTTTTTCTCCCTTCCCCCTCTCTCCTTCTCTCTCTTGACTTTTGTCTCCTTCTATGTTGTGCTCTCTCTCTCTCCCTCCCCTCCCTCTCTCTCCCTCAGACTCTCAATCGCTTACCTTGTAGTCGAAAGAAAACTGTTCATCTGACGGCATGCATTTTACCTGGGGAAGACAAGAAATTAACCGACTGACGGGTGTGCAGGTGTGTTTACAGGTGAAAAATATATATTCGCCAAAGGTAAACACAAATAAACAAACTAACTCTCTCTTTCGCCCTTCCCTCCCCCCCCCCCCCCTCTCTCTCTTTTTCTCTCTCACACACACAAATACACACACACACACATACAATAATTCTAACACACACACACACAATAATTCTGACACACACACATACGCACACACAAATATATATATATATATATATATATATAGTTATTATTGGGTATATCCCGTGTGAATGCCCATGTTATTATTGACATCATTTGTGAATGCCTATGTTATTATTGCCATCTCCCTTTCCAATGTCTATGTTATTATTGCTATCTCCCTTGTCAATGTCTATGTTATTATTACCATCATTCGTGAGTATCTATGTTATTATTGCTATCGCTTTTATGAATGTCAATGTTATTATTGCCATCTCTCTTGTGAACGTCTATGTTATTATTACCATCTCCCTTGTCAATGTCTATGTTATTATTGCCATCTCCCTTGTCAATGTCTATGATATTATTACCATCATTTGTGAATTATATGTTATTATTGCCATCTCCTTTGTGAATGTCTATGTTATTATTGCCATCTCCTTTGTGAATGTCTATGTTATTATTGCCATTTCCCTTGTGATTGTCTATGTTATTATTGTCATCTCCCTTGTCAATGTCTATGTTATTGTTGCCATCGTTTGTGAGTGTCTATTTTATTATTGCTATCTATTGTGAATGTCTATGTTATTATTGCCATCTATTGTGAATGTCTATGTTATTATTGCCAGTATTTTTGAATGTCTATGTTATTATTGTCATCTCCCTTGTGATTGTCTATGTTATTATTGTCATCTCCCTTGTGAATGTCTATGTTATTATTGTCATCTCCCTTGTGAATGTCTATATTATTGCCATCTCCCTTGTCAATGTCTATGCTATTATTGCCATCAAATGTCAATTGTTATGCTATTATTGCCATCTTCCTTGTGAATGTCTATGTTATTATTGTCATCTCCCTTGTGATTGTCTATGTTATTATTGTCATCTCCCTTGTCAATGTCTATGTTATTGTTGCCATCGTTTGTGAGTGTCTATTTTATTATTGCTATCTCTTTTGTGAATGTCTATGTTATTATTGCCATCTATTGTGAATGTCTATATTATTGCCATCTTCCTTGTGAATTTCTATGTTATTATTGTCATCTATTGTGAATGTCTATGTTATTATTGCCATCTATTGTGAATGTCTATGTTATTATTGCCAGTATTTGTGAATGTCTATGTTATTGTTGCCATCGTTTGTGAGTGTCTATTTTATTATTGCTATCTCTTTTGTGAATGTCTATGTTATTATTGCCATCTATTGTGAATGTCTATGTTATTATTGCCAGTATTTGTGAATGTCTATGTTATTGTTGCCATCGTTTGTGAGTGTCTATTTTATTATTGCTATCTCTTTTGTGAATGTCTATGTTATTATTGCCATCTATTGTGAATGTCTATGTTATTATTGCCAGTATTTGTGAATGTCTATGTTATTATTGTCATCTCCCTTGTGATTGTCTATGTTATTATTGTCATCTCCCTTGTGAATGTCTATATTATTGCCATCTTCCTTGTGAATGTCTATGTTATTATTGTCATCTCCCTTGTGATTGTGTATGTTATTATTGTCATCTCCCTTATGAATGTCTATGTTATTATTGCCATCTATTGTGATTGTCTATGTTATTATTGCCATCTCCCTTGTGATTGTCTATGTTATTATTGTCATCTCCCTTGTGAATGTCTATATTATTGCCATCTTCCTTGTGAATTTCTATGTTAGTATTGTCATCTCCCTTGTGATTGTGTAAGTTATTATTGTCATCTCCCTTGTGAATGTCTATGTTATTATTGCCATCTCCCTTGTGATTGTCTATGTTATTATTGTCATCTCCCTTGTGAATGTCTATATTATTGCCATCTCCCTTGTCAATGCCTATGCTATTATTGCCATCAAATGTCAATTTTTATGCTATTATTGTCATCTTCCTTGTGAATGTCTATGTTATTATTACCATCATTTGTGAGTATCTATGTTATTACATGCTTTTATGAATGTATATGTTATTATTGTCATCTCCCCTGTCAATGTCTACGTTATTATTACCATCTTCCTTTGTACTTCTATAAGAGTATTGCTATCTACTATCATACTTCTATGGGATAATTCCAACCTACTTATATACTTCTACGGCATACGTCTAATCTACTTTTCTTCTTCTATGTCTACTTTTCATTGGACTACCGTGATATGTCGATTGTAGCTTCTGTGGATCTACCTTCATTTCGCATTTACTCCTTCGATGGGACTACCTTCATATGTCATTCATTTCTTGTATGGGACTGTCTTCATTTCTCGTTTATTCCTTTGACGATTCTGCATCCGTCTCTCGTATATTCCTTTTACGATTCTACCTTCGTCTCTCGTTTATTCCGTTTACGATTCTACCCTCATCTCTCATTTATTCCTGTTACGCTTCCACCTTCGTCTCTCGTTTATTCTTTTTACGATTCTACCATCGTCTCTCGTTTATTCCTTTTAAGATTCTACCTTCGTATCTCGTTTATTCATTTTACGATTCTACCTTTGTCTCTAATTTATTCTTATTACGAATCTACCTTTGTCTCTCGTTTATTCCATTTGACGGTTCTACCCTCGTCTCTCGTTTATTCCTTTTATGATTCTACCCTCGTGTCTCGTTTATTTCTTTTACAATTCTACCCTCGTATCTCGTTTATTCGTTTTATGGGTCTACCTCCATCTGTCATTTCTACATTCTATGGTACCAACTTTATCACTCGTTTATTTCTTCAATGAGTCTACTTTCATCACTCGTTTATTTCTTCAATGGATATACTTTCATCTCTCGTGTATTTCTTCTACGGAATTATCTTCCGGTCTCCCTGGCCTAGGGATCTTTCTCCGTAATCCCGTATATTCTCGTGAGTAACTTAACCTGTGCGAGAATCGGTAGCGGTTCTCGCCACTTTGGTAACTTACGGGGTATGTGAGCGGTCGATAAGAAAGCAATGGCAAACTACTGAGCGTAATCTTGCCTAGTACATCAATAGTCGCTGAAAAATGCTGATGTTGACTGCAACGTCCTGTAAGGGATATGAAAACAAAAAATTACCTTAATGTCTAATTTATTCGTTTATATGTCTACCTACATCTCTCGCTTCCTCTTACTATTTGTCTACCTTTTACATCCGTCTGTACCTTCATCTCTTGTCTTTACTTTCAATGGGTTACCTCCATCTCTTGTCTTCACCTGCAATGGGTCTACCTCTATCACTTATTTGCATCTTCAATGAGTCTACTTCCATCTCTTGTTTGTATCTTCAATGAGTTTACCTTCATCTTTTATTTGTATCTTCAATGAGTCTACCCTCATCTCTTCTTTCTACATTTAAACGGATCTACCCTTATCTCTTGTGTATACATACAATGAATCTACCCTAATCGGGTGTTCGTACCTTCAATGGATCTACCCCCATCTTTCATGTGCCTTCAATGGGTCTACTTTCATCTCTCGTTTATGCCTTCAATGGGTCTACTTTCATCTCTCGTTTATGCCTTCAATGGATCTACTTTCATCTCTCGTTTATGCCTTCAATGAGTCTACTTTCATCTCTCGTTTATGCCTTCAATGGTGTCATGGTCTTATATGACATGTGTAAGAAAGAATGTAAGTGCCGGTATGTAAGCGAGAGTCAGTGTAAGCATGGCTGAGGTAAAGGGCAGTAAGAGACACCACGGCTTGGCTAGTGGACGGTCAGGCAAGAAGCCCGTGAACCGAGCCACGTGATGTGGGAAGGTCAACGAGGAGAGAGCAGCGTGTGTGAGGCAGCGAATAGAGACGGACGTGTGGAGATCTAGAGAACGCTAGAACGATAGAACGATAGTGGTTGTGACGGATAGATGGAGATGAACGTTGTGTAGTGATATTCGAGGAATGTACTAACTGTGATATGTGCGGGATGATGTGAAGTTGTGATTGTGAATGATCATGCGGGCGACAGTGTAAAGATCGCCATTGTGAGCTAGCGCGTGGCTGTTAGGTGGTGAACGATTGTTTGAGCGTGAAGTGCGACTCATGTTGTCAGCCTGTAATATATATTGTAATAAATGATTGTTCAGGAGATAGCTCCTGCCAGTTTTCCGATTGCATTCATGTGTTATTAGTAGATGTGTCGTAGATGTTGTAATTTGCCTGTCCAAGTCCAGCGAGCTAGACAGAGCTACTAATTAGGACTCTGACAGGTATAATGGTGTCAGAAGTACACATGAACCACAGTCCCATGTAAATGGCATAAAAGAACGCTACTTTTGAAAAGAAGAAGATTAAGTCATAATTTTGTATAAATTGGAGATTTGTTAACAAAGTCAGAACGAAAATAACATCATTTCTTTCCACAGCAGGTTTCAATTCTACAAAGCGACCGACGTAACCAGACCAGGTCAGCGGTAACCATCACGAGAATCACGTTCCTGTACATCAAGCGTTCGAGTAGTCAGCAGAGAAAGATAAGTTGATTAATTTTGATTGCTAATTACCCAAATCTGCATTCTTTGATTTTCTTGTGTAAACATCATCATTGGTAAAGGTAAATATTAATTAACAGAAAATGAGTTCAGATGATGAACACCTCCAAGATCTATCACACTTCTGGGGCACAAAACATTACAGAAGGTTTCAAGAGTCTTTCGATAGCACACGGGCACAAGACAAAGCAAAGTGTAATATAAATCATGACCTAATACGGGTGTGGACACAGAATTTTGAAAAGAAAATGCAAGACTACAAAATCCCAAAAGATTTTGGTATGTATGGTACACAGCATACGTACCAATAAAAGGTAGGAAACGATCGGAGATCATACCAGATTTGCAAGTAATGACTATGAATATTATAAAACAAAGATATTAACACACTACCTAACCTCTTTCGAGACTGTAAAAGTAGAAGTACAAAATGTGAAACCAGCCACAGACAAGTCATTCACCCAGTATATAAGTGAATTAGAAGAATCTTTCAAAAAACTAATATTGGTAATTAAACATTCAGACGACAATCAAGGAGTAATAAATTTCTTGCTAATAGAAAAACTAAAAGCAACACTACCAGCCGAATGCGGAAAATATTTAGAAGAACACAAAACAGAACCTATCAAAAACTTACTAGAGAAAATGCCGCGAATATTACAACCAAAGTTATAACCTGGTTAAGAACACTCAACAGAAAAGTACTGTGAAAGCAACGGCATCTGCAGCCACAGATTGTCAAAACAAACCACAGAAAACAAAACCAGTACTGTGCAAACATTGTAGCACTCCACATACAGAAAATGGAATATGCGATAAGAATCCCACTTATCAAGAATACCTAAATACTATAATAGCACAAAAACTGGGGAAGGTAAATCAAAGGAAATATAGAACAAAATGTCATTTTTGCCTTGCTTATGGCCATAGACGTTTTGAATGTGAGGGAGTAAAAAGAATACAGATAGCAAAAGCAAATGCAGCCATAAACGTTACAACAGACAGTTCAGCAAAGAACTTTTAAAAAGTCAACATCACAGAGATGAAAACAAGACCAAACACTGCAAATTCAGAACAAACTGAGTTTTACCCATCAGACTTTGTACCATATTTCAATAATGTTGTTAACATCACTCAGCCTCATTCCTTATGTAAAGAGGTCAATACTCAACAAGAAGGTGAGGAAATGAACAAAACCTCAAGACTGTCGTTAGGAAAACTAACATTCCACGAAGGTTACATCAATGACACAGTATGCACATGTGTACGCGACACAGGGTCCTGTCTTATCGGTCTTCGGAAGACCCTAGCTGATCCTAAAGACTACCTAGATGAGTACATCTATTGCAGAACTGTTTCAGGGACATTAGAGAAATATCCTATGGCATGGGCCAATATAAAATCACCTTTCCTATCAGGCAGAGTAACTTGTGCTTTATTAGACAATCCATGTTGTGATTTATTAATTGGAAATGTATTAAATGTGACAGACTACACAGAGTCCAAAATTCACACAGGACAAAAAGTTAACACCACAACAAGTACTGCCTTAACTACACCACTCATCATACAACAACATGATGAAAAGAACAAAGTACCACACCATACCATCTCAAAACAAGAAAAAACAGAAACTGGTGTGTATCATCAAAGAAAAGAAGTTGCAGAAAACAAGCATTTTACAAGGGCGAGGAAAGATCACAAATCATCATGGGACATACTATACCTCCTGTACTCCCTGTTAACTACACACATAACCAAGTGCACACAGTGGATGGTTATACTTGCACTACTCATTGTAAATACAAAACAAATGTCTTCACAGTTTTATTCACACATCATCATGACGCAACACAGATGATATTACTCATGACAAACCAGCAAACTTTGCTACTTATATCATTACTGTTGAACCAAATTTTGTTGTTGCCACTCATAAACTCTATGTTAAATCATCGCAGACACATACCTATGCTGAACAATGTAAATCATCAGTCGGTGGAATTACTGACAAAAATCAGCAACAAATTACCCTACATATTTTGGAAAATAGACACAAGTAGTAGAGGTTGGTCTCCAGACCCCACTTTTAGCCTCCAGGCTGAAGGCTGATAGGGTTTATGAAGGAAATATGGGTAAAATGGCTCCAGACCTGGAGGCTGAAGGAAATATTTTTGGGCGGGTGAAAATTTTTTTCGGCGTGTGGGAAATTTTTCGTGGGAACGGGTTTTTTGACGCTGCCTGGTGGGGTGTAAAAAGTAATTAAGGTAAATGTTTAGTTGGTTCTGGAAAGCGAAGGGGGAAAGTTATTTTGGTTACGTCTATTAGTATGGGTAGTGATGAACAAGGGTGTGATGGGTCGTGGTTATACTCGAAGTAAGAGGTGGTTACTGAACAAGGAGGTGTAGTTGGTTACTGAACAAAAAGAGAGTTGTAGGAGTCTGACACAGTAAAACACAGAGACAAAAGTAAAAACAAAAAAAATCAGCCCTGACCTCGATCAGTGACTATACCGTGAGAAGTACCAGCACTCACGACTTTTCCCACCAAAACACGACAGTGACTTACACCTCTAAATAAAAAAAAAGGGTGATTCAAACATTGAATACTAGGTCATAACCTTGGCCTCGACGAGAAAGTATTGGGTGAGATAACACCACCGAGTTATTTTCCCACCAAAACAGATAGCTCTGGGAAGTAGACATTGTTTTGCCGGGTGGGGGTAAAAATGCTGACTGTGCTGTATGCTCACTCAACCAATACCGTGTTTTTGGTGTGTCTTCAAATACTTTTCCACTCAATAGCGGTAGGGGGAGGGGTATGTCTGGTGTAGGTTTGGAAATGTGGGGTGGTAGCAGTATTAGGTGTGGGTAGTTCATGTATAAATAACAGAGTCTCCTGTAAGCCGTCATTCTGATTCAGTCTACAATACCACAACAACTCTCAGTAGTAGTGATGTCGGTGGTATCCAGTGCTGGATTTTTTTCCCTACTGAATAGGTTGTTACATTCAAACCAACTATCAGTGTGGTAGTGTAATAATCAGTATTATACTATTATTGTACTAATACTACCTTACTGGTGAAGTGTGATATGAATTATCATGGTGTCGATGTACCGATAACTAAGGCTATGTGATAGTGTCTCACAACAAGAACTCTTGAACTATTACAACAGAAACTGAGAAGTTGTCGACACCAGTCATACAATGATGGTAAACACGTGGGTACAAACCACAATTCACCACACACAGGATTGCACACGGCTGGAATTATCGTGGTCTTGATGTAGTACTAGACCATGCTCACATAAAAACAACACACAGTTGGCTGAGGTATTCAGACATTCCACTAAGACTACTACGTGGACCCTTTTACCAATACGACGTGTTTCATCAATATGGCCACCAGCTCTACTTTCAGGTGTTCAGTGTGTGATACAACCTTTTGTGATATGTATCAGTTCACTCACCACATTCAGAGCATTCACGAGGGGAAAGACCAAATACATACCTGTCAGTTATGTAATAAGGTGTATAATACGATGACTGGACTAAAAAAACATAAACGAACACATCATCAACCATATATGGATACATCAATTACTTCACCTACCTCTACAACGACGATGATACCAATAATAGCATCATCACACCAGCTGAACACACCCCCTGAATATGGTCAGATTCCTCGTAGTATAAGTCAAGTACCACACCGCTACCGATGTTCAGTGTGCGACAAAGCCTATTGTGATAAGTATACCCTTAATCGTCACATTCGGATCATTCACGGTACGAAATCATACTTATGTCATATCTGTGGACAACGTTTCAACAGAAAAGACAATCTACAAAAACACAAACGAATACGTCATCAGCCACGTATGAATACACCAAACACTGCAATACCAGAGACAACACCACCAACAACCTCGACGACACCACCAAATGAAATCAATATAACTAACACTCAGATACAACCAGACGAGAATATTCTTGAACAACTGATAGAAGACGAAGTGAGCATCTTAGCAGCCGGAGAACCAGAGACACTACACATCCTTCCATCGGCTATTCAACAAATATATAGAGAAAATTGGGAAGCTATCAGGACACAGCACAAGATTAACAAGTATTTATCGACATACACCTTCTTTATTAGCCCGGAGATACAATACCCTATCAACTGGACAGATACGTTGTATAAGATTTTCAATGCTCAAATTAGTCGCTTTAAGCTCAACTTTAGCTTTCATCTAGTGTTACGACATAGAGAAACACAAGATCTTAGATTCTATCATGCATCATTTAACAATTCTTCTGTTTTAAAATTTCCAGCGCTAATAAATAACAGATACGACTTTGACGCCTTCCTTACAACACTTCACGAACATGACATTCATTCCTACGCCATCCAACAACGTGCAGACACCAAATACACACTAGAGACAGTAGCTGGCATTTGTTTTTACCTCTTTCATATCCCTGAATTTTGAATAGGTTGTTGGTTAGGCGATATACCACTATATATTACACAAAACAAAGCCATCAACACACTACAACGTATGCCGAATAACAAAATGTACACAGATAACTATTGTTTCTTTAGATCCCTAGCATTATTCAAAGGCGGGAACATAAACAGACTTCAGAAACACACCAAATGCGTAGTTAATGAGTGGGCAGAACATCAGCATATAGAGTCCATACGTAGTTTTCCTGGTATTAAACTACTTCAACTCATCAGTTTGGAACAATGTTTTGGTATTAATATAGATATTTTCGAATACAATGAAAACCAAGCCTTAGTCCCAAAACTTAGAGGGAGTTGGAATTATGAGACCACATTAAGACTATTATTGTTTAAAGACCATTTTATGTATATTAAAGATATTGACAGCTTAGCTCGCTCATTTAATTGCCCACAATGTGGGAAATTATGGCCGAGATGTAGTAGAATGGAGAGACATTCGAAGACATGCACTGGAGGGGAAACCAAGACTCGGTATAAAGGAGGGGTCTACAATCCAACAGAAACAGTATGGGAATTAATTGCAGAGCAAGGTATTTCGGTTGATACAGCATATGTGTACCCATATAGGATTGCCTATGATTATGAATGTTATTTTTCTAGATCCAAACTACCTAACGATAGAGAGTCTACTAAATATTTAGCAAAACATATTCCAATGTCCTGTTCAGTAGCATCCAATGTACCTGGGTTTGAGAAGCCTGTTTGTTTTATTTCAACTGGTGATCCCCAAGACTTGATTAATAGAATGGGTGATCATCTACATGCAATAGCTCTCTCTCTCTCCAAAAGTCACTTGAAACAAACTTGTATGGTTGTCGTTTTTTATTATGTTTTTGTTCGATTGCATAGTTTTTTCTTGTCTCTCTCTCTCTCTCTCTCTCTCTCTCTCTCTCTCTCTCTCTCTCTCTCTCTCTCTCTCTCTCTCTCTCTCTCTCTTCTCTCGCTCTCTCTCTCTCTCTCTCTCTCTCTCTCTCTCTAAAAGTCACTTGAAACAAACTTGTATGGTTGTCTTTTTTTATTGTTTTTGTTCGATTGTATAGTTTTTTCTTCTCTCTCTCTCTCTCTCTCTCTCTCTCTCTCTCTCTCTCTCTCTCTCTCTCTCTCTCTCTCTCTCTCTCTCTCTCTCTCTCTCTCCAAAGTCACTTGAAACAAACTTGTATGGTTGTCGTTTTTTATTGTTTTTGTTCGATTGTATAGTTTTTTCTTCTCTCTCTCTCTCTCTCTCTCTCTCTCTCTCTCTCTCTCTCTCTCTCTCTCTCTCTCTCTCTCTCTCTCTCTCTCCAAAAGTCACTTGAAACAACCTACAAAACCACGCTGTAAGCATTGATAGCAGGGGGGGGGGGAGGGTTATTAGTACCATCGCGTGTTTTTGCCGCAGACGCCTCCCATTCATAACACTGTTGTACTGCTACCACCGCGTGTTTTTTTCTCGTTAAGAAATTCCTGACCGTAGCCATACAACCTGCGTGTTGCTGGTCCTCTGTCTGTTTTTCTCATTAAAAGTTGGTATGTTTAGTGACTCGTTGGTTTGTGTGAGTTTGTGTGTGCGAGGTTGTGTGTCTGTCTGTCAGTCTGTATGATTCTGTTTATGGCTGCACTCGTGTCTGCTTCATTGTGTACTCGGTTGTATTTTAGATTCGTTATACTTGTGTGCCTGCTTCTAAAATGGCCCTGATTGTATGATTGATGTCTGTATGTATACTTGTATGTTTGTCGTTGTGTTTGTGTTTATGTATTTGTTATAGACAAGGAGACTCGTGTAGACGCTGATATATCACCTAGAGGAACAGTTCAAGCACCTGGAACCGTATTGACACCGGGTGATCTGCGGGCCCCGATCGACATCACCATTTACACCCCTTACCACCATGTCCTTCTTTATAAGCTTTTCGGTGAAGAACCCACCCTTGCAGTTACTACCACTTATAACACCACCCCGGCGGCCTCTTTTATCCCTACGACGGGAGAATGCCTTCGTATTGCACGACCCTGATTGTTTCATTATTGAACCCATTCCCCCACTAGTAATAATTACCATCGATTAATTCATAGGTGATTTTACTATTCATTTCCATTCACCTTCTATTATTAATAACCACAGGCACGACAGACCTCTACAGGACCACTCATCTATCTATAATAACCAACTGACCCCCTTTAGGGGTCGTACTCCTTTTTTAATGTATGGGTCGTAAACCCTTTTTTTAAAGAGTAGTTTGATGTTGTATACCAATAAAAAACACTTGAATATATTACTTTTTTGTTTTTACTTTTGTCTCTGTGTTTTACTGTGTCAGACTCCTACAACTCTCTTTTTGTTCAGTAACCAACTACACCTCCTTGTTCAGTAACCACCTCTTACTTCGAGTATAACCACGACCCATCACACCCTTGTTCATCACTACCCATACTAATAGACGTAACCAAAATAACTTTCCCCCTTCGCTTTCCAGAACCAACTAAACATTTACCTTAATTACTTTTACACCCCACCAGGCAGCGTCAAAAAACCCGTTCCCACGAAAAAATTTCCCACACGCCGAAAAAAATTTCACCCGCCCAAAAATATTTCCTTCAGCCTCCAGGTTCTGGAGCCATTTTACCCATATTTCCTTCATAAACCCTATCAGCCTTCAGCCTGGAGGCTGAAAGTGGGGTCTGGGCGCCAGCCTCTACTACTGACACAAATTGCAGAAAAGCATACAAACATGCACGATTACTTTTCAAAACTATACATGATGTATTATTATTGTTTGAACTATTGAATGTATACACACATGTACGAGTGCAGGTTTGGAGATAGCACTCAAAATGATCTCAACATGAAAATTGAACATCCCCACCCTTTGGAAAATTTTAACCGTAACCCACTTTATATCCTTAGATCCAGTAACTCCAGAGTTGCCTTGTCTGCTGTACGACTCCAGCGCTATGATACTAGCACACTTCATTGTATAGACCAGCATGAAAGGTCCTTCAACGTGAAAGTGTCACCGGCAGAACAGCAAGACTCAACATGTTATTTCATGTATCAAATAGTAAGATATACCCATATTGACTTTGTTTTCAAACGAGTATCTACAGAATCTACCTTTTGAAATCGACGAACAACGACGACAGCTTCACAAGTACAGACATTCATTTCCGATGATCAGTTTAATGAACCGGATGCCAACCTGCAAATTATGGCAAAGACAGTCACAGACAGACGCACCATGGCCACACTCAAAATTAAGGCCACTGAACTTAATTAAGTCTTATTTTATACGTGTGAATTCCAGCAATTTTACAGAACAGACTTACAAATTGGCCAAACTTGGTGAACAGTCTTAAGCACTATACAGAAGGAAAGACAATATCAGGATATACAGAAGACATGCCAAAGATTCCAGCACTACAGTGAACATTGAACACGAGTAATTTAATTCCGTGCGCATAACTTTCACAGGACAAGAACAGTATCCTATATGCGCATGAAGGCATCAATGATGTATATTTTATTGTAGATGTATTAACTGTATGACATCCAATGTCTAATTTTATTATTATAATACTTTGTATTGTTATAATGTGATATGTACATATGAGCGTAAGTATAGTGGCGAATAGAATAAGTTGTAATGCTGAGAATCAACGCCTGGCAATCCCAATGCGCGAATGTTACCAAACTTGCCTTCGCGTATGCTGGATAGCCCGTCGAATGACGCTTAGCAATAGTGATATAGAATTAACATCAGAATATGGTAATAAGAAAGAACATACCAACAGGGTGGTGCTAACCAAAGAGATTGATAACAAATCTCCATAACAGTAAACGAGGTGTGCTCACAAAGGGAAACAACTCACGGTCTGACATAAGATGAAGGAAGGGGGACTATAACATACATGAAGTATATTCGAACCATGACCACAAAATTGACATAGCGTGCTCATAAAGAATCGACTAGTGTGCATTAAATAGAGACGAGGGGAACCACGTCTGAATAGAGAGAAAATTTAAGAATGCTGTAAGAGGAAGTTGTAGCCTTATTTGAGGCGTAAACCAATGGAGAATCCTTAAACCAGCATAGCTACAATAACTATGAGATGAGAATGCACAGACAATCGATTGAGAAATATGAACAGAATGTAATGTCACGGAGTGGTGGTTGAATAATATAACGAGGTATGACAAGTAGACCCAACCAGAACATTTGTCAGACCACGACAAAACCTTGAGAGAAACCTCAATACTGAAAAAGAGAGAACAATGTTTGAAGTTAATCTCGGAAAAGATCAGAGCAAAAAGGGACGCAAAGCGTATACTTATGATCATATAATCCCCTGACAAGGTTAGAAAGATGTACCAAGAGTAACAACAGCAGAATGTGTCACATGTCTAAGAGTAGGTGCCACATTGGTTGTGCGGGGGGAGAATGTCATGGTCTTATATGACATGTGTAAGAAGAATGTAAGTGCCGGTATGTAAGCGAGAGTCAGTGTAAGCATGGCTGAGGTAAAGGGCAGTAAGAGACACCACGGCTTGGCTAGTGGACGGTCAGGCAAGAAGCCCGTGAACCGAGCCACGTGATGTGGGAAGGTCAACGAGGAGAGAGGCAGTGTGTGTGAGGCAGCGAATAGAGACGGACGTGTGGAGATCTAGAGAACGCTAGAACGATAGAACGATAGTGGTTGTGACGGATAGATGGAGATGAACGTTGTGTAGTGATATTCGAGGAATGTACCAACTGTGATATGTGCGGGATGATGTGAAGTTGTGATTGTGAATGATCATGCGGGCGACAGTGTAAAGATCGCCATTGTGAGCTAGCGCGTGGCTGTTAGTGGTGAACGATTGTTTGAGCGTGAAGTGCGACTATGTTGTCAGCCTGTAATATATATTGTAATAAATGATTGTTCAGGAGATAGCTCCTGCCAGTTTTCCCGATTGCATTCATGTGTTATTGGTAGATGTGTCGTAGATGTTGTAATTTGCCTGTCCAAGTCCAGCGAGCTAGAAAGAGCCAGTAATTAGGACTCTGACAAATGGGTCTACTTTCATCTCTCGTTTATGCCTTCAATGGGTCTACTTTCATCTCTCGTTTATGCCTTCAATGGGTCTACTTTCATCTCTCGTTTATGCCTTCAATGGGTCTACTTTCATCTCTCGTTTATACCTTCAATGAGTCTACTTTCATCTCTCGTTTATGCCTTCAATGGGTCTACTTTCATCTCTCGTTTATACCTTCAATGAGTCTACTTTCATCTCTCGTTTATGCCTTCAATGGGTCTACTTTCATCTCTCGTTTATGCCTTCAATGGGTCTACTTTTATCTCTCGTTTGTACCTTCAATGAGTCTACTCGCATCTCTTGTTCGTATCTTCAATGGGTCCAATCGCCAATCTTTATTCTACCTTCTTTGGGTCTACTTTCATAACTTAATGTCACATTATTTTGGTCTACTTTTATCTCTGGATTTATATTCCTTATATCTATCTTCGTTTCTCGTGTGCGCGGTGTATGGGCCTACCTTTATGTCTCGTTTGTACCATCTATAAATCTATCTCTACCCTAGTTATGTGCTTACTGTCTTTAAAGAATTGATCTTCGCGGTCAGTTCACATCTCGCCCTGATCATTTTAATCATAACCAAACATCGCAATGTTTGCATACTGCCCTACGTTTACAACGGAAGCGTTAGGTGAACCAGAAACATGTGTCTGAAGCCAGCCACGATTGGCGGTTTGTTACACTGACTAGATAAAGTTGCATAACATGATTATTTAAGAAACCTTGCACTGCCTGGTTTCATTGAGTGGTCTACCTGTCCGTCAGCCTAAGTTTCTGTCTGATTGTCTGTCCGTCTAATATTTGAGAGAGAGAGAGAGAGAGAGAGAGAGAGAGAGAGAGAGAGAGAGAGAGAGAGAGAGAGAGAGAGAGAGAGAGAGAGCATGTTTTCAGTCCGTCTCGCAGTCTATACTGTCTCAAGTACGTCAAGTGGCGAACCGGGTCAAAACATGGATGTTTACCTGGTCGTCTATCTTTCTGTCTGATTGTCTGTCCGTCAAATGTGAGTGTGTGTGTGTATGTATGTGTGTATGTGTGTGCCCGCAAGCTCGTGTGTGCGTGCGTACATGTTTCCAGTCCGTCTCCCTGTCTATACTGGGCCACAAAATGTTGGTCTACCTGCCCGTCTGTCTACATTTATCTCTGATCGTCTGTCCGTCTAATGTGTGTGTGTGTGTGTGTGTGTGTGTGTGTGTGTGTGTGCATGTGTGTGTGTGTGTGTGTGTGTGTGCGCGCGTGCGTGCGCATGTTTCCAGTCCGTCTCTCTGTCTATCTCTTCTCCAGTCGAGTGGCGAACTGGATCTAAAAGCTTCGGTTGCCAGGATACAAAGCTACTTAAAGGACATTAAAATTGTTAACATTTTGCGTAATGTTTAAGAGGGCCCACTTCATCAATGTCCCAGGGGGCCCACTTGCCATGGGACAAGCTGACATCCTCGCCAGTCCGCACTGCTACAGTATGTCTTTTCGTCTGTAGGTCCGACTTCGTCGTCATCTTAATACACTTCATCGGTATAATCTTTCTTCGCATTCAGCTTCTTTCAGACTGCCATTTTTATCACAAACAAATGTATTTTATCGTTCAGACTGCCATTTTTATCACAAACAAATGTATTTTATCGTTCAGACTGCCATTTTTATCACAAACAAATGTATTTTATCGTTCAGACTGCCATTTTTATCACAAACAAATGTATTTTATCGTTCAGACTGCCATTTTTATCACAAACAAATGTATTTTATCGTTCAGACTGCCATTTTTATCACAAACAAATGTATTTATCGTTCAGACTGCCATTTTTATCACATACAAATGTATTTTATCGTTCAGACTGCCATTTTTATCACAAACAAATGTATTTTATCGTTCAGACTGCCATTTTTATCACATACAAATGTATTTTATCGTTCAGACTGCCATTTTTATCACATACAAATGTATTTTATCGTTCAGACTGCCATTTTTATCACAAACAAATGTATTTTATCGTTCAGACTGCCATTTTTATCACATACAAATGTATTTTATCGTTCAGACTGCCATTTTATCACAAACAAATGTATTTTATCGTTCAGACTGCATTTTTATCACATACAAATGTATTTTATCGTTCAGACTGCCATTTTTATCACTACAATGTATTTTATCGTTCAGACGCCATTTTTATCACAAACAATGTATTTTATCGTTCAGACTGCCATTTTTATCACAAACAAATGTATTTTATCGTTCAGACTGCCATTTTTATCACATACAAATGTATTTTATCGTTCAGACTGCCATTTTTATCACATACAAATGTATTTTATCGTTCAGACTGCCATTTTTATCACATACAAATGTATTTTATCGTTCAGACTGCCATTTTATCACAAACAAATGTATTTTATCGTTCAGACTGCCATTTTTATCACATACAAATGTATTTTATCGTTCAGACTGCCATTCTTTATCACATACAAATGTATTTTATCGTTCAGACTGCCATTTTTTATCACATAACAAATGTATTTTATCGTTCAGACTGCCATTTTTTATCACATACCAAATGTATTTATCGTTCAGACTGCCATTTTTTATCACATAACAAATGTATTTTATCGTTCAGACTGCCATTTTTATCACATACAAATGTATTTTATCGTTCAGACTGCCATTTTTATCACAAACAAATGTATTTTATCGTTCAGACTGCCATTTTTATCACATACAAATGTATTTTATCGTTCAGGACTGCCATTTTTATCACATACAAATGTATTTTATCGTTTCAGACTGCCATTTTTATCACAAACAAATGTATTTTTATCGTTCAGACTGCCATGTTTATCACATACAAATGTATTTTATCGTTCAGACTGCCAGTTTTTATCACATACAAATGTATTTTATCGTTCAGACTGCCATTTTTATCACAAACAAATGTATTTTATCGTTCAGACTGCCATGTTTATCACATACAAATGTATTTATCGTTCAGACTGCCATTTTTATTCACATACAAATGTATTTTATCGTCTCAGAATGCCATTTTTATCACATACAAATGTATTTTATCGTTCAGACTGCCATTTTTATCACATCCAAATGTATTTTATCGTTCAGACTGCCATTTTTTTTATCACATACAAATGTATTTTATCGTTCAGACTGCCATTTTTTATCACATACAAATGTATTTTATCGTTCAGACTGCCATTTTTTTATCACATACAAATGTATTTTATCGTTCAGACTGCCATTTTTATCACATACAAATGTCTTTTATCGTTCAGACCTGCCATTTTTTATCCAAACAAATGTATTTATCGTTCAGGACTGCCATTTTTATCACAATAAAATGTATTTTTATCGTTTCAGACTTGCCATTTTTATCACATACAAATGTATTTTATCGTTCAGACTGCCCCTTTTTATACATACAAAATGTATTTATCGTTTCAGGAACTGCCATTTTTATCACATACAAAGGTATTTTATCGTTCAGACTTGCCATTTTTATCACAACAAATGTATTTTATCGTTCAGACTGCCATTTTTACTCACAAACAAATTGTATTTTATCGTTCAGACTGCCATTTTATCACATACAAATGTATTTTATCGTTCAGACTGCCAGTTTTATCACATACAAATGTATTTTTAATTCGTTCAGACTGCCATTTTCTATCACTCATACAAATGTATTTTATCGTTCAGGACTGCTCATTTTTTATCACAAAACAAATGTATTTTAGTCGTTCAGACTGACCATTTTATCACAGACAAAATGTATTTATATCGTTCAGGACTGCCATGTTTTATCACATACAAATGTATTTTATCGTTTCAGACTGCAATTTTATCACATACAAATGTATTTATATCGTTCAGACTGCCATTTTATTATCACATACAAATGTATTTTATCGAGGGGGTTCAGACATGCCAGTTTTATCACAAACAATGATATTTATCGTTCAGACTGCCATTTTTTATCACATACAAATGTATTTTATATCGTTCAGACTGCCATTTTATCACATACAAATGTATTTTATCGTTCAGACTGCCATTTTTATCACATACAAATGTATTTTATCGTTCAGACTGCCATTTTTATCACATACAAATGTATTTTATCGTTCAGACTGCCATTTTTATCACATACAAATGTATTTTATCGTTCAGACTGCCATTTTTATCACATACAAATGTATTTTATCGTTCAGACTGCCATTTTTATCACATACAAATGTATTTTATCGTTCAGACTGCCATTTTTATCACATACAAATGTATTTTATCGTTCAGACTGCCATTTTTATCACAAACAAATGTATTTTATCGTTCAGACTGCCATTTTTATCACATACAAATGTATTTTATCGTTCAGACTGCCATTTTTATCACATACAAATGTATTTTATCGTTCAGACTGCCATTTTTATCACATACAAATGTATTTTATCGTTTCAGACTGCCATTTTTATCACATACAAATGTATTTTATCGTCAGACTGCCATTTTTATCACATACAAATGTATTTTATCGTTCAGACTGCCATTTTTATCACATACAAATGTATTTTATCGTTCAGACTGCCATTTTTATCACATACAAATGTATTTTATCGTTCAGACTGCCATTTTTATCACATACAAATGTATTTATCGTTCAGACTGCCATTTTTATCACATACAAATGTATTTTATCGTTCAGACTGCCATTTTTATCACATACAAATGTATTTTATCGTTCAGACTGCCATTTTTATCACATACAAATGTATTTTATCGTTCAGACTGCCATTTTTATCACATACAAATGTATTTATCGTTCAGACTGCCATTTTATCACATACAAATGTATTTTATCGTTCAGACTGCCATTTTTATCACAAACAAATGTATTTTATCGTTCAGACTGCCATTTTTATCACATACAAATGTATTTTATCGTTCAGACTGCATTTTTCCTCAAATTATTTTATCGTTCAACTGCATACATACAAATGTATTTATCGTTCAGACTGCCATTTTTATCACATACAAATGTATTTTATCGTTCAGACTGCCATTTTATCACATACAAATGTATTTTATCGTTCAGACTGCCATTTTATCACATACAAATGTATTTTATCGTTCAGACTGCCATTTTTATCACATACAAATGTATTTATCGTTCAGACTGCCATTTTATCACATACAATGTATTTTATCGTTCAGACTGCCATTTTTATCACATACAATGTATTTTATCGTTCAGACTGCCATTTTTTATCACAACAAATGTATTTTATCGTTCAGACTGCCATTTTTATCACATACAAATGTATTTTATCGTTCAGACTGCATTTTTATCACATACAAATGTATTTTATCGTTCAGACTGCATTTTTATCACATACAAATGTATTTTATCGTTCAGGACTGCCATTTTATCACATACAAATGTATTTTATCGTTCAGACTGCCATTTTTATCACATACAAATGTATTTTATCGTTCAGACTGCCATTTTTATCACTAATACAACTATGTTATTTTATCGTTCAGACTGCCATTTTTATCACATACAAATGTATTTTATCGTTCAGACTGCCATTTTTATCACATATCAAATGTATTTTATCGTTCAGACTGCCATTTTTATCACATACAAATGTATTTTATCGTTCAGGACTGCCATTTTTATCACATACAAATGTATTTTATCGTTCAGACTGCCATTTTTATCACATACAAATGTATTTTATCGTTCAGACTGCCATTTTATCACATACAAATGTATTTTATCGTTCAGACTGCCATTTTTATCACATACAAATGTATTTTATCGTTCAGACTGCCATTTTTTATCACAATACAAATGTATTTTATCGTTCAGACTGCCATTTTTATCACATACAAATGTATTGTATCGTTTCAGACTGCCATTTTTTATCACATACAAATGTATTTTTATCGTTCAGACTGCCATTTTTTATCACATACAAATGTATTTTATCGTTCAGACTGCCATTTTTATCACATACAAATGTATTTTATCGTTCAGACTGCCATTTTTATCACATACAAATGTATTTTATCGTTCAGACTGCCATTTTTATCACAACAAATGTATTTGTATCGTTCAGACTGCCATTTTTATCACATACAAATGTATTTTATCGTTACAGACTGCCATTTTTATCACATACAAATGTATTTTATCGTTTCAGACTGCCATTTTATCACATACAAAATGTATTTTATCGTTCAGACTGCCATTTTTATCACAAACAAATGTATTTTATCGTTCAGACTGCCATTTTTATCACATACAAATGTATTTATCGTTCAGACTGCCATTTTTATCACATACAAATGTATTTTATCGTTCAGACTGCCATTTTATCACATACAAATGTATTTTATCGTTCAGACTGCCATTTTTATCACATACAAATGTATTTTATCGTTCAGACTGCCATTTTTATCACATACAAATGTATTTTATCGTTCAGACTGCCATTTTTATCACATACAAATGTATTTTATCGTTCAGACTGCCATTTTTATCACATACAAATGTATTTTATCGTTCAGACTGCCATTTTTATCACATACAAATGTATTTTATCGTTCAGACTGCCATTTTTATCACATACAAATGTATTTTATCGTTCAGACTGCCATTTTTATCACATACAAATGTATTTTATCGTTCAGACTGCCATTTTTATCACATACAAATGTATTTTATCGTTCAGACTGCCATTTTTATCACATACAAATGTATTTTATCGTTCAGACTGCCATTTTTATCACATACAAATGTATTTTATCGTTCAGACTGCCATTTTTATCACATACAAATGTATTTTATCGTTCAGACTGCCATTTTTATCACATACAAATGTATTTATCGTTCAGACTGCCATTTTTATCACATACAAATGTATTTTATCGTTCAGACTGCCATTTTTATCACATACAAATGTATTTTCGTCAGACTGCATTTTTATCACATACAAATGTATTTTATCGTCAGACTGCCATTTTTATCACATACAAATGTATTTTATCGTTCAGACTGCCATTTTTATCACATACAAATGTATTTTATCGTTCAGACTGCCATTTTTATCACATACAAATGTATTTTATCGTTCAGACTGCCATTTTTATCACATACAAATGTATTTTATCGTTCAGACTGCCATTTTTATCACATACAAATGTATTTTATCGTTCAGACTGCCATTTTTATCACATACAAATGTATTTTATCGTTCAGACTGCCATTTTTATCACAAACAAATGTATTTTATCGTTCAGACTGCCATTTTTATCACATACAAATGTATTTTATCGTTCAGACTGCCATTTTTATCACATACAAATGTATTTTATCGTTCAGACTGCCATTTTTATCACATACAAATGTATTTTATCGTTCAGACTGCCATTTTTATCACATACAAATGTATTTTATCGTTCAGACTGCCATTTTTATCACATACAAATGTATTTTATCGTTCAGACTGCCATTTTTATCACATACAAATGATGTTTATCGTTCAGACTGCCATTTTTATCACATACAAATGTATTTTATCGTTCAGACTGCCATTTTTATCACATACAAATGTATTTTATCGTTCAGACTGCCATTTTATCACAAACAAATGTATTTTATCGTTCAGACTGCCATTTTTATCACATACAAATGTATTTTATCGTTCAGACTGCCATTTTTATCACATACAAATGTATTTTATCGTTCAGACTGCCATTTTTATCACATACAAATGTATTTTATCGTTCAGACTGCCATTTTTATCACATACAAATGTATTTTATCGTTCAGACTGCCATTTTATCACATACAAATGTATTTTATCGTTCAGACTGCCATTTTTATCACATACAAATGTATTTTATCGTTCAGACTGCCATTTTTTATCACATACAATGTATTTTATCGTCAGACTGCCATTTTTATCACATACAAATGTATTTTATCGTTCAGACTGCCATTTTTATCACAACAAATGTATTTTATCGTTCAGACCTGCCATTTTTATCACATACAAATGTATTTTATCGTTCAGACTGCCATTTTTATCACATACAAATGTATTTATCGTTCAGACTGCCATTTTTATCACATACAAATGTATTTTATCGTTCAGACTGCCATTTTTATCACAAACAAATGTATTTTATCGTTCAGACTGCCATTTTTATCACATACAAGATGTTGTTATCGTTCAGACTGCCATTTTATCACATACAAATGTATTTTATCGTTCAGACTGCCATTTTATCACATACAAATGTATTTTATCGTTCAGACTGCATTTTTATCACATACAAAGTATTTATCGTTAAACTGCCATTTTTATCATACAAAGAGTCAGACGCCATTTTTATCACATACAAATGTATTTTATCGTTCAGACTGCCATTTTTATCACATACAAATGTATTTTATCGTTCAGACTGCCATTTTTATCACATACAAATGTATTTTATCGTCTTCCGCCTTTACCATCGCTGACTTTGTTTTCATTCTGCTAGTTATTGCTTTATTGGTTGTTTTTTGTTTTTTTTTTTGGGGGGGGGGCGCAGTTTGGCTGGTTAGTTGGTTGGCTGGTTGGTTGGTTGGTTGTGTGCGTGACTGGTTGGTTGGTTGGTTGGTTGGTTTGATTGTAGTCGGTTGGTTGGTTGGTTGGATTGATGGGTGGATGGTAGTTGGATAGGTGGTTGGTTGGTTTGATGTTACTTGGACGGTTGGTTGGGTGGGTGAATTTATCGGTGTGTAGTGAATCCTTCGCAATCGTGTACGTTTTAACACCAAATGTCGATGCACTTGCGTGTAGGTCTTCTATGCTTGCATCTTTTTTAGTGCAGTTTATGTGTAGACCTTTCTCCCAAACCGGTACCAAAACACTATCTATACGGGACCTGTGTTGCAGTGTTCTTCATACCCTCTTCAAGATCAGAAACCAGCCTGGTGTCCAAGACAGGTATTGCAATTTGAAATCTGCAGAGATGCATCTTAGGTTGTAACCTCTATTAGCCAGTTCGAGCCCATATCTCTTCTGAACGTCAAGGATTAATCTTCCATGCCAGGGCTAGTTGACCCAGACCTACATAATAGAAAGCAAAGACGACGATAAAACAATGCCAAAAGGCGAGGATCCTAGGGATCCACGACTGTGTCCGACAGGCAACCATGATCTGGGGTGCTTTCTAGAGAACGAAGGCAGATACGTCACATCTGCATGTGATGTGGTTCGACATTGTCCACCGCTACTGGACACTACTCCACCAGATGGTGGACTTATTCCGTGCCTGATAGGAATCATGATAATGCTAAAGCGATACTTCTCGAGATTATCGCTATGTTTCTCGACTCTGAAGTTCACAACCAGATGGATCGACCTCCTAGGGGCATAGCAATAGGGTGTAAGATTTCGTAGATATGGAGCCAGGAAAGCTGACAAAGAATTACATATAAAAGAATGAAGTAGACAATTGAAGAATTTTAAACCTTTATGAAGTTTAAAAGATTGTTTCCGGTTACGGCTGCCAGCTGCACACACTCCGAACGTGAGGAGCACAGTGGACGACACTACCATTCAGACACCTGGGGAGAGCCAGCATACTGTATTCCCACGTCTGTAGTCCATTTACTTGTGTCTGCCCCAATATAAAATGCCATATCTTAGTAACCAGCTGAGAGAAAATGATGAGATTTAGTATATAACCTTATCATGATGTCCACCCAACAAAAGAAATTTTGGTTCTGGAGATTGTACAGCAGATTTCAAAGTTTGTTTATATGCGGTATATAATTTACGGGATAAAGATGAAGTGCACAATATTAAAAGTATTACATCTTCACGAGGAAACATGAGCGTTCAATAGTAAATTTTCACGTCGTTCACGGGATTGACCTTAACGAAAAGAGCCTTGAGAAGTGAAACGGAGAGTGTTCAGTGGTGTCGCAGTATCTTCAGAGGTGTGTCATTAATGTGGGTCCTTTCATATAAGGCTTCACGTTTAGAAAGTACAAGGGAGGTAGAAATATCATTTGCGAGCAACCGCATTTAGGAGCCACGAGAAGCAGATACCTACGTGAAATAAGGGAAATGCGCAAATAAAATTATGACATAGTGTATTTGGATGAAACCTGGATCAATGCGCACCACACAAGTGAAAAGGAATGGCAATCAGTGGACGGAAAGATAACGCGATATGTGCCCAGTAGTAAAGGACAGCGTTTCGTCATAGCCCATGCTGGTAGTACTCAAAATGGTTTACTACAGAATGCTGGACTCGTGTTCGTATCAAAGCATACAGACAATAGGGATTATCATAATGAGATGAATGGCAATGTATTTAGCGATTGGCTCGAGAATACAGTGCTTCTATCCCTAGATAGACCGTCTTGTCTAATTATGGACAATGCATCATATCACAATGTAGTTGCCCAAGAAGACAAAATACCTACGGCATTGATGCATGACAAGGCAGACGTGGTTGCCGCCTTGTGGGAGCACGTGTACACCTCGAAGAAGCAAATGGATCACCATAGTCTGGCAAGAATGAGGCAGCGAGGAGTGACGAGGGGATCTGGCCGAGGCTCGACGCTCAGAGGAAAGGCGAGACGGACATATAATCAGGTTGCTACTGGAATTATTGGTGTTGGAACTCTTCGCTGGCTGCTGAGGATGGGGACGGAGCGCTTATGGGAATGACCCGAATGCTGTGATGTCGGTTTCTAAATCAATCAATCAATCAATCTATTCAAATTGTCTGACGTCAAGATACTAACTCAGACCGCGCTATTAAAAATTGATAAAAGTTGCTGGAAAAAATGTGAGGACCATGTGTTGAAAGAGGAAGATGACTATTGGAGAAAGGATGGATTGAATTTTATGCAACCGATAGCAGTCATCAACCTACTGGAATCGTCCGACACCGATTAAGGTCTGGGCAGATCGCAGACATTAATCTTCATGCACACCTACTGAGATATTTTGCTCCACATATTCAGAAGAATTGCAGGCCCTAAACATTACAGCATCGGCATAAACAATACAACTTGTTAATGGCAACAGTTTGTATTCCACAGTGATGAATTTTCAATTCCGTAAGCCCTCAACGGTGACAAACAACTGACATTGAAAAAACAAAAAGCTCTAGACGCACTGAATACCAACCGAAGAGTAATATTGCGGTGGGAACTGACATATTGTGGCATAACAAGAAACGTGAGAAGAAACACGTTGTCAAATGAGGGGACAACACACGAACATACGAATCATTCTATAAACTTCAATGAAAAGAGGACCAACATCTTGACCGTTAAGAAGGAAGCCCACTGCAGAGACATTCACAGTTATATTCGTAGTGCAAAACAGGTAATCGTGTTCCGTCTCAGCAGAGTAGACATTGCACCCACTCCCATACGAATCTGGATACGCCTTGTGTTTGTCATCCGAACTGGCGGGGGCATTGGCATTACTGTAAAAAAAAGTTTGTTAGAGAGAAATCACTAGTTTTCCACCAGTACATCAAAGAAATGTCGCCGCTTTCCATGATTTAAGTTGCTTTTGTACCTATCAAAGACAATTCCTTGGGTGGGGGTAAATATAAGACGACAGGAAAAATTTCATAACGATGCAACAGACAGTTTTCAAAATAATTGATCATGAATGAAGGCATTCTTTTCGGGGCAGACTATAGTCCAAGTGATCACGAAGTCAAGAAGATTGCCGATTATAATTGACAAGGCGGAGTCAACAGCGTTCATGATTACAAACAAGGCAATTTCCATTTTGATGGATGAGCGTGTTAGAAGTCTCAGCCGCGTGTACCATGTCTCGCTGACAGACAAGAATGCAGTGCAGCATATACGGGAGACAACAGAATGCGGACTGCAATCTATCGACAGGAGCGACCGATAGCAAAATTTAAGAAATTCTTCCCCCACCCCCCCCCCCCCCCCCCCCCCCTCCCCCCCCCCCCCCCCCCCCCCCCCCCCCCCCCCCAAAAGTTTATGTTGATTCCGATGCTCATATGGAATCTGCTTATCAACGATATAAGAGCGAATGTGAAAGATCAAGAAAGCCACAACAAAGGAATCTGACAGGATAGCCCCTATGTCCTTTCCCCGCATAAGTACACACATTGTAATGTATACTAGAAGAAACGGATGAATTCCTTCAAGGATATCTATTGTATACAGAACACACTAGAAGATCACATAGGAAGTTATAATAAACAGCACAATAACTCCTGAAGTTATAACCAACAGAACAATAACTCCTGAAGTTATAATAAACAGCACAATAACTCCGGAAGTTATAACAAACAGCACAATAACACCAGATGTTATAACAAACAGCACAATAACTCCTGAAGTTATAATAAGCAGCGCAATAACTCCTGAAGTTATAACAAACAGCACAATAACTCCTGAAGTTATAACAAACGACAAAATAATTCCGGATGTTGTAATAAAAAGCACAACAATAACACCAGAAGTTGTAACAAACAGCACAATAACTCCGGAAGTTATAACAAACAGCACAATAACACCAGATGTTATAACAAACAGCACAATAACTCCGGATGTTATAACAACCAGCACAATAACTCTTGAAGTTATTTTAAAAATAACAGCACAATAACTCCGGGAGTTATAACAAATAGCGCAATAACTCCTGAAGTTATAACAAACAGCACAACAATAACTCCTGAAGTTATAATAAACAGTACAATAACTCCGGAAGTTATAACAAACAGCACAATACCACCAGATGTTATAACAAACAGCACAATAACTTCTGAAGTTATGATAAACAGCACAATACCTCCTGAAGTTATAACAAACAGCACAATAACTCCTGAAGTTATAACAAACAGCACAATAACTCCGGATGTTATAACAAACAGCACAATAACTCTTGAAGGTATTTTTAAAAAAGCACAATAACTCCGGGAGTTATAACAAATAGCGCAATAACTCCTGAAGTTATAACAAACAGCACAACAATAACTCTTGAAGTTATACCAAACAGCACAATAACTCTTGAATGTGTAACAAACAGCGCAATAACTCCTGAAGTTATAACAAACAGCACAAGAACTCCGGATGTTATAACAAACAGCACAAAAATAACTCCTGAAGTTATAACAAATAGCATAACAACTCCGGAAGTTATAATAACAGCACACAACACAGACATGTGGGTATCCACTACTTATGCCTAGACGGCAATCCGTTAAGTGAATTTGTTCAGTGACACTTCTAAATTATGGAATGTAATTATGCAAATCTGATCACTTTTACAATGAGCAGACAGTACTCAAACGCCTTTAAGGTGTCAACCAGTTCTTGTTTCACGAAAAATAACAGACGTAAGGTATAATGTTCATTTACTCCACGTGTTGGGTATTCAAGAATCTTGAACTATCTAATTTCATTTACTGTTGATTTTGTGTGGAAGTTAAAGGCTAAAGGTTTAAAACAATTGTACAATGCCACGGATACACTTGTATACCCACAAGTTAACCCCAATTTGCTATTTTCTAGTCTTATTTGTCTGTCTAGTTTGCATTCATTTCTTTATTTCACTTTTCTGTATCTGTCTTTGACATGTCTAAACTAGAATAAGGTTGAAAGGCTTCAGTACCCATCATTATCTTGCTCCGTTCTGATAAGCGTGGGCAATGTTTCGCCACCTCACACGGCCAACAGTCTCGGATATGTTTTTGTCACGGTTATGTCATATTGCCAAGTCGTCCAGGTATATTATCTCTTTGTCATCCTTTTCCCGTCATGTTGGTTTGGCAGTTGCCATACAGTTTTGAAGTTTACCTCGTCTTTTTTTTTAATCCTTTAAAGGCCAGTCCTTTTGGGTATTCTTCTTCTTATAGTCCATGATCTGTGGAGTTCGTGATCATGTCTGTTCACATCCTTCTGTCTCGTGTATTGCCAATCTTCTTATAGCCCATCTCGTGTGACGTTGATCATCATGTCTGTCCACCGCCTTCTGTCCCACCAAACTGCTAGTTTTTACTGATACCTATGTTCCTCTGTGTCAAACTGTTCAGTACCGTATATCTTAGTCTCCCCCTGCCTCTCTTTCCCTCTAACTTTCACGTTGTGACGACATACTCCCAAGAATGTAGACTGTCTTCTTTTGATGCGAGTAATCAGTTTTCTTTGAAAGTTGACTTCTTCTAAGATGTCTTTATTGCTGTTTCTATCCGCCCTCCGTATTCTCATAACTTGTCTGTAAAATCATATCTTCTCAGCTTCCACATAATGGCTCACATGTCTGCTAACTGTCCATGATACGCTCTCATACATCAGGTGTGGCTAATATTGCTCTTAAGAACTTGTTTCATCATTTCAACGGAAATCCCTGGAGGCTTTGGAGATGTGGTTTTATAGAAAAATGCTAAAAAATTCCCTGAACAGCTAACATTAGCAATCTAGAATTTTGAGAGGGGCTAAATCCTACAGACAACTTATCAAAACCATCAGAAAGAAGTAGTCTACATTTGTGGCAACACAATGAGAAGACAAAAACTGGAACATGTGACAACTGCAAAAACAAAAATGTGTGGAAAGAGAGACAGAGGAAGACAGCGAGAGAAAATTCTGGACAGTCTTGTGTCATGGCACAGAAGGGATACACGAATTGATACATGCCATTGGAGGTCTTGAGATGTGAAGAAGCATGAATGTCCATGCCAATCGGCAATGAACTTGATGATGATGATGGTGTTTACCCACTTGCAAAAGTCTGCTTCAGCCATGGAGATTCCTGTTTCTATTTCTACAATACAGCTTCCGTCCGTTGTTATGACTTCCCTGATTGACTGGTCTACGGGTTGATTTTCATCAATAAACAAAAGAACAGGTAAGATCCATTTCTTCCTCTTCTTCTTCTTCTTCTTCTTCTTCTTTTCTTCTTCTTCTTCTTCTTCTTCTTCTCTTCTTCTTCTTCTTCTTCTTCTTCTTCTTCTTCTTCTTCTCCTCCTCCTCTTACTTTTTCGTGAAGCATATCACAGAGATATAATGTTATATGGTTCGCTTATCTTGTTGCTTGTACTCATCATAATCATCATGTGCCATGCTTGTAAGCGTCGGCAGTCATGTTTTGCCATCTTACACAATCACCAGAGTAGTGGATCAGTTCTGTGTTCTTGTCTCGACTATGCCACGTGATCAAAGTCAGATATTTACTTCTCAGCTTTCTCCTTGTTCTTTTCCTCTCAATCTTGCCGGATGTCGCTAAGTTCTATAGTTTATTTCTTTTCATAACGCGCCCTAAAAAATGTTGACCGGTTTGCATTTGCCTCTTGCAGGACTTGCTCATTGGTTTTTATGTCTGTCCATGGTATTCTTTGCATTTTCCCCAGAAATTACATCTCCACATCCATTACATGTTTTTCAAATTGTCTCCTCATTGTCCTCGTTTCGCATCCATACAAAAGTACAGGTTCTATGTAGCACTTCAAGGCTCTTTTTCTCGTTACAATTTACATCGTTTTATTGGTTAGTATGTTTTCTATCTTGCAAAAGGCTACCTTTGCCATTGCGTTTCTTGTTCTAGTCTATTCAAGGCATCTCCAATCAGATGTCATGGTTGTTCCGAAATAGTTGTACAGATTCACCTGTTTAAGAATATTCCCATTTACCCGTATTTCAAAGTCTCCTTTATTACAATTTAATTCTATCCTGATTACTGTCTACAATATCTGTATTTGCTTAATTTTGCAGATCTTGTTCATTGTCTGCAATTAACACTGCATCATCTGCATATCTAATATTATTGATGTTATGTCCCTCAAAGGTGATTCCTCTCATATCTTCCAAATTGCTATAATACATCTTCATTGTACTTTTGCTTGTACTAACGTCATATTTGATGTCTTCAATGTCTCATTTACTCCATCTAGCCATCTCTTTCTGGGTCGTCCTCTCATCCTTGTATCCCGATGTTCTCGCGTAAAACGCTGTTGCCACTGGTTGATCTTGTTCCATTCTAGTTAAATGTCTGAACCATTTAATTATTCTGTGTTTTATAAAGTCAGTAATGGGTGTTATCCCTACACCTGTTCTTAGTTTCTCATTTTCTCTCTATCTCTTCTTGTTTTCCCAGCCGCCTTTCTTATACAACTTATCTCACATGATGTGTTTTTACCCCTTTGTGTTTCTAGGACTGTCCATGTTTGGCACTGGTAATACAGCATTGGGACGAATAAAGCGTATATCAGCTTCTATTTATGCATGAAGGTTCTTACAGGCCACAGAAGGCATTGGACATATGGTGCTGTACCTATATTTGTATATCCCATCGGCCTCAGTGGGTGATGTAGTGGGCATCCAGGCGGCCGCTTTTACTTCCTGGGACATTTCTAAGTACCCATTTAGGGTGCATCGGCCTGGCAGCTCAAGTCAATTTTTAAACATCCTAATCCGCCGCGCTCCTAATCCAGGCTGAACACACAACATAATCCTGCTAGTACTGCAACTATTGCTGCTGCTACTGCTACTACTACTACTACTACTACTACTGCAACTACTACCACTACTACTACTACTACTTCTACTACTACTACTACTACTACTACTGCTGCTGCTGCTACTACTACTACTACTACTACTACTACTACTACTACTACTACTACTACTACTACTACTACTACTACTACTACTACTACTACTACTACTGCTGCTGCTGCTGCTGTTCCTACTACTACTACTGTTTCTGTTGCTGCTGCTGCTACTCTTACTTTTACTACTACTACTACTACTACTACTACTACTACTACTACTACTACTACTACTACTACTGCAACTACTACCACTACTACTACTACTACTACTACTACTGCTACTACTACTACTACTATTACTACTACTACTACTACTACTGCTGCTGCTGCTGTTCCTACTACTACTACTGTTTCTGTTGCTGCTGCTGCTACTCTTACTTTAACTACTACTACTACTACTACTACTACTACTACTACTACTACTACTACTACTACTGCAATTATTGCTGTAACTACTCTACTACTACTACTACTACTACTACTACTACTACTACTACTACTACTACTACTACTACTATACTGCTACTACTACTACTACTACTACTAATACTACTACTACTGCATCTATTACTGTCTCAGCTATTGCTGTTAGAACTACTAAAATAAGCAACAACTACTACTACAACTAACACTGCCATCACCATCACCACCACCAACCACCTACCTTCTACTACTATCACTATTACTACTACTGTTACTTCTTCTTCTGCTGCGTTCATCCGGAGTTTTTTTCGGACGTGATTGCGTTGTGCCTGTTTACAGCAGGGCTGCGTTCTTGCGCCGTTAGGCCGACACATCCGACTTCTGCGGGCATTTGTTGACCGGGTTAACCTTCCCGGGGGTTTCTTAGGACGTTTGACTCTCACTGTTGTGGTGTTATCACCCATCCCAGCTGGCCCATATAGAACAGCCAAGGACATCCTGGTCAGCCCTCAAGGGAAGGCAGGGGCAGACAATGGGCATTCCCCGCCATCCAAGGAGGCTTCCATACTTGCAGAGCCGACACACAGCGCTCTGGTACTGGGCTCACCCAAGGAATCGTCACGTCCTGCACATGGCTGCTTAGCCTCACTCCCGTATATTGGGCCTTCCATTCACCATAGGCTGTTCTTCCGGAAACCAGAAGAATGCAGTCTGCAGATGACATCCACACAGTGAGCTTTCGATTCGGACTTTCCACGTAATGGATTTGCTATCCAAGCAATATTCCATTTCGTGCCACTAGGACACTTTTTACACCTTTTATGAAGCCCACAAAGTGAGCTTTTGGTTCGGACTTTCCACGTAATGGATTTGCTATCCAAGCAATATTCCATTTCATGCCTCTGGGACGCTTTTGTAACCGACATACCTGTGGTATGAAGTGTGGCAGTCTAAATACTTCTTCATGCACCTTTAAATGTCAACCTGAATGTAGTTAAAGTAAGCTGCAGTCAACTTGAGCTTGTTGATATCTCCATAGAGCTTGTCCTCAAATGAAGCAGGTGTGGGCCAAAATATCTTTCTCTGTTCTGCATATATTGGGCACTCCTGCAGCAAATGTTTAGCTGTCATTTTACCAGTTCCACAATTACATTCATCGGTATCTCCTATCTTTAGTTTATTGAACAAGTGGTATTTCAGCCTGTTATGTCCTGTGCGGAGTCTGAAGATTGCTACTTGTTCTCTTCGGTCGAGTTTGTAATATGCATCATCCTTCTGGTGGCCTGGATGCTCTGATTCCCATTTGGTTCTATAAGTGCTTTTTATAAACCTCTTTGCCTCATTATAGGTTATGTCTATGTCAGGCTGTGGTAGTCGTCCGCCCTCTTTTGCTAGTCTGTCAGCCTCTTCATTTCCAGGTATACTGCAATGTGATGGGATCCACTGTATTACAACTTTTTTGGATTTCTGGCATAGACCATGGAGTGCTGCTCTTAGGTCAGCTAGTTCTGTGCTGTTTTTGCTCTTCAGTATTGAGACAGCTGACTTTGCATCTGTGAAGATAGCTATTTGCTTCTCTTTATTTTCCTCCATCAAGAGCATCTCTGCTGCAGTTTTCAAAGCCTCTACCTCCGCTGTGAAGTTACTTGAAAATTTTCCAGTTGCCACTGACTGTTTTTTTTCACTCCATTTTTTAAATTTAAGAGAATTCCTCCTCCTCCATTTTCTATTGAATTTTTGGCTGATCCATCTGTATATGCATGGGTCCAATTGCTGCTTGGGTAATGTTCTTTTATGTAGTTTAGGGTTATTTCTCTTCTTTCGGTTTCATGCTGAGTGTTCTTTTTCTCAATACCAGGAATGTTTTCTATCATCTCAGGCAGTTGCTGCTGTCTCCAAGCTGGGAACTTGTGTGCATTGTAAATGGGTTTGACTGTTGATATGTTAAGTATAGGATCTGCCCTAATCTTTCGTTTTGCAGTTTCTACAAAGTTGCTACGCTTCAGTCTTCCCTTTCCAAAACCATTAAACCTGTTATACATAGGGTGGTCTGTCAATCTTCTAAATTTTTCTGCTTGTTGCTGGGCTCTGCTATCTCTTCTATCCTGCATTGGTTGTAAACAAGTGATCTTTTCTAGTTCATTAATAGGCGTTGTCTTCAGGCTTCCAGTTATGATTCGCATTCCTTGATTTTGGACTCTACTTATTTTGTTAAAGTTTGACTTAGCTGCTGTTGCCCAAGCTGCAATGCCATATTCCAGTACTGGCCTCACCCGTCCAGTATATAACTTCTTGAGAACTTTCTCATCTGCTCCCCACGTTGTACCAGCAAGCTTTTTCATGATTGCCATTCTTTGCCTTGCTCTTGTTCGATTTTTCTCAACCTGTGTCTTCCATGTCAGGCGACGATCAAAGGTGACTCCTAGATAGTTTGGATTTTCTTCATGGCGCAATATTTTTCCATTCCATACCAGCTTAGGTTGCTGAGTTTTATTTGAGAGGGAGAACACTGTGCATGTTGTTTTCTCCTCATTTATCTTCACTAGCCATGATTTTGACCAGTCCTCTAGCGCTAATAAGGCTTGCTGTATTCTGCTGTTAGCTGTACTAATATATTCTTCAGATGTCCATATGACTAGGTCATCTGCAAAGGATGATGTGTGTACTCTGGCTGGAAAATTTTCCATGATGTCATTTATATATGCTAGGAATAATGTTGGTGAAATAACTCCTCCTTGAAGGACACCTTGCTCCAACAGCATCATTTTGCTGGTTTGTTCTTGTACTTTTGTCCTTGCAGTTCTGGTCTCAAGGTAGTGGCTGATCCATTTATACATTTTCCCACAAACATGCATTTTTTGCAGTTTTACTTTCAGTCCTTCCTTCCATACTTTATCAAATGCTTTTTCTAAATCTATCCAGACCGCTAGTGTGTGCTTTTTCTCTTGGAAGGCATCCTCTATTTCCTGAGCTATATAGGTTATTTGATCTTCAGTGGATCTGTACTTTCTGAATCCTGCTTGGTGTGGTGTTAAGAGTTGGTTTTCTTCCAGATGCCATGTTAGCCTGCCATTGATAATGCGTTCCATTAATTTTCCTACACAGCTAAGTAGACTGATAGGTCGATAGCCATTTGGTTCTTCCAGGTCTTTTCCTTTCTTTGGGACTGGTATTAGTATAGCTTCCTTCCATGCCTGTGGGACTATTCCTCTCTTCCAGCTGTAATTTAGGACTGCTAGTAGTTTCTTTTTTTGCCTTAGTGCCTAGTCCTATTAGCATTTCATTTGTGATTCCATCCTTTCCTGGTGATTTCTTCTTTTTTAGGGTATTCATTGCCTGTTCCATTTCTTCCATTGTTAGATTTGCCATCATATATTCTGCTGCTGTCTCTGTATTACTATGATGTATCTGTTTGTCTTTGATTGCTTTCTTCTGTTCGATTGTAACATCAATGTGGTTTGCACTGGCATAGTGTTCCATTAGTGCCTTTGCAGCCTTTTTCCCTGTAAGCAAGGCATTTCCTTGTTTAATTGTTATTTGTTTGTTTCTAGGTCCTTCATTGTTCATGGCTTTCACTAGTTTCCATAGTTTGTTTCCGTCCCTGTCAAAGTTCAGGTTTTCTGTTTTTTCCCTCCAATAATCTCTTGTTGTTTGATTTACTGTTCTTTTATATTTTGCTGAGATGGCTTTGAGAGAGATGTTCGCTTCAGTTGTTTGTTCTCATCTGCTGTCTTCCTGGCATCTTCAACTTTGTCTTCCAAAATTTGTAGTTCTTCAGTACAGTATGGTTTGTAATTTTTCCTCGCTCCTCTTGGAATAGACTCAGTGGCTGCCTGTATTATTGCTCTGTTTAGACTTTTCCACCATTTGCTTCATGTTGCCATATCGTGTATTTATGTTTTCACAATATTTGTTTGTTAGTATGGCAAATCTGTTCCAGTCTGCTCGTTTGTAATTCCAGCGGGGCAAAGGCTTTTTCTCCTGAGGAACATACTCCATATTCATTACAAGCTTGATTGATCTGTGGTCACTACCTGCTAATTGGTCAAGCACATGGCGATCGATTTTGTGGAGGATGTCTCCTGTGCAGAAAGCTAAGTCTGGAGTAGAAGTGGTAAACCATCTTCTGGAGTAGAAGCTCGGTGTGTCATCGCTTTGTTGAGTAGATGGAGATTTGAGTCTATTTCCCAGTCCTCCACTTCATCTCCTCTTTTGTCAGTATCCGGGTATCCCCATCTTTCTGAACGGCTATTAAAGTCTCCACTACTACTGTTACTACCACCACCACAATCACTACCAGTGCTCTTACCGCTAATGCTGCTGGTATTTCTTCTTCTTCCTCTTAAATTCCACTTCCTCTTCTTCGGTCTTTTTCCCTTCCCTTCTTCCCTTCCTTCCTTCCTTCCTTCCTTCTTCTACTTCTTCTTCTCTTTCTTCATCGCTCTCTCCTTCTCCTCCCCACTGTGCCTGACATGTCCTTCAGCGCAAACTTACAATTGACTATTGATATGTCTAACTTTCCCCAGACACGCCACGAAATATCGATTTGTCCTAACAGAGAGACAAACAAAAGGACCAGCAAACAGAACGTAATTGTAATAAATTCTACCGTATCCCTTTTCGAAATGACATGCGTTATGTAAATACGACCTCAACAAAAGATGTTGCAATACATTGAAAAGACAAGAACAATAAAGAAAATAACTATATAAATATATCCCTTACGTTTTGTTAATGGGAGCAAAGGAGAGTTATACACAACCAGTAAGTGGTCATATTTAACACAAAGATGAAATCAAAGATTGCTTATAAACATTGAAAATCCCCAGAGAACAAGGCTGTAGAGGCATCTATGCAAAATATATCAGCAACATACAGTGTTCCAATCTCAGCTTTAATTACAGTTCTTTGTCTGTCACACAGTCTCCCTTCTTGATGAAGCTGTTTCGTTATCCTGTTATTTCGTTGGCATATTATGAGACGAGACAGAGGAATGAACTTGAAAGCTCAATTACAACAGGCAAACTTGAATGGAAAACAGGCAAACTTGAATGGAAAACAGGCAAACTTGAATGGAAAACAGGCAAACTTGAATGAAAAACAGCATGGCAAAGATAAACAGATGATTTTCGTTCGCTGGCTTGGAGCCCAAACGTTGTCCAATAATGCCCTACTGCTTCTAGTACACTGGACTGATGTTTGCGTGTGGATTAGCTTTCCCTATTACCAGTGTCCCTTGCCATCAAGTGAACCCACTCCGACTTCTGAGGTACATGTAATTTACGTCCCAAAGTCAAGGACGAAAGGTCTGCTTTTGAATCCAACTGACCGGTGTAGGAGTTGGAACCCGCGACCTCGGCATCAGTACATCGAATATTTAAGAATAAAATGGAATGGATTGGTTGCCACAGTGAGACACTCTTCGATGGGTTGCCCAGAATGGGGAATCTTGGATGGATTGACACGGCTGGATAAATCTTGAATGGGTTCACACATTGGAATAAATCATGAATGGGTTGACACAGTGGGATAAATCCTTAATGGTTGACAGAGTGGGACAAATCCAGGATGGGTTGATAGAGTGGGATAAATCCAGCATAGTTTGACAGAGTGGGGTCAATCCAGGATAAGTTGACAGAGTGTGATAAATCCAGCATAAGTTGACAGAGTGGGATAAATTCAGGATTGGTTGGTAGAGTGACACAAAAAGACAACCACCGAGGGAACACATCAAGAAAATAGAAAATTGATACTAGTAAAAGACCACATCCACCTGAGTCATACAATTGTGCACATGATGATGATGATGATGATAATGAAATGCCTTCACAAAGATCAATGCCAAACAAACAGTAAGTTTGAACCAAACAAAAATGGATGGCGGAAAATTGGAGGTAGAGGTGTGTCACAGTTGTTAATATGGTAGCAGACATGTTCTATTATATAAAATTAAAGGCGGTTATATAAGGGAAACTACTGTATATAAGCCCATGTCAGATACGAGAATTAGCTCAAGACGATTAATCATTCCAATGCACTGAATCAGTAAATGACGCATTCAACCTCATCGGGTTGGACTCACGTATATATACTGAAAGGTCGGCTGGGAAGGCCGTTGCAAATGAAGGAACGTGTGTTTATGTCAAACTAAACAATAATTTCTTTCGGTAAATACGGCCTGCAGCGGGCGAGCTAGCCTAGTTGACAGCGCGAATTGCGCTGGTAATGTCATGATCTGATGCAGGTTCTGGCTCGTCGTCTGCGAAAGTGAGGGTATGACTGCAATGATTTTGCATGTGGATCATCATCATCATCATCATCATCATCATCATCATCATCATCATCATCATGTGCCATGCCGAAAAGCGTGGTCTGCCATGTTTCACCATCTCGCATGATCACCAGAGTCGTGGATCAGCTCAGGTTCTTGTCTCGACCATACCATGTGGCCAAATCATCCAGGTATTTACTTCTCTACCTTCCCTTTGTTCTTTCCCTCTCAATCTTGCCAGGTGTCACCAAGTTCTCCAATTTATTTCTTCTCATAATGTGTCCAAAAACATTACTGTTGTCTATGTCTAATTTGTCTAATCGGGTAACGGTTTTCATTTGTTTCTTGTAGGACTTGGTCAATGGTTTTTCTGTCTGTCCATGGTATTCTTTGCATTTTCCTCAGAAACCACATTTCCATAGCCATCAGATGTTTTTCAGCTTGACTGCTCATTGTCCACGCTTCACATCCATACAACAGTACAAGTTCTATAGGCGTGTGGATTAGCTTCCCTTTATTACCAGCGTCCGTCGCTATTCCTCCCTACATCCAGGCCTACATAATGTGATGGCGCTATTACATCACAGATCTCTTAAAATTCCGGTGCGCAGATGCCGAGGTAGCGGGTTCAACCCTACACGGGGCAGTTGGACTAAAATGTTCACTTGTCGTCCTTGAGCTAGGAACGTTTCAACATTTTAGTCCAACTGATCGGAGTAGGGTTTGAACCCACTAACTCGGCACCAACATACCACAAGTGTTAGAGCGAGCGCTCATATCCATCCGGTCACGTGACCTCCAAATTGAAAGAATTCGCTGAGTTCTTCCCCCACAAGTTAAGTTCTCTGTCAACTCTTCCTGAAACCCACGCGCAACAGAGTTGACAGTCCCTGCAGGTTAGTTCGCATTCCCCAGATCCTCGCCTAACACGGGAACCGTATGATCTGTTAAAGCACTCCACACTTGGGTGACCTGTTCAAAGCACACGGCGCCCTTGATGAAAGTTAAGACACTTGTCATGTTTGTAGTAGCTTGTTGAACGTGTCCGCTTGCTTTCCTCCCAAGTTTCTTGTTGACTGTTCTGACGAAATCAGAACGAAGAATTTACGCCGTAGGGAGTGTCTGAGCCAAGAGTCAGTCCTGTTTCATGATCCATTTGGTTTGAACCGTTAGCGGTTCTTTCTGAAATGATGTGTTGACAGTTACGCATTAATTAATGATGGGATGGGGGAATCGGAGAGATAAATACGCCCCTGAACATTTTGTTTCCTGTGGCGTAATCAGAGGGCGGAGAAAGCGCATGTGTATATCATGTTCTTATCTAGGATTGGCCGAAGTGCTGGTTTTCCGGGACAGTCTCGGTTTTTAAGGAGGGTGTGGTGGGAGGGGGGGGGGGGGATGGTTTCTGTTAGGATCCCCGTTTTCCTTTACTGTTAATGTATGTTTATGTATTGTTTACAAAGTTTACAAAGATACAAAGATACAAAGATGTGTGTAAGCGGGATATGATTGATACAGGTATTGATAATGCACATTGGGAGCAAGTCGCCGCTGAACGTGTTGAATGGAGGGCAAACATCAGAAATGGAATAAAGACGAGAAAATTATTGCAGATAAGTCACACACCGAGCGTGTGAGACGTAAGATGGTGCATGATGGTGGAAATGACCACGTGTTCACATGAACCCACTGTGAACGGACATTTACAGCGCAAATTGGCCTTATCAGTCACACTCGCTACCGCCATAGGTAAAAGTTATTAAGCCGTTTTAAAGCACAAACTATCGTCTGTCAAAAATGTAATGTTTTGTTTATGTTCGCTAGCTTTGAACTCAAGCGTAGTCCATTCATGTGCTACTAACTACTTCTAGTACACTGGACTGATGTTTTGCATGTGGATTAGCTTTCCATATTACCAGTGTCTCTCGCCATTATGCGAACCAACCCCACTTCAGAGGTACTTGCAATTTACGTCCCAAAGTCAAGGGGGAGAATTCAACATTTCAGTCCAGCTGATCGGTGTTTTTCCCGTCAAATGAAAGATTTAATTAACTCAAACCTTTCTTGGTGTTCATTTGCTAGAACTGTTTAATTCGGAAACATCAAATGTCCGCGCGCAAACGCAAATATTTCGCTTTCAATATTTTGTAGTCAATTCGGTTACTCGGTTTTTGTCTGTTGTGACGTGCCCAGAATTAGTTTCAAGCCAAACTGTATGCAATGCACAGGTCGCTCTGCCGACAGAGACCATATGGATAAAACCCGGTGCAATTTTGTCTGATGGAAGATGCATCACAGAGATAAGGAATAAAAAAAAACAAGCAAAAACTACATTCTTTCAAACGAAGAACATTGTAAGCAATAAGGCCTTGTCATTGGAAGTTAGAAAAATGAGTTCTGGCCAGTTACATAGAACCAGTTTTAAAATACGGTTGCGAATCTTGGACAATTAGCAAACAGGCGAAAAAATACCTACACACCTTCGAGAAGAATGGAGAAAATCCCAGAGACAACCAAAATGAGCAATCTGGACATTTTGAGGAAGGCTAAGTCGCATAGACAACTTATCACAAACATCATAAAGAGGTAGCCATCATAGTTGACCACATTATGAGAAGACTAAAACTGGAATATGTTGTAACAACATTAAAGATTTGTGGAAAGAGAGATAGAGGAAGACAGCGTGAGAAAAGTCTTGACAGCCTTGTGTCATGGCACGGAAGGGAGTCAATACTGACTCAAACTGATTCAAGACGTCAGCGATCATAATTTGTGGAGAAGCATGATCGCCCACGCAGCCGGTAAGGCACTGGATGATGAACTTTTTGTACTTTCTATATATCATGGCCATTGATTTGTAAGCACAATTAACATGTTTATGTCATTGTTTCTTTCTTGTATCTGCTTGTACTTTCTATATGTCATGACCATTTACTTGTAAGTGCAATCAAGATGCTTGAAGGTGTCATTTCTTTCTTGAATCTTTTTGTACTTTCTACGGCGAGATAAAATCCTTGTCAGTTTTATGTCATGGCACGGAAAGGAGTCAACACACTAATGGATCCATGCCTCCGGAGATCGCAATTTGTGGAGAGGCATGATCAGCCACGCCAGTAAGCAAGGCACTTGATGACTATAATTAATGTTTGAAACATGCTTAAGAGAAATGTCCCGGTTTATCAGTTACACATTCTAGCAGTTCTATTCCGATCACAAGTAGGACGTGCCCCACCCTTTGTTTAGCTGGCTATCTTATAACAGTGCAACCATCATCCACACGCGTCCACTTCTGCTGGTAGAGACTTAGCCCTTATGGGATTGTTCGGAGTGTAGTAACATCGATTCTTGTTCATAATCATAATCATGATTATAACCATAATTGAAATAATAGTCGTAATTATAATCATAAAGTTAGTTGCTTATCCTTTACTGTAAGGGCGTCGCAGTCAACCCCAGCATTTTTTGCTTTTTGTGATTTCTTGGCAAGTTTACGTTCAGTAGTTTCCCATTGCTTTCTGAACGATCGGCACTCAAACCATGTTATGAAAACTACCACAAAGCAGACTGCTACCACATCGCCAGCAGCTGTATTTCGAACGCGGTATGCGGGATTACGAATTGAGTCCAAAGACCTTCGCCACAGAGCAGGCTTATAATCATAATTATAATCATAATTTTGAATCACAACCATAATAATCGTCACAATTATGATCATAAGCATGTCATTCTCATAAAGATAATCACCGTCATATTCATGATCATCAACCGTAATTATAAATATTAATCGTAATAATAATACTAATCTTAATTATGATCATACTGAAAGTCATAATTACGAACGTAATCATGGTTATAATAGTAAACAGTCATATACAACATCATAATCGGATTCATGATCGTGGTCACAATAGTGATTATAATAACACTCATAATTTTGATTATAACTGTAATTAAAATCACGCTCATAGCTTAAGTCATAATCACGATCCTAATCACGATAATAATCGCAATCATAGTCATGTATATGGTCATAATCATAGTCACGAGCATAATCATTATCATGGTCATAATCGTGATTATAATTATAGTCATTATTATGATCATAAGCAGGTGGTTTGACAAAATCCCTAATGCTGCGATTATCTTTGTATGATCTCTTGGGGGTGGGGGGATAAGAGATGGATCACTTTTGCGAGAAATGTATGTGCAATATTTGTTGCATATCCTTTACATGACGTAGCAGGCAACCCCAGCATTTTATGGCTGTTCATGATTCCTGAGAAAATTTACGTTCAGTTGTTTGCCATTGCTTTCTGAACGGCCGGCACCCATACCATTCCATTAAAAAAAAAAACCAACGTAAGGCGGTCTGCTGCCAAATCTTCCACGGCAGTGTTTCGAAAGGGGGTATGCGGGATTGCGAACTGCGTCCGTAACTTCTTCGCCACGGAGTCGGTTGTGCAATAGAGGTGATCTTTAAACACACCTATACATCCTAGCAGTGGCGGGATCTGCCCTTTCTATTCCGATCCTCGAGACACCGGGGTCGACCCAGTTTTAAAGCATGGGAACCAGATATGTATATGCTAAAGTAAAGACGAAGAATAGTTATGTTGGCAAATATCTCACCAGTATATGGTGTGTGTGTGTGTGTGTGCGGTGTGTGTGTGTGTGTGTGTGTGTGTGTGTGTGTGTGTGTGTGTGTGTGTATTCGCGCGCGCGTGCTTGTGTGTGCGTGTTGTATAGAAAATGTGGACTTAACACGTCAACATTCAAATATCTTCACACTTTGCCCAATAGCCACACTAACATTTGTAATGTGGTTGTTCTGGCAGAATAATGGGCTGAATATGTTACAGCCCATTGTTCTGGCAGAATAATGGGCTGAATATGTTACAGCCGTCAGAACTGTAGAGTTGGCAGTGGAGGTAATCGAGAGAGGTGGGTTGGAAACACAACATCGTCAGGGTCGGTCACACCTGCTTCACGCATGACTCAGTTTGCACCATGACATACATTCTTGCCTCTGATGTCTACTAACTTTCTTTTTGAAGGGATGTGAGAACAGAAATATCTGCCGGGAAGTTTAACCCGGTTAACAAATGCCCGCATAAGTCGGATGTGTCGGCCTAATGGCGTAAGAGCGCAGCTCTGCTGTAAACAGGCACACAGCAATCACGTCCGGGAAAAAAAAACTCCGGATGAACGCAGAAGAAGAAGAAATATCTGTAAAAGAATTGTATGCCTCTAATTAATTAAACATTCAATCGTTTATAAGATGATATACTGTATTTCAATTAATTGGGCATGCCACTGAAAATCGTTCTGCGTGCCAAATTTGCGTGCCGCCTGTCATAGACAATCAAGATTTTGTGGAGAAAGATCAAGTGTGTATTGTTGCGCACGTAAAAAATCCCTTGGCAGTTGGAAATCGAAAAAGAGCAGCCTAACGGCGCTGCCCGGGCAAAATTTCGAGTTAAAAATCTACCCAAAGTATTTCGGGATCCTCGCCGATGCAACGGAGTTCGTGCACTGAGCTGAGTTTCTCCAGACTCAGGTTTGAGTTAGGAGGAAAACGGAGCACTTATGGGTTAAACCGTGTGCCGTGATGTTGATCCAACGACTAAACTAAACTAAATTAATATAAGCGCCTTAATCTTCATTGAAATGTTGGATGATGGCGAGAGTCATAATCGCTGGCGTCTGCTACAGGCCAAACAGTTCAAGATCTTATCACTTGATCTTTCTCTTCTGTTCACTGTGTAACATACACATACTTTAAGAGTAATCAATCACACACCATCAATTGATTATTACACTTGAAGAATAACCAATCACACACCGCCAATTGATTAGTATATTCGAAGAATAATCAATCACAATTGATTAGTATACTAGAAGAATAACCAATCACACACTGCCACTTGATTAGTATACTTGAAGAATAACCAATCGCACGCTGCCAATTGATTAGTATACTTGAAGAATAACCAATCATACACTGCCAATTGATTAGTATACATGAAGAATAACCAAAACACACTGCCAATTGATTAGAATGTTTTTGTTTTTTTTTTAATTCGCATATCCTTTTACAGGACATCGCTGTCAACAGCAGCATCTTTCAGCTGTCTGTTGATTTCTTGGCAAGATTACGCTCAGTAGTTTGCCATTGCTTTCTGAGCGGCCGGCTCAGTTATCCCGCAAGTCACCAGCGGGGGACGAACCGCTCCCAGTTCTCGCCCGCTACGAGACTCTGCGTGATAAACGGGATTACGGAGAAAGTGGTGTAACCCCTCGGCCCGAGAGACCGGCATTGATTAGCATACTCGAAGAATAACCAATCCATCCACCCATCCATCATATGCCATGCCGGTAAGCGTGGGCGGTCATGTTCTGCCATCTCACTCGATCACCAGAGTCGTGGATCAGCTCCGTGTTTCTGTCTCGACCATGCCACAAGGCCAAGCCATCCAGGTACTTGCTTCTAGGTCTTCCCTTTGGTCTGTTTCCCTCGATCTTACCAGTTGTCACCAAGTTCTCCAGATCATTTCTTCTCATAACATGCCCAAAAAATTGTGACTGTCTACGTCTAATGTCTCTAATCAGTTTACGATCTTCATTTGTTTCTTGAAGAACTTGTTCACTGGCCTTTCTGGCTGTCCATGGTATTCTTTGCATTTTCCTCAGAAACAACATTTCTACAGCCATCAGATGTTTTTTCAGCCTGACTGCTCATTGTCCACGCTTCACATCCATATAAAAGTACAGGTTCAATGTAGCATCTCAACACTCTTTTTCTCGTTTCAATTGACATCTTTTTATTGGTCAGTATGTTTTTCATCTTGCTAAAGGCAACTTTTGCCATGGCGATTCTTGTTCTAATCTCTTCAAGGCATCTCCCATCAGATGTTATTACTGTTCCGAGATAATTGTACCTATTCACTTGTTGAAGAATATTCCCATTTACTTGTATATTACATTGTGGTATTTCGTTCTTCCTAGTGACGACCATAATCTATGTCTTTTTACAATTTAATTCTAACCTTAGTTTTTCACTGTGTGTAACAACCGCATCTACTAACTTTTGCAGGTCCTGTTCATTGTCTGCAATCAAGACTGTATCATCTGCATATCTAATGTTATTGATGCATCGTCCCCCAATGTTGATTCCTTCCATATCTTCAATATTTCTGAAAATATTTTCACTGTAGAGGGAAAACAGATCTGGAGACATTACACATCCCTGTCTCACACCTCTCTTAATAGGCTCATATTGGCTTACTTCATTATCAACTCTTATGGCAGCTTGTTGTTTCCAATATATGTTTTTTACAAGTCTAAGGTCTTTTCCATCAATCTGTAGATTCTCAAGCATCCTTATCATGTTGACATGTCTCACTTTATAGAAAGCCTTTGTGTAGTCATAAAGCAAAGGTATAACCAATCATACATGAATAACCAATCATACACTGCCAATTGATTAGTATACTTGAAGAATAACCAGTCTTAAAGTCGCTTAAAAATCGAAGGGTCGACTTAATTGCACCGGGTTTTATTACAAATGGCTCAGTCTCTTGCCGCAGCGTCGCACAAAGTACGAACTCCATAGCTCCAGCAACGACACCCGTGAGTCTCCGAAAAACTGCACTCGTGAACCCAAGGATGCGGCCCGGAATCAAACCCACGACATTCGGAGTCCGAGTCAGACGGCTTCACCACTTCGTCACGGAGACTCCCAGAATAATTAATCACACACTGCCAATTGATTAGTATACTTGAGGAATAACCAATCACACTCTGCCAATTGATTAGTATACTTGAGAAATAATCAGTCACACTCTGCCAATTGATTAGTAGACTTTAAGAATAACCAATTGCACACTGTCAATTGATTAGTATATTCGAAGAATGACCAGTTACACACTGCCAACTGATTAGTATACTTGTAGAATAATCAATCGCACATGATGCTTTCCTTGTGACAGACGAAGCTTTGAAGGACCCAAACACCGGACATCCACGACGCAGATGGACGAGCTAGCATATAGACACTTGCAATGCTAATCATCGCTTTTATTGTTTGAGACTTCTTTTTAAATGCGGCTAACTAATTGCTATGGCGCCAGTGTGGAATTACCGCTGCCTTGTTCGTCTGTACGGACAGAGAAACAATACAACACAACACAGGAATAGTTGAATAGTTAGCGTATTCCTAGTTTGTGTAAGTGTGTGCGTGTGTGCTACCATGTGCAAGAAGGGAGAAGGGGGTTAGATAAGTAAGGTAAATTTGAGGTACTTATAGGAGCACAAAGATACAGACAGAGAGACAGACAGACAATCACACCGATAGGTAGGTAGGCAGGCAGGCAGGCAGGCAGGCATTCAGGCAGGCATTCAGGCAGGCAGGCAGGCATTCAGGCAGGCATTCAGGCAGGCAGGCAGGCATTCAGGCAGGCAGACAAGACAGACAGACTGTTCTTCTCCTATCAATGTTGTCAGCTGTCACTAAGTTTTCATAGTTTATTTCTTCTCATAATGTGCCAACAATATTTTGACTGTCTAAAGTCTGATTTCTCGCATCAGTCTTCCGATTTAATTTGTTTCTTGTCGGGGTTATCGATTTTTCATGGTATTCTTTGCATCTTCCTCAGAATCCACATGTCCACTGTCATTAGATGTTCCCCGGCTTCTAGACTAATGTAGGTCTGCGTTTCTGTTAAGTAGATCAAGATACCAGATATATTATCTGACCGGATGTCTGCGGCACGATCTGGTGTCATTGACAGACTTAGTTTTTGTTCTTTGGTCTGTACATAGCGCGTCCCATCCATCATTTCTTATTGAGAGTCAACATGGTTGAGAGTTAACGCGTTTTATTCTGATTCTAAAAGTCTTGCGTTCGAACTCATTTGTCGCTGTTGTTGCTGTTGTTGTGTGAAAACAGAGTTGTAACTCTGTAATTCCGTTGCAGGGTCGCTCAGATAGTCCAGGTCCTGAAAAGAGTTTGTATTATTGGAGTTACATTAATGTGGAGATTTTACTTCTGACCCGGCCCCCAAGAACGGGACTGTGTTGCCGAGATCACCTCCACTAGACTGTGCTGCCTAGATCTCACCCACGAGATTGTGTTGCCGAGATCTCCTCCACGAGACTGTGTTGCCGAGATCTCACCCACGAGAATGTGTTGCCAAGATCTCCTCCACGAGACTGTGTTGCCGAGATCTCATCCACTACAATGTGTTGCAGAGATCTCCTCCACGAGATTGTGTTGCCGAGATCTCCTCCACGAGACTGTGTTGCCGAGATCTCCTCCACGAGACTGTGTTGCCGAGATCTCCTCCACGAGACTGTGTTGCCGAGATATCACCCACGAGATTGTGTTGCTGAGATCTCACCAACGAGACTGTGTTGCCGAGATCTCACCCACGAGATTATGTTGCTGAGATCTCACCAACGAGACTGTGTTGCCGAGATCTCCTCCACGAGACTGTGTTGCCGAGATCTCCCCCACGAGACTGTGTTACCGAGATATCACCCACGAGATTATGTTGCTGAGATCTCACCAACGAGACTGTGTTGCCGAGATCTCCTCCACGAGACTATGTTGCCGAGATCTCCTCCACGAGACTGTGTTGCCGAGGTCTCCTCCACGCGACTGTGTTGCCGAGATCTCACCCACAAGACTGTGTTGCCGAGATCTCCTCCACGAGACTGTGTTGCCGAGATATCACCCACGAGATTGTGTTGCTGAGATCTCACCAACGAGACTGTGTTGCCGAGATCTCACCCACGAGACTGTGTTGCCGAGATATCACTCACGAGATTGTGTTGCTGAGATCTCACCAACGAGACTGTGTTGCCGAGATCTCACCCACGAGACTGTGTTGCCGAGATCTCACCCACGAGATTGTGTTGCCGAGATCTCACCAACGAGACTGTGTTGCTGAGATCTCCTCCACGAGACTGTTGCCGAGATCTCACCCACGAGAATGTGTTGCAAAGATCTCACCCACGAGACTGTGTTGCCGAGATCTCATCCACTACAATGTGTTGCAAATTTGCTTCCCTTCTCCAAGGACAGAACCTGCGGGGGTTGCTAAACTGGTACTGGAACTTGACTTCTACAGCCAGACATGGTGGAATGTGACCCGGTGGTAGTGGAACTTGACTTCTACAGCCAGACATGGTGGAATGTGACCCGGTGGTAGTGGAACTTGACTTCTACAGCCAGACATGGTGGAATGTAACCTGGTGGTAGTGAAACTTGACTTGTACAGTCAGACATGGTGGAATGTAACCTGGTGGTAGTGGAACTTGACTTCTACAGTCAGACATGGTGGAATGTAACCTGGTGGTAGTGGAACTTGACTTGTACAGTCAGACATGGTGGAATGTAACCCGGTGGTAGTGGAACTTGACTTGTACAGTCAGACATGGTGGAATGTGACCCGGTGGTAGTGGAACTTGACTTGTACAGTCAGACATGGTGGAATGTAACCCGGTGGTAGTGGAACTTGACTTGTACAGTCAGACATGGTGGAATGTGACCCGGTGGTAGTGGAACTTGACTTGTACAGTCAGACATGGTGGAATGTAACCTGGTGGTAGTGGAACTTGACTTCTACAGCCAGACATGGTGGAATGTGACCCGGTGGTAGTGGAACTTGACTTGTACAGTCAGACATGGTGGAATGTAACCTGGTGGTAGTGGAACTTGACTTGTACAGTCAGACATGGTGGAATGTGACCCGGTGGTAGTGGAACTTGACTTGTACAGTCAGACATGGTGGAATGTAACCCGGTCATGACTCAACATCTGTGCTGTGGCCAAAGGGTTATGAACGCACTTAGCAATCCCGCATACCGCGTTCAAAATACAGCTTCAGGTGATTTGGAAGCAGGCCGTCTTACGCAGGTTTTCATACAATGGAATGAGTATCGGTTGTTCAGAAAGCAATGGCAAACTACTGAACGTAAAGTTGCATTGTAAATTACAAACAGCCAACACATGCTGGTGGTGACTGCGACGTCCTGCAAAGGACATGCGACTAATTTATTGATTCATCACGGCAGAATCAGACTAGATAGAGAAATATAAACTACAATACAAAAAGCAAACAATGTCAATATCAAATAACACTTGCCCTAAAGCATCCGAATATCAACACGTATGCAAAAAAGAAGCTGATAGATGCTGTATTCGTCCCAAATGCTGTGCTATCAATGCCAAACATGGACAGTCCTAGAAACACACCTGCGTAAAATTACATCATGTGGGATAAGATGCATAAGAAACAGAGCTGGGAAAACAAGAAGTGAAAGAGAGACAAATGAGAAACTAAGAACAAGTGTAGAGATAACACCAATTACAGACTATAGAATATATCAGAATAAAATGGCTCGGCCATTTAGCTTGAATGAAACTAGATCAACCAGCAGCTAGATGAAAACATCGGGATACAAGGCGAGAGGACGAACCAGGAAGAGTTAGCTAGATGGAGTTAAAGAGACATTAAAGCAATTAAAATGACATTAGGACAAGCAACAAGACAAAGAAAACACAGAAAATTACATCTACCTCCTCTCTGTGACGCTTCATAGCAACAATAGTAGAGTAGAAGAGAGTGAGCTCACGAAGAGAACTAAACAAATTCCAGTGAACCGAGGGGTTGAGAAACAGACGCTGGCTGTGTATAGGACATACAAATGAGAAACTTAAGGATAGTACGTGGGGCATTCACGTGAACATCTTAAAAGCCTGAAAGAAATTACAATAACCATGGCATTGTTTTGTAGCCTGTCAGTATTGTTCGTGAGGATATCAAGAGTTTTAAGCACATGATATCACGGCGCAGATGAACATGGTGACGTCATAAGGACAGTTTAAAGATAGCATCCCCACTTTTGACATGCACCTAAGAGATGCAGCGTTAAGTTATCCGTGTTTTTGCCAGTGAAGGGGTGAAACCTATAGAAATTCATCGGCGAATGAAGGTCCAGTATAGTGATGCAAGTCTGTCAGTCCAGCAAGTGTATGAGTGGGGTAGGAAGATTCAAAACGGCATGACTTTATGTGACAGACTTGTCGGTCCGATAAAGAGGTACAACACACGAGACCAAGAGGATTATTTTCTACAGGAATCCAAGCACTTTATCGTCGTTGGAGAACTTGCCATTGAACGCGGTGGTGACTACATCGAAAAATTATACATTTATTCTTTACTTTGTCAGTATATATTCACACAGACACACACATGCACACGCACAACTTTTAAGATTTCCATTTAAAGCACCCTCGTGCAATGTAACATTTGAGTCGTCTCGCGTAGCAGGTCCTTGCATAACGCCACTGACCCTCGACCTTTGACCTGTTCCTCTGCCTCCTGCACTTTGATGCATAGAGTGTCTTAATGGATGAGGAATTAATATTTAATGGTCAAATTGTCAATTAATTGTCACTTGAGAATTGCAAATGTTGTACATATTCAACACTGCTGATTTACTGGTTGGTTGGATGAGAGGTTGATTTGATGGTTGGTTAGTTGGATGATTTTTATTTTTTTTGATGGTTGGTTGTCAAATTAGTGATTATATTCAACACTGCTGGTTTGTTGGTTGACTGGTTGGCTGGATGGTTTGTTGGTTGGTTAGTTGCGTGGTTTGTTCTATGGTTGGTTATCAACTGTTGTATATATTCAACATTCATCTGTGACGCAGAAATGTAAACAGCAAACGAGCAGGAGGCAGACATTGATACAAATGGGAAGATAACATCAGTAGATGGGCGAACAGCAGTCTGCCACAGCATACAACCAGGGCGATGGACAGCTTGTGTTGGAGATCCGTTGCAGCAAACCTACATTGTGGGGATACACTGTTTAGTAGTATTTTGTAGTATTATGTTGTAGTATGTAGTATTTTGTCGTATTTAGTAGTGTTCCGTAGTACTTTGTATTATTATGTAGTATTTTTAATATTATGTAGTATTTAGTAGTATTTTGTAGTATTTTGTGGTATTATGCAGTATTAAGTAGTATTTTGTGTTATGGAGTAGTATTTAGTAGTATATTGTGGTATTATGTAGTATTGTGTAGTATATTGTGGTATTTTGTAGTATTATATATTATTTGGTAGTATTGTGTGGTATTATGTAGTATTTAGTTAATATTTTGTGGTATTCAGTAATATTTTGTAGTATTATGAAGTATTTGCCGGGTGCCTGGCCGAGAGGTTAGCAGCTTTCTCCGTTAACCCCGAATACTCTCGTGGTCGACGTGAGCGCATGAGAATTAGAAGTGGTTCGAGTCGCCCCAGTGATTTATGGTGTAAGCTCAGAAAGCCGTGGCGTGCTGATGAGCGTAATCTAGCCTAGGAATCAACATACAGCTGAAAGATGCTGGTGTTGACCGCAATATCCTGAAGCAGGATGGAAACGCGGGAGAAAAAAAACTTATGTAGTATTTAGTAGTATTTTCTGGTATCATATAGTATTTTACACGTCTATAGAGATTTAAACACACACACACACACACACACACACACACACACACACACACATGCACACACAATAGATCTCGTAGCAAGAAACTGCTGTGGCAATGTGAAATGCCAGGACCATCACAACCTTTAAGTCTGAGTGCACAGAGGAATAGAAAGCCAGTCTTTCTTTCACGGTAACGAACGTAGATATCGGGTATGGAACTCACGTTTACCCAGCTCAGACCATTATCAGAGTAAAGGCCAAGATATAACCCAACGCACACGCGATATCTACTCTACCGCGAAATACTTATTCTCGCTCAGGTAATGGATCGTTTGCAGAGGTAGCTCTCATCACGATAAGCCACATACACAAAAACTATCTCTGGCCATTTCTCGTGCCGCACGCACCCGCATACCCAAGGTGTCTGCAATGCCCCGTGTTCATCTTCATGCTGGCCGACCCTGCCTCATCTTACAGGAACCGCGCCTTCCATCACTGTTGGAAAAAGTTCTAAACGTCGAGAGGCTCGACTTCACTGCCCCGGGTTTTATCCCATGTGGTTCGAGCTCTTTCTGCAGGGCAACCTGCAGAAAGCATCGCACAAAGCACGAACTCCGTAGCTCTGGCGACGACCCACAGGAGACTTCGAGAAAAATGCACTCGTGGACCGAAAGACGTAGCCCGGAATCGAACCCACAACCTTCGGAGCGCGAGGCAGACGGCTTGACCACTTCGCCACAGAGTCTCCCATCACAGTTGTCTCCAAGCCACTGTGACGATTAATATGGCCAAAGTAATTTGTTCCCAGACATGTACTGTTCCCAGACATGAAATGTTCCCAGACATGGACTGTTCCCAGACATGAACTGTTTTTTAGTCAGTTTTCGTCCATGTTCAGTATTTTTTCTTCCTTTTGGCCCACGATAGTCTCAGAATGTTTGGTCCACGATAGTCTCAGAATGTTTGGTCCATGATAGTCTCAGAATGTTTGGTCCACGATAGTCTCAGAATGTTTGGTCCGCGATAGTCTCAGAATGTTTGGTCCACGATAGTCTCAGATAGTTTGGTCCACGATAGTCTCAGAATGTTTGGTCCACGATAGTCTCAGAATGTTTGGTCCACGATAGTCTCAGAATGTTTGGTCCACGATGGTCTCAGAATGTTTGGTCCACGATAGTCTCAGAATGTTTGGTCCACGATAGTCTCAGAATGTTTGGTCACGATAGTGTTAGAAATCTTGGTCCATGATAGTGTAAGAATGTTTGGTCCACGATAGTGTAAGAATGTTTTATCCACGATAGTGTAAGAATGTTTTATCCACGATAGTCTCAGAATGTTTGGTCCACAATAGTGTTAGAAAACTTGGTCCATAATAGTGTAAGAATGTTTGGTCCACGATAGCTTATTATTTTTGGTCCACGATAGTCTCAGAATTTTTGGCCCACGATAGTGTAAGAATGTTTAGTCAACGGATAGTCTAAGAATTTTTGGTCCACGATAGTGTAAGAATGTTTGGTCTACGATAGTGTAAGAATGTTTGGTCCACGATAGTGTAAGAATGTTTGGTCCACGATAGTGTAAGAATGTTTGGTCCACGACAGTGTAAGAATGTTTGGTCCACGACAGTGTAAGAATGTTTGGTCCACGACAGTGTAAGAATGTTTGGTCCACGACAGTGTAAGAATGTTTGGTCCACGACAGTGTAAGAATGTTTGGTCCACGACAGTGTAAGAATGTTTGGTCCACGATAGTTTAAGAATGTTTGGTCCACGATAGTGTGAGATTGTATGGTCCACGATAGTGTAAGTGTTGGCCTACGATATTCTGAGAATTGTTTGTATCATTTGAGGTCAAAGGCCCAAATTTTCTTCTTTAGTGGTTCGGCCATCTTGTAAGAATGAACACAATGTCGCCAACAGTAAGAGCATACAACATGAAATGGAAACATCAAGAGGCAAGGGAAGACCACGAAAAAGATGGATCAGTGAAGTGATCAACACCTTAAAAACCCACATCTCAGCATATCAAGCGACCGAGAGAGCCTTAGTTCGGAAACCAATCATCAAACAAGCCTGCGATGCCTAGCGGCATAGAGCAGTTATAGTATGTCCAGAAATGACTGCCGTCATTCACGATCAATTATTTTGAAAACTGTCTGTTACATCTTTATGAAATTTTTCCTGCCGTCTTATATTTACCCCCACCCAAGGAATATGTCTTTGATAGGTACAAAAGCAACTTAAATCATCGAAAGCGGCGACATTTCTTTGATGTTTTGGGGAAAATGTAGTGAATTCTCGCTAACAAACTAGTCTTACAGTAAACCATGTTATTTCTGGTAAGGACACAAGTACAAGGCATAGCCAGATTCGTATGGGAGTGGGTGCAATAAAAAAGTATCTTAAAAGTCGACAGGGCCGACTGCATTGCACCGAGTTTTTATCCCATATGGCTCAGTCTCTTTCCGCAGGGCGGAAAGCGTCGCACAAAGCACGAACTCCGTAGCTCCAGCGACGACCCTCGGAAGTCTCCGAAAAAATGCACTCGTGAAATGAAGGAATCGAACATACAACCTTCGGAGCCCGAGTCAGACGGCTTGACCACTTCACCACGGAGACTCCCGAGAGGGGTGCAATGTGTAATATTAGTAAAGACAGAGAATTTACAGAGGCATGGGGTAAATAATGTGTAAATTGACAGGAAAGTAGAAGGAATATATTTCTTACCTTATTTTTCATTTCCTTCTTGTTTCTTCAGCTGCTGGTTAATAATTGTACACAAGTATTCATGTTACTAGGATGCATTTAGCTTTTTATATTGAGTTCGTGAAAGCTTCCAAATAGCTGTGCGTTAATGTGCGTATGGAGTGACCAGAAATGATACCGCAATTTAGTCATCATGTGTCCATTTTTAAGGATCTGTTCAGCTGTCTGTGTAGTTTGTTCACACGTACACATGGGTGACAGACCCGCTTTGAGTCTTCGTGAAAGATTGTCTACTCTGCTGTTTACTGTTCAGAGACGGAACATGATTACCTGTTTTGCACTATGAAAATAGTTGTCAGTGTCTCTGTAGTGGGCTTTCTTCTTAACGACCAAGATGTTGGTCCTCTTTTCATTGTAGTTTATAGATTGATTCGTATGCACGTGTGTTGTCCCCTAATTTGACAACGTGTTTGCTCTCACGTTTCTTGTTATGCCACAATATGTCAGTTTCCACCGCAATATTACTCTTCTGTTGGTATTCAATGCGCTTAGTGTGTGTGTGTGTGTTTTTGTTTTTTTTTTCAATACCAGTTGTTTGTCACCGCTGAGGGCTTGCGGAATTGAAAATTCATCACTGTGGAATACAAACTGTTGCCATTGACATTGTGCTGATGCTGTAATGTTTAGGGCCTTCAATTCGTCTGAATAGTTTGAGGCAAAATATCCCAGTAAGCGTGCACGCGGATTAAAGTCTGCGATCTGTTCAGACCTTAATCTGTGTCGGACGATTCCAGTAGGTTGATGACTGCTCTCGGTTGCATAAAATTCAATCAATCCTTTCTCCAATAGTCCTCTTCCTCTTTCAACACATGGTCCTCACATTTTCCAAGTAACTTTTATCAATATTTAATAGCGCGGACTGGATTAGTATCTTGACGTCAGACAATTTGAATATAGTATTGTCAGCTGCCACCTGTCCTTTAATTTTAGCCCACACAAGTTCTGTAGGGTTAAAATGAGAGTGGTACGGCGGAAGTCTCAAGCAACCATGACGATGCTCTTCTATCAACTTGTCGATTTGATATTTCTTGCTTTTTTAGCGTCTGTTTTACAAGGGACAACAATTCTAGCTAGAAATACCTTTCTGGAAATTGTATGTTTTCCATTCGGAGCCATATCTTTATTGCTCCCTTTGTGCACGATGCTGTAGGTATTTTGTCTTCTTGGGCAACAACATTGATAGCATGCATTGTCCATAATTGGACACGACGATCTATCTAGGGATGGAAGCACAGTATTCTCGAGCCAATCTCTAAATACATTACCATTCATCTTATTATGATAATTGCTATTGTCTGTATGCTTTGATACGAACACGAGCCCAGCATTCTGTTGTAAGCCATTATGCGTATTACCAGCATGGGCCATGACCAAAAGCTGTCCTATACTACTGGGCACATATCGCTTTATCTGTCCATCCACTGATTGCCATTCCTTATCACTTGTGTGGTGCGCATTGATCCACATTTCATCCAAATACACTATGCCATAATTTTCTTTGCGCATTTCCCTTATTTCACGTAGGTATCTGCTTCTCATGGCTCCTAAATGCGGTTGCTCGCAAAGAATATTTCTACCTCCCTTGTACTTTCTAAAAGTGAAGATAATGTCCTTATAATTTTCCACAAAGTTGTTTTGGATAGCTCTATGTTATTGTTCTTTCTCAACCAAACCCTAAGTTTTCTTACAGTCACTGTTTCTTTGGCATCCAGCATTTTTATAATGCTGGATAATCCTGGATATAAAATCCAAAATTTTTATAATTTTAGGAGTCTCCGTGGCGAAGTGGTCAAGCCTTTTGACTCGGGCTCCAAAGGTTGTGGGTTCGATTCCGGGCCGCATCCTTCGGTTCACGAGTTAAATTTTTCGGAGACTTCTGTGGGTCGTCGCTAGAGCTGCGGAGTTCGTGCTTTGTGCGATGCTTTCCGCGCTGCGGAAAGAGACCGAGCCATATGGGATAGAACCCGGTGCAATGAAGTCGACCCTGTCGACTTTTAAGCGACTTTTTAAAGCATTTTTATAATAGCTCGCCTTATGACATCTTTGTCAAAGCTGTCTACAATAACCTTTCTACCTACCGTTTGGTTATTGCGTGGTGGTTTAATTCCAGATTCTTGCACCCATCGACGAAATGACCGTTTACTCAAACCCAATGCATGCACTGTTCTTTTTTCGGAATTTGTAATAGTATAAAACAGTTTCCTGCGATCAGCTTCTATACAAAAATATGTGTACAACTTCATAGCGATGCTTTGAAGTGTATACACAATTTCGCATTCAATCCCATTGAAAAATATTCACACATTTCAATGTTAGCGATAAGTGGTAAGATTAAAAATAATAATAATAATAATCAGGTTTCATGAAATAACCCACAGTTTGACGACACCTCTGAACAGTCCCAGTTTAAACTGCGCGGGGTTCTTGGCATAAGGCCAATCCCGTGAAAAACGTAAAATATTCAACATTGAACGCCGATTGTCTGGCTACGCTGTAATACATTTAAAATTATGAACTTCATCTCGGACCCGTAAATTATATACCGCATATAAACTGACTTTGAAATCTGCTGTAAAATCTCCAGAACAAACGTTGTTTTGTTGAGTGGACATAATGATAAGGTTATATGCTAAATCTCATCATTTTCCTTCAGTTGGTTACTGAGATATGGAATTTTATATTGGGGCAGACAAAAATAAACACACGATAAGAACAACAGAAAGAAGTAGTTGCGGACTAGTCCATAGTTGACATACTTGTATCACATCATATGTTCTGGTTATTAGTTGGTTGCTTGCGTTCGCTGGCTGTGAACTCCGGCGTGAAGTCCTGTATGTCGGATGAAGGCATCCTGTTGTCCAACATCAGTGTGACTGGCCGTGGTAGCCTAACGTCCACTGCATCTGTGTCCGTCTTCCAGTCGTCTTGCCATGCTCGCCACTGGAGCCAGACGGACACAGACGAGGGAGCGGGGACGAGGGTGTTGCGCGACCACCTCCTCGCTATACAAAACCAAAGCGCAAGTCATTCGTTCCTCATCAAATCAAAGATGTAGTGTAATGAATGGTCATCGTCAATGAATGGTCAACGTCATTCATGATGGACGAACATCGTCTAGTCGATGTCATAACGGACTGAGGTTTGCTTGAGTATCCGTTGTCCCATGTCTGGCTTATTGGTGTGCAGATTGGTGGTTCCTCGCCGTGCAGGCAGATATTCTCCGACTTCGGAAGAATCAGCGATCCTACTACGTTAGCCAGGACCCCGAAGGGACCTGTTGCCCAGGACACACGACTAGGACGTGTTAGTATTATGTCTTGGCCAGTATAGAACCTAGCCATGGTGCCTTGGAAACACCTCTGCGTCCCCTGGTTATTAGTATTTAATCAATACAATCTAGGCTAGCCACTAAGCTACCGCAGCTGTCTTGTGCATACACGTACACACACAAACAAATAAACGAGCAAAATACAACAAATACACACTCATACATATGAAAGAGAGAAGTCGCTTCCAATTATCCGAAAACTCGTGTACAATGTTACATATGAATGAGATATAACGATAGATACTAACAACCTCTGTATAACACAATCTTCCTACCAACTCTATGCTACAGATGCCAAATCTAAACAATGACAGAAAGAAAAAAAGAAAGAATACAGCAACGGAAATGAGATTCATGAGAAGAATACCCAACGTATCAAGAATGAAGAAATCAGGACTACAATGGAGGTAATTGCTGCGCTAGATTTTACTAGAAAACAGCAAGTTAAATAGTTCAACCATATAAATCGGCTAGCAACTGACAGTATACCACAACACACAATGATGCGCAGATCAAATGGAACCAGAAGAAGAGACCGACCATGTAAACAACGGACAGAGAGAATAATACCGTGGCAATCTCGATGTATGAGGCCCATAAAAGGGCACTCTCCCACTGCGTATACTTCACCTCGACACAGCAACTCACAAGACGAACAAGATGAGATGAGAAAGATCTCTTTCGTGTTTCTAAAATGACTTGCCTGATAGACATTACAAATCTGTTGCACCAATAAATTTAACATCCTCCTTTACATATTCGTCATTTTTGACAGGTTTCCTTACTCTTCCTTTCATCTGCATCCTGTTCTTTGAGAACAAAAACAAAACCAAACGATTTACAATTTTCCACCATACCAGATTTTTTTCCCTTAAATGTTCCATATTCGAGTATATTTATATTCCTGCCGGCTCTCTTTTCTTATTTGCGCTTGTTTCAACTTAAGACTAACTTAGACTAATTTCTGGTTTAGAGTGTGTGTGTGAGTGTGTGTGTGTGTGTGTGTGTGGGGGGGGGGGGTGTGTGTGTGTGTGTGTGTGTGTGTGTGTGTGTGTGTCTGTGTGTGTGCGTGCGTGTGTGTGTGTGTGTGTGTGTGTGTGTGTGTGTGTGTGTGTGTCTGTTTCTTTTTTTTTTTGTTTCACTTGGCGTTAAATGTGTTTGTTTCTCTCTGGGTTGACTCTTTTTTACTTGTAATCTACGATTGCCGTCATCGTATTCTTCTTCTTCTTCTTCTTCTTCTTCTTCTTCTTCTTCTTCTTCTTCTTCTTCTTCTTCTTCTTCTGTACCCTTCTACACCAAACTAATCATTCGGCAGACCTGATAATGACCATATCACCCGTTGAGTTCCGGCGTCTAGAAACATTATGATGAAACCACTATACACCACCAGTACACCACAAGACGGGAAAAGTGTTCTTGGCGTTGCCAGCCGTCATTGCGGACTTCCTGTTAAGCAAAGTAAACGACCGTTTTGCATGCCTTAGGGAGCTCTGGATATATGGCGATAGGCTTATGTGTTTATAGACCAATCTCAGGGTGATGTTACTTCGCAACACATTTCCTGGCACACATTTTAATGTGTGTCAACCTGGGATCTAGATCAATTTTACAAATTCGAATGCACCACCATGTGGATATGATCTCTGACAGCCTGGTCGGCAGACAAGCGCTTGGCCATTACACCAGTACGACTCCCTGACTTCCTATTCTTATTCTTATAGTATGACACATAGTAATGCAGCTATTGTTCATAATTCAATTCTGTAAAGCTGCATTATTTGTGTTATTTTATATTGTTTACATTTCCACGGGTTTAGCGTATTTTTCTTATAGTCCGTGCTGTAAGACGTTGGCGATCATGTCTGTCCATATCCCTCTATCTCGAGTGCTCCCAATCATTTCTGATACTTATATTCCTCAGTGCCACCATGTCAAGATGTCGAGCATCTTCTCTCTTAGTCTCCCCCTGCCTCTCTTCCCCTCCAACATTTCCCTTGTGGCGATATACTCCAGCCTTCACCTTCTCTTGACATGCCCAAAGAAGGCTTCCCATAGCTGACCCGACATTCTGACACTTCAGCGAACTACAGACAAATGTCGACTAGAAGACATAGTCCAAATCAGGACAGCTTCAATATAACAGAGATAGCTGCGTACTTTTCAGTTACCGGTTCAAGGTTTTATTTTACGGATCATAAGTATAGACGTTTTTGGCCACGCCATGAGAAGACAAAAATATGTTGTGACAACCAAAAAGATTTGAGGAAAGAGAGATAGATGAAGACAGCGTGGGAAGATTCTTGACAGTCTTGTGTCATGGCACGGAAGAGAGTAAACACGTTTTTGTCCACGACGTCGGAGATCGTAATTTGTGGAGGCATGATCGCCCACGCCAGCCTGCTAGGCACTGGATGATGATGAAGTATAGACTGACGGAAACAAAGCATGATAAATACGGGGGAACAGTGGCTGGAGAATTACTGCCTCTTCCTCAGAAGGTACCCGAACCATTGATATTGATACCGCAGGTCCCCTGACTTCTAGGGTAGTGAGATCGGATAAATAGCCTTCTTAGATAAGGGCGAAAAACCAGGAGATCTCGTGTGCAAGCTATGCATGTTACACATCTCATGAAAGCTGGAATTCGCAAAGAGTAGGCCTCAAGGCAGACTACCTGGCAAAATTGTTCGGAAAGAAAAGGTATCCACGGGTAGGAGTCCGTGGCCTGGGATGGAATCTGTCTAGAGGAAGCAGACCTGACACAGATGCATGCTGAAGTCTGACACACTGACCTGTGAGGTGCGTAATTAAGTGTGACGCACTCTACTTGAAAGATAACAGAAGAAGAAGAAGTGGAAGAAGAATTAGATATTGACTGACACGTGAAGAAATCAGGAAAATAAGCAGCGATATGAGTACACTCTAGACCGGTGGTTCTCAACCTTTTTTGGCCCATGCACCCCTTCACCATGTCATTCTCCCCATCCCCGTCGTATTTATTCCCTATAAATGCCCCCTCGCCCCTACACAGTATACGTAAAAATGGAAGCTTAATTTAATAACACATACTAGAAAAAGTCTAGATGTCTACATAAAACGTGAAAGGGAGGATGGGGGGGGGGGAGGATTTCCCACCGGTTGAGAACCACTGCTCTAGATACTACAAAGATTGAACTATATAGGCTCACGTCGTTTGCCTGTCGAGACAGTGGTACGGATTCACTTCCCAGCAGAAGCAGATTTTGTTTCCCGGCTCTGTTGTCGATCCAGACTCATCTCATAAAAATGATATCAGACAACTATCTGACAACGAAAGGCGACGAGGAAAGTAACAGCCACCTCACCTCTTGTGTCGTGGTCTATAATATCATCATCAAGTGCCTTGTCAGTTGGCGTAAGCGTTCATGTCTTTCCATAGATCTCGGTCTTTGGTGTTCTGGGTCAACTTTGTTGCTGATTATTCCTCCATGCCACCGTCTCAGTTCATCTCAGTTCATCCAGAGGGAGTCTCCGTGGCGAGGTGGTCAAGCAGTTTGACTTGAGCTCCGAAGGTTGTGGGTTCGATTCCGGGCCGCGTCCTTAGGTTCACGAGTGAAATTTTTCGGAGACTCCTGTGGGTCGTCGCTAGAGCTACGGAGTTCGTGCTTTGTGCGACGGTTTCCGCGCTGCGGAAAGAGACCGAGCCATATGGGATAAAATCCGGTGCGATGAAGTCGACCCTGTCGACTCTTAAGCGACTTTTTTTTTCATCCAGAATAATTTCTCTTGGTCTGCCTCTGCTTCTCTTCCCACCGATCTTTCCATTTGTCACGATGTTCTCCAATGCCTCTTCTCTCATCACTAGAATATATGAAGGTGTATCACTTCACACCCAAAAGACAGTAACTGTAATGGGACCATATTTAGCCTCGAAAATAATATTTACAGTATGTGTGAATCTAGTATAGTACAGACCTGATAAGTCGAACTCACCAGGATCCCTAGAAATAGTTCTTCTTATCAGAAATTCCTGTTATAAAAATTCAAACATATAGTAATTCATTTACAACGTACAATACAACATTGTTCTTCACAACAGAAATTCGCCACATACGAGATCGCCTTAAGCGGTTTGCATTGTATATACACATTGGGATTCTCAGTGGTGCCCCGGTGCACATGAACTACATCATAGTCCGTGTCGTGTACTGTCAGTGTAAATACAAGAGTTAATGTTTTGTCAACTCGTGCTTAAGAGTATGTAAATGCAAGAAGGGATGTAAATGCAAGAAGGGACACAAATGAGTTAAAAACGATTATTTACGAGTCCTACATTTAGCGATGGTCAGTACAAATATCTTTCAACGCAGTTCTCATGAGGATTCGTGGCTAGCCTGGAGAAAGGTCCGCGATTTTGGCGTGTTTCACAAATGTGTCCAAATACAAGGAATTGTAATGCCAGCTAAGCATTGAGGGAAAAGACACTGAGAATTAGACTTGTTATAGGAAGCGACACGTGTCTACGCATGCGTGTTTCCACTTGCTTTTCATTTCTATAGTGACGGAAAATAAGAGTTAGACTGTTCAGTTGTATCATTGTGATTGAGTGTGATTGATCCCATTGCTATAGCCAACATTATCCTGAGCCGATCTGCATCCTGCGGCGGTTCATTTATATCATCAAGAGTTGACTCGCTACCTGCGACTGTTAATTTTTATATCATCAAGAGCTGACTCGCTTCCTGCGACGGTTCATTTATATCAGAGCCGGCTCGGATCCTATGGCGATTCATTTATATCATCAGGAGCTGACTCGCATTCTACGGCGGTTCATTTATATCCTCAAGAGGAGACTTGCATCCTCCGACGGTTAATTTATGTCATCAAGAGCCAACCCGACCCATATCCTAGGAACACCATGCCATATAGGAACCAAACCACATCGAACCTCATCGAACCTCATCTAACTAAACCACATCAAACCATACCACATCGAACTAAAACACATTGAACCAAACCAACCATACCACCCAAAGTATGCCATTGTAGCCCATACCATACCATACCACACAATACCATATCAGACCATACAATGCCATACCAGAATCAGAACATACAAGACCAGACCTGAACATACCATATAAGACCATATCATACCAGAATCAGACCATGCAATACCATACCATACTTACCAGACCAGAATCAGACCATACCATACCATACCAGACCAGAATCATACCATATCATACCAGATCAGAATCATACCATACCATATCATACCATACCAGATTAGAATCAGACCAGACCAGACCAGACCATACCATACCATACCAGACCAGAATCAGGCCATAACATACCATACCAGACTAGAATCAGACCATACAATACCAGAATCAGATCATACCATACTAGACTTGAATCAGACCATATCATACCATAATCAGACCATACCATCCAGACTAGAATCAGACCATACCATACCAGACCATACCATACCAGACCATACCATACAATACAATACAATGCCATATCAGACCATACCATACCATACCACACCATACCAGAATCAGACCATACCATATCAGACCATAACATACCATACTATACCATACCATAATCAGACCATACCATACCAGACTAGAATCAGACCATACCATACCATACCATACCATACCATATCATATCATACCATACCATATCAGACCAGAATCAGACCATACAATACCATACCAGACTAGAATCAGACCTTACCATACCAGAACCAGACCATAATGTAATGTACCATACTATACATGACCATACCATAACATACCATACTATAATATTTAAGTCCAGACAATAACATACGATACAATATCATACCTTACTATAACATATCATCCCAGGCCACACTATAAAATAGCATATCTGGCCGTACTATAAAATACCATATTAGACCATACGAATAACTTACTAGACCAGACCAAGCCATATTCCATAACATACCAGACCAGACTATAATAGACCAATATCATACCATACCATAGCATTCAATATCAGACCATATAATAAAAACCACACCATATCATAATACACCAGACCATAATATATCAGACCATACCATAATATTCCATATCATGCCATAATAACAAGACCGTACTATAATATACTATACCATATCATAGTATACCAGAACGTACCATAATATATCATACCATAATATACAAGATCGCACCATAATATATCAGATTGTGCCATAATATACCAGACTGTACCATAATATAGACTGTACCATAATATACCAGACTGTACCATAATATACCAGAATGTACCATAACATACCAGACCGTACCATAATATATCAGACCATACCATAATATATTTGATCGCATCATAATATACCAGACCATACCATAAAATACCAGACCATGCCATGCAATATCTTACGAAGCCTGGCTACAGTAGCTCGCTGAAGTAAACAAGTAAACTTTGACGAATGGCCAACCACACACTCCGTGATATAGCACATGAAAATGTGTTTTTCTAACCATAAACATTGGCGTCCCAGATTCTGGCTCAAATTTCAGTGCCCCATGTTTCACACACTATCTAGGGATGATAGTCGGCCATGTAAACATAACAGGCTGAATATAAAACCATATATTGAGTTAAGTTAAGAACCGACATCACAGCACTCGGAACATTCACATACGTTCTCCGTCCACATCTTCAACAGCCAGCGAAGAGTCCCAATACTAATGGTACCAGTAGCAGTCTGATTGTGTGTCCGTCTGGTCTTTCCTCGGAGTTTTGAGCGTCGGCCAGATCCTCTGGTAACTCCCTACAGTAGCATTCTCTACAGTTCTTGATGACCTATTTGTTCTTCTGCACTATCCACACGATTCCAAAGGAACCCAACCACACAAAACCATGTATGTCAGCGTGTATCAAATCAAAGCCAACCGCAGAATACAGTCTGGAGCCGGCGAACAAATTATTCAAACACGTTAAAAATGTAAAGGAATAAGCGAATAGGGATCTCACCACAAAGAAAGAAGAGCGTGACAGATTTAAGAGAAACTAGAAGTCAGTCCTTATTATGACTAGTCCTTCCAAGGACAGGTCTGTGGCGAAGGTGTTACTAAGGCAATTCGTAATCCTTCATACCACGTTCGAAACACAGTTGCACACGGAAACACGGTTTGGGAACAGGCCGCCTTGCGTTGGTTACCATACAAGGTATGAGTGTCTGTCGGCCGTTCAGAAACCAATGGCAAACTATTGAACGTAAACTTGCCAAGAAATCACAAACAGCCAACAATTCTGGGGTTGAATGCCACGTCCTGTAAATAATATGCAACTAATGTTCTAAGAACCACGCCAATAAAACACACTATAGAGACAAGTGGATGGTGGGTCCTTATAAGGACCTGTCCTTTTCAGGATTCTTCGTCTTCTTCTTCTTCTTAATAGTCCCTACCCTGTGATGTCGGTGATCATGTCTGTCCACAGCCTTCTGTCTCCTGTACTGCCAAACATTTCTGATACTGATGTTCCTCCATGTCATGATTTCAACAGTCCAGCATCTTCTCTTTTAGTTCCCCTCCCAAGTCTTTCCTTCCCCCCAACCTTCCTTTCTGGCGACATACTCCAGCTTTCCCTTTCTCATAACATTCCCACAGACTATGAACTGACTTTTTCTGTTACGAGTAACCAGTTCTCTTTGTGAGGTAACTTCTGTCAAGATATCTCTTTGTGAGGTAACTTCTGTCAAGATATCTTCATTGCTGGTCGGCTCAGGATAATGTTGGCTGTGGCAGCGGGATCAATCAACACTCACACTAAATCACGATGACACAAACACAGATAGTCCTAAATGCTCGCATCATTCTTCTGTAACATCACATCACTGTAGCTTGCACATGATTCCTCACTTGTATGCTAATTGTTATAGAAGATGCTGGGTCCATGATTGGATTATTATAGAAGATGCTGGGTCCATGATTGGATTATTATAGAAGATACTGGGTCCATGATTGGATTATTTTAGAAGATACTGGGTCCATGATTGGATTATTATAGAAGATGCTGGATCCATGATTGGATTATTATAGAAGATACTGGGTCCATGATTGGATTATTATAGAAGATACTGGGTCCATGATTGGATTATTTTAGAAGATACTGGGTCCATGATTGGATTATTATAGAAGATGCTGGATCCATGATTGGATTATTATAGAAGATACTGGGTCCATGATTGGATTATTATAGAAGATACTGGGTCCATGATTGGATTATTATAGAAGATACTGGATCCATGATTGGATTATTATAGAAGATACTGGGTCCATGATTGGATTATTATAGAAGATACTGGGTCCATGATTGGATTATTATAGAAGATACTGGGTCCATGATTGGATTATTATAGAAGATACTGGGTCCATGATTGGATTATTTTAGAAGATACTGGGTCCATGATTGGATTATTATAGAAGATGCTGGATCCATGATTGGATTATTATAGAAGATACTGGGTCCATGATTGGATTATTATAGAAGATACTGGGTCCATGATTGGATTATTATAGAAGATACTGGATCCATGATTGGATTATTATAGAAGATACTGGGTCCATGATTGGATTATTATAGAAGATACTGGGTCCATGATTGGATTATTATAGAAGATGCTGGATCCATGATTGGATTATTATAGAAGATGCTGGATCCATGATTGGATTATTATAGAAGATACTGGGTCCATGATTGGATTATTATAGAAGATACTGGGTCCATGATTGGATTATTATAGAAGATACTGGGTCCATGATTGGATTATTATAGAAGATGCTGGATCCATGATTGGATTATTATAGAAGATGCTGGGTCCATGATTGGATTATTATAGAAGATGCTGGGTCCATGATTGGATTATTTTAGAAGATACTGGGTCCATGATTGGATTATTATAGATGATGCTGGGTCCATGATTGGATTATTATAGAATATACTGGATCCATGATTGGATTATTATAGAAGATGCTGAGTCCATGACTGCATTATTATAGAAGATGCTGAGTCCATGACTGCATTATTATAGAAGATGCTCCATCGTGGCATGGAGGAACATCAATATCAGAAATGTAAACACAAAAGCCGCGATTTATTGCCTGGTATATTTCGCTGCATCTCGTCAGATGCATACTGCAGTTAATAGTATATGACTTGGAAAAATGAATAATACTTTAGTTGAAACATGTAAAACACATAGTCGCAGATATTGTTCGAATGAAGGGCATTATGTATTCGACGAACAATAAACGATTGCTGACATATAGTGAAGGGTTAGCATTTAGGCGGTTTTAGCCTGTTTTATGCAAACAGAAAGCGTTCGTGATAAACTATAAATTACCGTGTGGATAACACATGTTCCATATTAGAACAATACCTGTTACTGCGTGTTTTAATTGTTTGAGCTAAAGAAGTATTCATTTATTCACATCATACGATATATAAATCTGCAGTATCAGAAATGATTGTCAGCACGAAATACAGAGGTCGTACACGATCACCAACGCAACACAGCATGGACTCTATCCTAGACCAAATCTGCTAGCCACCAACCGATGACAAATTACCGACAGTCGCCCACCACTTCATCTATAATTTCCTAAGTCTCCTATAAGCAAAAGACACAGAAGGTTCCTTGTTTGCTTTACCGCCCTGTGTCAATACGCCCCTTATCAAACACTCCGAACACAAATGTTAAGTTCGCCACGCAAAAGAATAATAGAGTAGGCCAACAGTGTTCTATAGCCCTATAGCTGTCACGTGTTTCCTCGCTGTAATGTGTTTCCCGCTTTTCGTTATATGCTGGTCTATGGATTATTAAATGAGATACTATAGCTATTTTATTATTCACGCACAGCAGTAGCTATAATGTGCTCATAAGTACATCATCATCATCAATATCATCATGTGCCTTGCCAGCTGGTGTAGGCGTTCATGTCTCTCCACAGAAAGAGTTGTGGGTGTTCTAAATCAACTTTGCTGATGTTATCCTTTCATGCACGAACATTTCTCTGTCTGCCTCTGCCTGTTAAATCTTTCCCGTCGTCACGATGTTTTCCAGTGCCTCTTTTCTCATTATATAAATATGAACGTTATCTTTCTCTTTCTGATAGTTGCATATAATGTTCTACTTTCATTTTCATGTTCTAAGCAATCATTGAAGTTATTCTGACAGTCCAAGTATTCGTAACATTCGTCTCAGGCAACACGCCTCGGTCGCCTCCAAACTCTTCCTAATGTGTTCATTCACGATCTGTGATTCACTGCCATACAGCAAGACAGGTTCTATGATTCATACCTTACAACAAGACAGGTTCTATGATTCATACCTTACAACAAGACAAATTCTATGATTCATACCTTACAACAAGACAGGTTCTATGATTCATACCTTACAACAAGTCAGGTTCTATGATTCATACCTTACAACAAGACAAGTTCTATGATTCACTACCTTACAGAAAGACAGGTTCTATGTTTCACTGCCTTACAACAAGGCAGGTTGTATGTAACATTTCAATACTTTCTTTCTAACATTCAATCATATCAGCTTATTGCATAAGATACCTTTTTTATTTTATTTTCTGTAACGCAGCCTTTGCGTAACCTATTCTGTTTTTAATCTCTGTCGTGCATCTTCCATCTCATTCATTCATTGGCACCTTGCCGTCTTGACAGACGATAGTTTGTGCTTCAAAAAGGCATAATAACTATTACCCATTATTGGTCCTAGATATTACGAGGGTAAGTTAATAAGTAAGTGACAAATGGCTGTAGAAAAATAACTAAAGATGATAACATCTTGAAACCAGTTTATTTTTATCTGTGTCCCTTTATTTCTCAACATAATTTCCACCAATATTGATGCACTTATTCCATCGTCCGGGTAGCGGGGTAGGGGTATACCCTATCAAAGGAGAAGTAAGGTGCCTCCTTCCCTCCGCTAGCCTACGGGACACCCTTGGGCAAGGTGGAGTACCCGTTTAGCCCCCCCCAACAGGGTAACGTGAAGCCATGTGAGCAGGTGGTGGATTGGACTTGGGAGCAGCCGACAGATAGTTGTTGGTTATGGTTTCAAGTCAGTGACGGTGAGCAGAGGATCTCTCAGTAGAGACAATGGCTACGGTCATCCGATCAGTATGGTCACTGCCAGGAAGGAAGAATGGTAGACTTCCCTCCTTATTGATTCCCGGGCAGAGGAGGCTCGTCAGCCTTGGTTGGTATCTCTTCTAAGAGAGGGAACTCTAAATCTCAAACCTCCGCTGCCTTGCGGGTATACCCATATGGGAAAGGCTTCGGGAGTAAACCCTGAGGACAAATCCGGAGATGGAGTCCCTAAGGCAGTTCCATGTTGTAAACAACATAGTTCTGGCAACTCCTGCGACGGCACCGATGCCAAGTTGCATTGGCTACTGCCTTTCCCTTGGTCAACATCGGCGACGTGGAGAGGGGGAACCTGCTACTGGGCAACAGCTGGTTCTCCGATTTCCATTGCCCAGGCTTGTGCCCTGAAGAGGTCACTTCAGCACCGCGTAAAGCGGTGACACAACACGGGAAGTAGCATTTGCCGGTTATAAGTCTTAATGCTCGATTGGCGTAGAGCAAGGCGCCAGGGGCTACTTCCGACGGTGGGAGAGATCATCGTATCTCACTAGACAGCTACCGCCCGCCTAAGCTGGGCAGCCCGTAGTCAATAAGGAGTTGTCTCGCCACGGTTCATCTGCTCCTGAGGGTGTGTGGAGCTTAGGGGGAAATCCTGACACATGGACCGCAATCTATACACCTAACAGCAAGAAAAAAACAAAACAACCGGCCCTAAGGCTGGGAACATGGAACGTAAGAACCATGACCCCTGGCATCTCAGACGATCTAAATGAGATTGTGGATGCCCGCAAAACTGCAGTGATAAACAACGAACTGCTAAGACTGGGGATAGACATTGTCGCCCTGCAAGAGACCAGACTCCAAGAATCTGGAAGCATCAAGGAGAGGGACTTCACTTTCTACTGGCATGGCAAGCCGTGCGGAGAGACCAGGGAGCATGGAGTTGGCTTCGCTATCAGAAACAAGCTGCTCAATTCCATCATACCACCAAGTGATGGCACTGAAAGAATATTGAAGCTCCAACTCCAGACAGAGGCAGGCCCAGTTAGTATTATAAGCGTTTACGCCCCAACACTAACTGCAGCATCAGAATCTAAAGACAAGTTCTATGACGACCTTAGCAAAGAAGTCAGTGAAACACCAGAGAAACAACATCTTTTTATCCTGGGGGATTTCAATGCAAGGTGTCATGGAGGCACCCCAGATCAAAGAACTGGCACCAACTCGACCTGGTGCTCACTAAACGCAGCAACCTCCGCAATGTACGGATGACTCGCAGCTATCATGGTGCTGACTGCGACACCGACCATTCACTCGTCTCCAGCAAGGTGAAGATAAAGCCCAAGAGAATCTACAGAAGCCGAACAGAAGGAAGACCATGCATTGACACCAGTGGCACCCAAAATAAAGAGAAGGTCAACAAATTCATGCAGGCTCTAGCGGATACTCTGCCCGGCCCCACAGACGGAGATTCCACCGAGAGATGGAGTCATTTTCGCAACACCATCTACAATACAGCACTATCAACATTTGGCAAGAAGCAAACTAAGTCAACCGACTGGTTTGAAGCACACTCTGAAGAGATGCTCCCAGTCCTGGAGATAAAGAGACATGCATTCTCGATGTATAAAACATCACCTTCAGAGAAAACACTGCAGGCATTGCGAACGGCCAGAAATAGAGTACAACAGATGGCAAGAAGATGTGCGAACAGGTACTGGCTACAGCTCTCTGCTCAAATTCAAACTTGTGCAGACACTGGAAATATAAGAGGAATGTATGAGGGCATCAAGCAAGCTGTCGGTCCATCAAAAAATAAGATGGCCCCTTTACGATCAACTGAGGGGGTAATCATAAAAGATCGAGCGAAACAAATGGATCGCTGGGTAGAACTGTCAGCGAAGAAGCTCTGGAAGCCATCGATCAACAGTCCGCCATGCATGCCTTGGATAACGAACCTTGCCTCACAGAAATCAGCGAAGCACTAGACTCTCTCAAATCCGGCAAGGCACCTGGAAAAGATAGTATTCCACCTGAAATTTTAAAATGTAGCAAAGAAACAATCATCCCAGAACTGTATGCAATATTACAGCTCTGCTGGAGAGAAAAATCAATACCACAAGATATGAAAGACGCAAACATCGTTACCCTTTATAAAAACAAAGGCGACAGAAGCGACTGCAACAACTATCGCGGCATTTCCCTTCTCAGCATTACAGGCAAGATTTTTGCCAGAGTAATCCTTAAAAGATTACACATTCTTGCTGAAAGAATTTACCCCGAATCGCAGTGCGGATTTAGACCCAACAGGTCCACCATCGATATGATTTTCTCACTCCGGCAGCTCCAAGAGAAGTGCAGAGAACAGAGGAAGCCATTATATATAGCCTTCATCGACCTCACAAAGGCATTTGACCTCGTGAGCAGAAGCGGCCTTTTTAAGGTCCTTGAAAAGGTTGGATGTCCACCCACCCTTCTTAGTCTCGTGAAATCATTCCACGAAAACATGCAGGGGACCATTTTATTTGACGGCTCAACATCCCAGTCATTCAGCATCAGCAGCGGAGTAAAGCAGGGATGCGTGCTTGCTCCTACACTCTTTGGTATCTTCTTTGCTGTTCTCTTAAGGCAAGCATTTGGGACTGCCACTGAAGGCATATACCTCCACACAAGATCTGATGGCAAACTTTTTAACCCATCAAGACTCAAGGCAAAGACCAAAATAAGACCAAAATGCGTAAGAGAACTACTTTTTGCAGATGATGCAGCACTGACTACTCATACAGCAGAAGATCTCCAAAGGCTCATAGATCGTTTTGCAGCTGCCTGCAAAGACTTTGGGCTCACCATTAGCCTAAATAAAACACAGGTGATGGAACAAGATGCTGATGCGCCTCCGTCAATCAAAATCTCTAATTATGAATTGAAAGTCGTCCACGATTTTGTGTATCTGGGATCGACAATATCAGATAATCTTTCATTAGAGACAGAAATCGACAGACGCATTGGAAAGGCAGCCACAACATTTTCCAGGCTAGCTAAAAGAGTTTGGGAGAATAATAGACTAACAGAGCGTACAAAAGCTCAAGTATATAAAGCTTGTGTTGTTAGCACACTACTCTACGGGTCTGAATCCTGGACCCTGTACTCAAGACAGGAAAGGAAGTTGAATTCCTTCCACATAAGATGTCTGAGACGTATCCTGGGCATAACATGGAAAGACCACATAACAAACAAACAGGTGCTTGAAAGAGCAGATATTACCACAGTGCACACCCTCCTCAAGCAGAGACGCCTCCGGTGGTTGGGCCACGTATCTCGAATGGAGGACGAACGTATTCCCAAAGATCTCCTTTACGGAGAACTAGCCACAGGAAAGAGGCCAACCGGAAGACCCCAAATGCGATATAGGGATGTGTGTAAACAAGATATGAAAACCATTGGAATAGATCCAGACACGTGGGAGAGAGTTGCAACAGACAGATGCTCCTGGAGAAGAGATGTACGAAACGGACTGGTGCTCTTTGAGCGCAATCAGATCCAAAAAACTGAGGAGAGACGGCACAGGCTCAAAGAGCAGTCACTTACTGCGGGACTTGCCTCGTCTCACAGATGCGGAAACTGTGACAGAGATTGTCATTCTCGAATTGGACTATACAGTCACCAGCGGTGCTGCCAGGCACCTCCCAAGCGGCACAACTCTATAGTCCTTCAGGACTGAAAGAGGCCTACTACTATTCCATCGTTTTATCAGCCCTCCCAAACCGGCTGCATAGAACTGCGTGCCATGTGTTTTTAAGTTATTTTTCTACAACCATTTGTGACTTACTTATTAACTAACCCTCGTAAAATTATAAACTTGGTTAAGTGTGTTCCCCTCCTATTGTTGTTGCACATGTTGGTGTTATTTTAGCCTTCGATGTAACCATTGTTTCTGTTCTCTTGATATTCAAGCAGTCTTTTTGCTTATGCACAATTTATATTGTTATATATGTGAATAGTTATATAACGGTCATCATCAGTATTTAGTGAGACGTTAGCAATTAGGCAATTCCAGTCGGTTGTATGCAAACACTAAGAGTTAGTGTGAAATGTAAAATTACAGTAGGGATAACAGATGCTCCGCATTCGAACAATACTTGTAACTTTTAATTGTTTCAGCTTCAGAGTTATTCATATATTCACTTCATATGAATTATACCTCTGAAGTATCAGAAATGATTGGCAGCGCGCGAGACAGAGGACAGACGCAATCATCAGTGCCAAACGGTTATGTAGATCATCATGAGCTGAGATAGTTCGCCTTCTCACACGATCAGCTGCCTCGGGTCAGGTCTGTGTTCTCTACCCAACTGTGCCGTTGAACTAGGTTTGAATCCGATGGCAATGACATACCTAAACTCCGTGAGGGAAGAAGGTTTGACTCCAATGACAATAATATAACTAAACTCCATGAGGGAAGACGGTTTAAACTCCGACGACAATAATATACCTAAACTCCGTGAGGGAAGAAGGTTTGACTCCGACGACAATGATATACTTAAAACATGTGAGGGAAGACGGTTTGACTCACATGATAATAATATACCTAAACTCCATGAAGGAAGAAGGTTTGACTCCGATGACAATGACGTACCTAAACTCCGTGAGGGAACAAGGATTGACTCAGATGACAATGACATACCTAAACTCCGTGATGGAAGTAGGTTTGACTCCGACAACAATAATATACCTAAACTCCGTGAGGGAAGAGGATTTGTTTCCGACGACAATAATATACATAAACTCCGTGATGGAAGAAGGTTTGACTCCGACGACAATAATATACCTAAACTCCGTGGGGGAAGAGGGTTTGACTCCGACAACAATAATATACCTAAACTCCGTGAGGGAAGAAGGTTTGACTCCGACAACAATAATATACCTAAACTCCGTGAGGGAAGAAAGTTTGACTCCGACAACAATAATATACCTAAACTCCGTATGGGAAGAAAGTTTGACTCCGACAACAATAATATACCTAAACTCCGTGAGGGAAGAGGGTTTGACTCCGACAACAATAATATACCTAAACTCCGTGAGGGAAGAGGGTTTGACTCCGACAACAATAATATACCTAAACTCCGTGAGGGAAGAAACTTTGACTCCGACAACAATGACATACCTAAACTCCGTGAGGGAAGAAAGTTTGACTCCGACAGCAATGACATACCTAAACTCCGTGAGGGAAGAGGGTTTGTCTCCGACAACAATGACATACCTAAACTCCGTGAGGGAAGAAACTTTGACTCCGACAACAATGACATACCTAAACTCCGTGAGGGAAGAAAGTTTGACTCCGACAGCAATAATATACCTAAACTCCGTGAGGGAAGAAAGTTTGACTCCGACAACAATAATATACCTAAACTCGGTGAGGGAAGAGGGTTTGTCTCCGATGACAATGACATACCTAAAAGCCGTGAGGGAAGAAGGTGTGACTCCGATGACAATGACATACCTAAACTCCGTGAGGGAAGGTTTGACTCTGACAACAATAATATACCTAAACTCCGTGAGGGAAGCTTTGACTCTGACAACAATAATATACCTAAACTCCGTGAGGGAAGATTTGACTCTGACAACAATAATATACCTAAACTCCGTGAGGGAAGGTTTGACTCTGACAACAATAATATGCCTAAACTCCGTGAGGGAAGGTTTGACTCTGACAACAATAATATGCCTAAACTCCGTGAGGGAAGACGGTTTGACTCAGATTATAATAATATACCTAATCACAATGAAAGAAAAAGGTTTGACTCCGATGACAAATGGCATTTTTAAACTCCGTGAGGGAAGGTTTGACTCCGACAACAATAATGTACCTAATCTCCGTGAAGGAAGAAGGTTTGACTCAGATGACAATGACATACCTAAACTCCGTGAGGGAAGTAGGTTTGACTCCGACAATAATAATGTACCTAAACTCCGTGAGGGAAGAAAGTTTGACTCCGACAACAATAATATACCTAAACTCCGTGAGGGAAGAGTGTTTGTCTCTGACGATAATGACATACTTAAACTCCATGAGGGGAGAAGGTTTGACTCAGATGATAATAATATACCTAATCACAATGAAAGAAAAAGGTTTGACTCCGATGACAAATGACATTCCTAAACTCCGTGAGGTAAGGTTTGACTCCGACAACAATAATGTACCTAAACTCCGTTAGGGAAGACTGTTTGACTCCAACGACAATGAAATACCTAAACTCCGTGAGGGAACAAGGTTTGACTCTGATGGCAATGATATACCTAAACTCCGTAAAAGAAGAAGGTTTGACTCCGATGACAACGATATACCTAAAACCCGTAAGGGAAGAAGGTTTGACTCTGATTATAATGATATACCAAAAACCCGTGAGGGAAGAAGGTTTGACTCCGATGACAATGACATACTTAAAACATGTGAGGGAAGACGGTTTGACTCAGATGATAATAATATTCCTAAAACCCGTGAGGGAAGACGGTTTGACTCCGATGACAATGATATACCTAACACCGTCAAGGAAGAAGACTTTAATCTGTTGACAATTGTCTGTCAAAACTGTCTACCGTCTTCTGCCTATAATACCTTACGGTGTAGGACGGGGGAGAGGACGGGGTGGGGGGTGGGGTGTCTTCAGTCTGAAGAATTAAGGCCTCCTGGCTAGTGCAATCGCCGCGAAATAACATACCTAAAATCTGTGAAGGAAGAAGACGTGACCCCAGCCTGTCTTGTTGGGGCTGTGCTGAATCATGACATGGTTACCCACAACATTCCTCTCCATCGGGTGTGAACTTCCAGTGCTGGTTGTGCACGACTCACTGATCTATATGCTTTTTTTTTTAGCATATCCTTTTTACAGGACTTAGCTGTCAACACCAGCATCTTTAGCTGTATGTTGATCTCTTGGCAAGATTACGCTCAGTAGTTTGCCATTGCTTTCTGAGCGGCCGGCTCACATACCCTGTAAGTTACCGATGCGAATCGAACCACTGCTGATTTGAACCGTCATCACGTTACCTGACGAGAGTATACGAGATTACGGAGAAAAGTCATAACCTCTAAGCCACGAAGCCGGCGATCTATATGCTTGGAGAGACATATTAACACATTCCTCTGGCAGATAGTTCGTTGGTATCTGATCGGGGGCAAAGCTTCTACACGCCGATGTAAGCCTGTTTCCATCTGTCTGTCGATCCCAATACACGGGCTTACTTCCATGAGATTTGTTAACCAACCAGCCCCCAAACTAACCAACCACATATCAATAATATCACAATTATGCACCATGTCGGTAGGCGTAAGTATCATCGTTCGCCCTCTCACACGATCGCCAGTCATTGCATGGAGTCTGCTTTCCTACCCGATTGCGCTGGATGACCAAGCCATCTAACTATTAATCTTTTTTGAGTTTCTTTCCCATTAAGTTTGCAAGTTATCATTATGTTTCCGAGTTTCCTATAAACTGACGACCACATTGCAACTATTAACACACTATATGAAGGAAATAAAACCAACGAATAAATTCCACCTATCTCATCTTTAATATCTCAGCTTCATGATTAATACTACTGCTGGCACATTGATGTCTTGACAGACTATAGTTTGTTGCATCGTGCTTCAAAAAAAAAAAAAAGCACATAATAACTACAACCAGTGGCGGGGACCAGGGATGGAGTTATACCTCTCTATAGCATAAAGCTTGGGCTGAGTTGTAGAGACCGTGTGTTGCCCATGCAGCACGATCCCTCTCTTGGCCTGCCTAGTTTACTCGAGAAGAAAGGTAACACCAAAACGTCTGGAACAAGACAAGCTGTAGAAGCTGCCGGATCAGTAAAGCAATACTCTAACTGTCCGCCTGTCGGTGCTTCCATCCTAGACAGTTGCCGGCCAAGACTTAGTGCCTGGTCTGCCCTGTCCTGACATTTAGTCTTAAGGCTGCATTTCCTCGCATTAGGATATGGCTTGTACCCTCCTAATTGCGCTCTTCCGCCCGAAGCCGTTAGCACAATGTGGGGTATCGGGATTGGTGAGCGCCGCCCAACATTCGGCGCTGACAGAAAGCAGGTAGTACCGTCTACTGTCATACGGTAGCTCAACCATATCTAAGACCCAACATTCGGCACTACTAGAAAGCAGGTAGTACTGTCTGCTGTCATACGGTAACTCAGCCATATCTAAGACCTGACTCGTAAATAAAAACAATGAGGACTATTCAAAAGAAGACAGAAGGAGACTGATCAGGGCAATACAGAGGGTAAATAACATTAATAACCTCGGCACAACACCAGCGAACAAATACAAGTAAACAATTTTAAGAAGATATCTATTGCGCTGCTAGCCGAGCAGCAAGAATCCGGATTCTCCTTCGGGAGACCCGGGGTTCGAATCCTCGGTACGATGTGGATGTTTTTCTATCGGGGTTAAAAAAGAAAACACTAACCTGCACAGTTCGTTGCGACTGCACTAGCCAGGCGGCCTTGCTCGGGCTCAAGACTCCCCTGCCATACACCGCAAGGTAATATAGTGGCAGTAAATGATAGTTGTTATTGTTTTAGATATATTTATTGTCGGCGATGCGATGAAGGAGTTACGGACGCAATTCGTAATCCCCTACATCGCGTTCCAAACACAGCTGCGCGCGATTTGGCAACAGACCACCTTGTGTTGGTTTTCTTACAATTAAAAATAAGTGTAGTTGAGCAGCACCCTCTGCATGATGCTATATTCAAAGAAAAGGGTAACAGGTTAAAGAGGAGCAAATCATGGATGGGTCGGGCGGAAGATGTCGTCAGACAGGTCTGCAGTTTTACCAGTATCAACCCCGGCAAGGAATGGGTGCCGGTGCCTCCAGCTTTTAAGTGCACTTTCTCCTGCATTATCACACTCGACAGACGGTGCAGAGAGCAGAACCCTGCCGCTGTCAATGCAGAGGTCAACGCGCTCATCTATGAACACTCAGATAGCCCCAAAGTGCTCATCGATACAGATGGATCTGTTGTAAAGCAGCAGAGAAGTGCGTGGGCATTTACAGCCCGTTCAAATGGCTGAACCGTTCGAAAATCCAGTGGTGCCCACTTTATGACCACGAGCAGCATGACGATGGAGGTGATGGCAGTTACACAGGCTTTAATATGGCTGGAATCACAGCATTATACCAACGCGTGTGTACTAAGTGACTCAATGAGCATGATTCAGAAGATCGAAGCTGGAGCTGTACGCAGACAGTGGACTGAGTCGCTGCGGAAGTCTGTTGTCCGTAAAGTCACCTTCATCTTCGTCCCGGGACATGCGGGAGTCGAGGGAAATGAACGAGCTGATAAACTGGCTGGCTCTGCACCACCTGTAGATGGCCAGCCCATGGATCGTGCCGATGTTATTAACGCCCTTAAAGATATGGCGAGAACAGAGGACTTTGACGTCAGTGAATCCACATCGCTGTCCAGGATGAAAGACTTGGGAGTAAGAATCGGCACGGCCAAGCGCGAGAGGTACTTTGGGAAAACGAGGTAAACCAACACAGAACTGGCACTATCAGCCACCGGACGCTGATGCATATGCTGGGGGTGAGGGTCTGAGCACCTATGGACCTGTCCGGAGTGCAATGAAGATGCCCCAACTGATAACTGATAACTGATAACTCATACAATGGTATGAGTGCCCGTCGTTCAGAAAGCAATGGCAAACAACTGAACGTAAACATGTCACGGAATCACAAACAGCTGAAAATGCTGGGTTTGAGTGCCACGTCCTGTAAAGGATTTGCAACTAACTTAACATATTTATTGTCATAACGTACGGATGTGAATCGTGGACAGTTTCACGCCTACTTAAGAAAAAATTGAGAATTCTGAAATTAATTGTTAACGAAAAATTCTTAGAACAACGCTGATCAAGAAAAGAAAATTCTACAAGATCTGAACAGCAAAGAAACTAGAACATAAATAGCATGTTCTCCGAAACTAAAATACACTCGCCATATAAAAATGAAAGCAGTTCATTTTTGTGTATCCTATCAATACATAATAAAACCAGATTCGTGTACGGCGTTACAGTTTTCATTCCAAAACAAAATACGGTTTCGATTTTCTGTTGTGTGTAAGGGGTCAGCGTCACTGCACACATACACTCTCATTAGTGCTCCAGCTTCCTCACGCAGATCATACAGTGAGAATCTCAACACAGCGCACCAACTCTGTGGCACCGGCTAGGGTAGAAATGTGTGTATACCAAAATCGCAAATACTTTAAATCTTTTTTTTTGTGGCTAGTTTATTTATGTATTTTATTTCAGCATGAGTAAACGTTAAAACGCCGGTCTCTCTGGCCGAGGGGTTACAACACTTTCTCCGTAATCCCCTTTATCACGCAGAGTCTCGTAGCGGGCGAGAACTGGGAGCGGTTCTACACCCGCTGGTGACTTGCGGGATAACTGAGCCTGTCGCTCAGAAAGCAATGGCAAACTACTGAGCGTAATCTTGCCAAGAGATCAACAGACAGCTGAAAGATGCTGCTGTTGACAGCTAAGTCCTGTAAAAGGATATGCGAATTTAAAAAAACACCGTTAAAACTGGGGTTAGAATTACATTGTAAGAAGACACAGATTATGGTCGTCACTAGGTATAAATAAATACCACAATGTAATATAAGGGTAAATGGTAATATTCTTAAACAAGTGAATCGGAACAACTATCTCGGAACAGTCATAACATCTGATGGGGGATGCCTTGATGAGATTAGAACAAGAATTGTCATGGCAAAGGTAGCCTTATGTAAGATGGAGAACATACTAACCAATAAAACGATGTCACTTACAAGGAGAAAAAGAGTGCTCGGGTGCTACATAGAGCCTGTACTTTTGTATAAATGTGAGACGTAGACAATTAGCAGACAAGATGAAAAATCTCTAATTGCAGTGGAAATGTTTCTGAAGAAAATGCAAAGAATACTATGGACAGACAGAAAAAAAAAATGAGCAAGTACTACAAGAAGCAAATGAAAACTGATTAGAGTAATTAAACGTAGACGGTCGAAATGTTTGGGCACGTTATGAGAAGAAACAAAGTACAGAACTTGGTGACAATTTGCAAGATTAACAGGAAAAGAACAAGAGCATGGCAGATAAGTAAATATCTGGATAGCTTGATCACATGGCATGGTCGAGACAAGAACAAAGAGCTGATCCGCGACTCTGGTGATAGTTTAAGTAGACGAACATGATCGCCCACGCTTATCGGCAAGGCACGTGATGATGATGAAAAAGTCTTAAAAATCGAGAGGATCGACTTCATTACCCCTGTTTTATCCCATATGGCTCGGTGTCTTTCCGCAGGACGTCCTGTCGAAAGCGTCGCACAAAGCACGAACTCCGTATCTCCAGCCTCGACCCCCAGGAGTCTCCGAGACAAATGCACTCGTGAAACGTTAAAATGTAACGGTCTCTTGTGCGTGCCTTGAGGGGTCTTGGCATATGGTGCTAGTCTCAAGCTGCGTTGACTTGAGTTGAATCAAGTACCAACATCGCAGCACTACGACATCCTCATAAGCTCTCCGTTCTCATCTTCAACAACCAGCGAAGACTCCCAATACTAAGGGTACCAGGTGCAATCTGATTTTGTTTCGTTTTGCCTTTCCTCGGAGAACTGAGTGTCGGTCAACCCTCTGGTCATCTCCTGCCGCACCATTCTCTCCAGCCAATGATGGTGTAGGTGTTCTTCCACACTCTACACACGGGGCCTTGACCTAGTCTGCCTTATCCTGCACAAATATCCCACCCAGAGGTCCACATTCAACGTGACCACCATCAATAGTCTAGAAAGTGGCCATTACCCCCATGGAATAATTTGAGAAACCTTTAAAATGCTAAGGTGGCCCACATCCCGAAATTCTCTTAAATTGACTCTACCTGTTTAAAGAAAGAAAAAAAAACATCTGAAGCGTGACTTGTGGATTTCAGTTGTCAAAAACCGCCTCAGTCGCAAAGCCACATACATGAAATATATGAATACGTCCCCTCACGGTGGACTAGACTCGATACAACACACGCCAGAACAACACGGTGTTAACAATAGCTAAATACGGGCCACTCCACATAGTGGTCACCTATTGTGACGTTCTCAACAGCAATTAAAAAAAAAGTAGTACCGGAATAGTACACATTGAAAGGTCAGCTAGAGAAATGGATATGGTTGACTGGTTCGCAAATCCTCAATCAAGTATATGGGGTACCGTCTCCACAATGAAGGTTGCCTGCAGTAGATCTCCAAAACTGTCTATCTCTCGCCTGACCACTGTCAGACTGCTGTTCGTCCATCTCTTGAAGTTATCTTCCCACCTGTATCGTTGTCTACCTATTGCTCGCTTGCCTTCAACCTTACCCTCCAGTACGGTTTCTTCTTCTTCTTCTGCGTTCATCCTGACTTTTTTTCGGACGTGATTGCGTTGTGCCTGTTTACAGCAGAGCTGCGTTCTTGCGCCGTTAGGCCGACACATCCGACTTCTGCGGGCATTTGTTGACCGGGTTAACCTTCCCGGGTACGGTTTTATAAGTGCCAAAATATTTCACTTGCCTCGTTTTATTTCTTTCATCAACTCTCTTTTTCAGTCCCAGTTCTTCTAGAAACTCCGTATTTGATTGTTTTTGTTTGCGTGAAATACGACATATGTATATCCACATCTCCAGGGCCTCTATTCGACTTTCTAATTGCTTGGTCATTGTCCAGGCTTCCGCGCCATATAGCACAGTTGAATATATATATATATATATATATATATATATATATATATATATATATATATATATATATATATATATATATATATATATATAATTTGACAATTCTCATTTTTATGCGCTGTTAATCTCTTTAGATGTTAATACTGTTTTCATTATGTTGAAAGCATTTTTGGTCATTCCTATTCTCTTTTTTTATTTCTGTTTCACTTCTGCCATCAGCTGTATAAAGTGAAAAATTGCGCAGCATCTTGAATAATAGGAAGACAACAGTAATGGTAATATCAAAGAAACATCACACCTACATTGACAGTTTAATTCAGTGCCAAACAAAGAAGTAGGTTTGTACCAAACATGGTCATCAAATGAACCAGTATAATCATGTTTATTTACGTTCACTGAGCATTGACATTTCGGAAGATATCACGAAACAGAACAAATAACAAGATGGTCCTGCTGTGGTGATATATATTCCTTCTGTTAAGATGGGAGGTCACTAGTGATTATCCTTCGTCACTTTAATCAGTTAAGGTGTATGGTGTTATTTTGGTGCAAGTGCAGAAATGCGATTATCTGGGCTCATGAATAACATCAATTTGATAGTGTATCCTAGAGATACAGAGCACAATAGAACATGCAAACATTGCGTTTTATCAAATAACTAGCTGACCCGGTCCGGCTTCGCCCAGTCCTTGGTGGGGAGCATCTCATTTAATTCATATAAGTAGTCATATGTTCCCGTTCCCGTTACCGACTATCTGTCTGTCTGTCTGTCTGTCTGTCTGTCTGACCCGGCCCGGCATCGCCCAGCTCCTGGTGTGGAGCATCTCATTTAATTCATATAAGTAGTCATATAAGCTCACGTTCCCGTTCCCGACTATCTATCTGTCTGTCTGTCTGTCTATCTGTCTGTCTATCTGTCTGATCCGGCTCGGCTTCGCCCAGCCCCTGATGGGGAGCATCTCATTTAATTCATATGAGTAGTCATATAAGTTCCCGTTCCCGTTACCGACTATCTGTCTGTCTGTCTGTCTGTCTGCCTGTCTGTCTGTCTGTCTGTCTGACCCGGCCCGGCATCGCCCAGACCCTGATGGGGAGCATCTCATTTAATTCATATGAGTAGTCATATAAGTTCCCGTTCCCGACTGTCTGTCTGTCTGTCTGTCTGTCTGTCTGTCTAATCATTTATTGGTTGCAGTTAGAACAACCTTAGATAAACGAAGACCAACTTACAAAAAGCATTAGAAAGAGCACTTGAAAGATCTTTACATCTTCCCCAACAATTAACTTGGGTAAATGGAGCAGCGGCGGCAGCAGCAGCAGAAGAAGAAGAAAAAGGAGGAGTAGGAGCTGGGAGGAGGAAGAGGGAGGAGGAGGGAGGAGGAGGAGAAAGAGAGAAGAGGAGGATGGAGGAGGGAGAGGGAGGAGGGGGAGGAGAAGAGGAAGAGGGTAGGAGGTGGAGGAGGGGAGAGGAGGATGAGGAGGAATATAACGCATATGCCTGTAGATTTAATAATGGCTGAAGTTGTTCCATGTCTTCTTAGAGTTGGCGACAGTGTAAAGAAATATAAAATCTTCAAACTTGATAGAGATAAGGTAACTATTATTTATTTATTCTTTAAGCAAAAAAAGATGAGTTACAATGTTATGCATTATGCATTATTTTTATGAAAACTTTGAAAATGCCTTACAGATTGTATCATTATTTATTATAACTCATATGCCGGTATATAACTATGGACAAAGAGTTTATAAATCTTTGAAAACGATGCCACAATATTACTATAAGTTATACAGAAAAGTTATGCCCCTTGAAATAACTTTTACAGAGTTAGGTTCCCTGAGATATATGAAATTATAATGAAAAATGAAATAATATTGGGTAAGCAGCCGATTTCACACTATAAAAATATGACAGTTGGCTGCGCTGGAATGAAAGGAAGACGTGTAGAAAATTTCATCTCAATCGGATGGGCCGTTCGCGAGCGCATAAAGGACATATGGACATACAGACAGACAGACGGAGATCGCCTTTTATATATAAGATGAACATCTTTCGCAATGCTTCTTGCCATTAGAAGTTGGAGAAGGAATTATTGCATGTTACATAGAACTAGTTCTAACACATGGTTGTGAAACCTTGTCAATTCATAACTACGGCAGGGAAAGTTGAGTTGAGTTGAGCTAAGAACCGACATCACTGCACTCAGGACATTTCCATACCAGCTTCGTTCACTCGTTCAACAGCCAGCGAAGAGTCACACTACTAATCGTTCCCAACGCTATCTGATTGAAAGTTATTCTACGGCAAGGAAAAAATTCCTAAAAGCTTCAGAGATGTGGTTTTAAATAAGAATACTGAAAATGTCATGGACTGTCAACATGATCGTTTTGAAAGAGACCAATACATAATCAAAGCTTATCAAAAACAGAAAGAAGAGGCAGTAATCAATTGTTGGTCACATTGTAAGAATACAAAAATAAAATAATAAAAAAAACCAAGACAACACAATCAATTGGTGATTGGTGGGTATCTTCGTTTTCCTTATTCCTACATTGTTTGATCCATTTCCGCGATTATTATTCTGTATACCCGGTTAAACAATAAATAATGTCTACTAACAAAACTGACTGATAACCTTGCCGCCTTGACAGATGATAGTGTGTAAACTGGAGTTATACCTCTCCATAGCACAAAGCCGGGGCTGAATTTAGAGACCATGTGTTGCCCAAACAGCATGATCCCTCTCTCAGCCTGTCTAGTTTACTCCAGAGGAAAGGTAACACCAATACATCTGGAACAAGGTAAGCTGCAGAATCTGCCGGATCAGCAAAGCAATACTCTAACTGTTCGCCTCTCGGAGCTTCCATCCTAGACCACTTGCCAACCAAGACTTAGGACCTGGTCTACCCTGCAACGACATTAAAACTAATAACTAAGTGCAGTATTTGTGTTGAATATAATAATGCAAGTACAGCTCCACGTAACAAAGTAATGAGAATAAAATTACGCGTACATACCAACCAAATATCACAATCAACAATGGAGACAGAGAACATGTCACACAATTGGAATGTCTTGGCTCCGTAATCAGCAACAGGGACTGTTCAAACAGTTCCGAGGAGAACAGTAGAGATTACACCGCATTAACTGATTAATGCCATGGGATGATTAATCGTCTTAAACGACTTCCCGTTTTTGCCGTGGGCTTATGTACCACCGAAATGTTGTCATTGCGTTATAATACAAGATGTCTGCTACCATTTTAACAACTTTTAAGCCATAACTGTGACACACCTCTACTTTCCATTTTCCGCTTCAAACCTACTTTTTGTTTAGACGAACCTACTTTTTGTTTGGCACTGAATCTGTTAAGAACCCGTGGCACAAAACCAGAAATCAAATCAAATAATTATGTTGAGAACAAGCAGCTTCCCTGGGGTAACACCTGGATGTGAGTCCATTTCACAATATTTAAATCAGAAAATTGCGACTATTGAGCTCAAATGTTACAGAAAATGCCATAACTTGTCGTGGATCGAGAAGATGAAGCACTGAGATTTTACAAAACTTGAACATCGAAGAAACCCTGCTTATAAACAGTTATAGTATGTCCCGAAAAGAATACCTTCATTCACGATCAATTATTTTGAAAACTGTCTGTTGCATCGTTATGAAATTTTTCCAGCCGTCTTATATTTACCCCCACCCAAGGAATATGTCTTTGATAGGTTCAAAAACAACTTAAATCATCGAAAGCGGCGACATTTCTTTGATGTTTTGCTGAAAAACTAGTGATTTCTCGCTAACAAATTTATGTTTACAGTAATGAAAGCCCCCGCCAATTCAGATGACACACAAGGCGTATCCGGATTCGTATGGGAGTGGGTACAATCAAATCAAATCAAATCAACTTTATTAGGGTCACAAATTGGGCACGCAGGCCCGTCTTACATTCGGCCCTTCCAATCACTCGTCATTCATTCATCAAGAGCATTATACATTTACATGGGAAAAAAATATACATTGTGAAATGAATGTTTGTAACATAAACAAGGCAAATTACCATGTTATGAGGCCCATCTCCCACCTACCCATACATCACCCCACCCACACAAACACCCCCACCTACCCACACACACGCACACCAAGGGACACATACATACCCCACCAACCGATCCATCCCCCTTCCGCACATCCCCCACCCACACACTCTCCCCTCACCTGTTCCCCCAACCAAAACACAATCGCCACCCACAAACATTCCCCCACCAACCCACAAATCCCACCCACATACACATCCTAACCCACACATCCTCTCCCCATCCACACCTCAAACCACCCATCCCCCAGCCACATCTCCATTGACCACATATTCACCACCCACGCACACAATCCCCCACCAACCCACACATCGCTTATCCACTCACACATCCCCAAACCATACACACACATCCCCACCAACTGACATATTCCTACCCCCCCCCCACACACACACACACAACTCCCTAACCACACATACATCCCCAATCCACTCACACACACTCCACCACCCACACATACATCCTCCACCACCCATACATGCCTTAACCCAATCCCCCACCCGCACATCACATACATCCCCTACCACGCAATATTCCCAACCCACGCACCGCACACACACATATCCCTCACCAACACATCCCACACCCACATACCACCACACATCCCCACCTACACACCACACACATATCCCCCACCCACATACCGCACAATATTCCCACCCACACCCACACAGATACCCTTACCCATCCACCCAACATACCCCCACCCACACACCACAAAAATCCCCCATCCACACACACATACCTCACCCATACAATATCCCTAACCAACACACCACACACCTCTCCCCACCCACACACGCATTCCCTACCCGTCCACCAACACACACTCACTCACGCACACATCCTCCACTAAGCACCCACACCCCCCCACCCACCCACCCCAACCAAACATCTCTCGATCACAATACCCCTACCCACACACATCCTCCACCCACTAACGCATCCCACCCCGACACATACACATCCCTCACCCACCTACACATCCCTAAGCCACTCACACACCCCCACCCACACATTCCCCATCCACGCACACATCTCCCACCCACACACCCCCACATACTTCCCCCAACCACCCCACCCATACACACATTCCCCGCACCCATCACACACATCCCCGACACCACACTATCCCCCACCCACACACATATCCTCACCCATACCACCACACCCCCACCCACACACCATGCACACATCCCCCACCAACACACCGCACACATATCTCAAACCCACACACCATACACTTCTCCCCACTCGCCCTTGCATCCCCAATCCACCCAACACAATCCCCTACCCACACAACCCCGCCACCCACACATACTTCCTCAAACCACCCACACATCACCACCCACATAAACACACACACCCCACACCCGTCCCATACACATATCCTCCACCCATACACACATCCCCCACACCCATTCCCACACCCCTACTTTCACCCCCACACATCCATCCACACATCCCACCAACACCCACAAATATCACTACCCACAATAACCCACACACCCCAACCCATCCAAACGCATACCCCTACCCACACATATCCCCACACTCACACACATCTTCCACACACACTCACACCTCCTCACATCTAGACACATACAAAATGTCTCACGATAGCATTGAAACTAGTATGAACAAACTCCCACACTTTACTCACACACATACACTGACAATTGTCATGAGCAGTCTCATAAAAATGTTAAACATGGAGAAAAATGTGTACATAAAAAGTATGTGACGTAAATATAGTGATGCTCCCACATACAGAGATACACAGAGAAAAGGCACACACACACACACACACACACACACACACACACATTCACTCTCACGCTCACTCATTCTGTCTCTCATTCACACTCACTGACTCTCTCACTCAAACTACAGTAATGTACATAAGTTTATATTATACATGATAAAATCAAATGGTATTTAACTGATAATATGACAGATGAGAATACACAAACATATGGATTCGCGTGTTACATAACATGCGTGTTACATGACATGCATCTGCTCAGCTCTCTCTCTCTCTCTCTCTCTCTCTCTCTCTCTCTCTCTCTCTCTCTCTCTCTCTCTCTCTCTCTCTCTCTCTCTGTATTCTTTCATATACACACACTCACACGCATGCGCGTGCTCACACACACACACACACACACACACACACACACTAACACATCAACTCTCGAACTGTCTCACTCTCTCACACACAATCCTTCACACACACACTCACTCTCTCAATCACACTCTCTCACACATATACAAACGCATGCACGCACGCACACACTCCCTCACTCACTCTCACACATACACGTACGAATGCATGCACTGACACATTCCCCTACCATTTCTCGCTCAATCACTCTCTCCACACACATGCTCGCACGTGCACACACACAATGAAAGAAGTAGCTTAAAATCGACAGGGTCGGCTGCATTGCACCGGGTTTTTGTTATCCCATATGGCTCAGTTTCTTTCCGCAGCGCGGAAGGCGTCACACAAAACGCGAACTCCGTACCTCCAGCGACGACCCTCGGGAGTCTCCGAAAAAATGCACTCGTGAAATGAAGGACGCGGCCCGGAATCGAACATACAACCTTCGGAGCCCGAGTCAGACAGCTTGATCACTTCACCACGGAGAATCCCGAGAGGGGTGCAATGTGTAATATTAGTAAAGACAGAGAATTTACAGAGGCATGGGGTAAATAGTTTGTAAATTGACAGGAAAGTAGAAGGAATATATTTCTTACCTTATTTTTCATTTCCTTCTTGTTTCTTCAGCTGCTGGTTAATAATGTGTACACAAGTATTCGTGTTAGCTTTTTATATTGAGTTCGTGAAAGCTTCCAAATAGCTGTGCGTTAATGTGCGTATGGAGTGACCAGAAATGATACCGCAATTTAGTCATCATGTACCAATTTTTAGGATCTGTTCAGCTGTCTGTGTAGTTTGTTCACACGCACACATGGGTGACAGACCCGCTTTGAGTCCTCGTGAAAGATTGTCTACTCTGCTGCTTACCGTTCAGAGACGGAACATGATTACCTGTTTTGCACTATGAAAATAGTTGTCAATGTCTCTGTAGTGGGCTTTCTTCTTAACGACCAAGATGTTGGTCCTCTTTTCATTGAAGTTTATAGATTGATTAGTATGCAAGTGTGTTGTCCCCTAATTTGGCAACGTGTTTGCTCTCACGTTTCTTGTTATGCCACAATATGTCAGTTTCCACCGCAATATTACTCTTCTGTTGGTATTCAATGCGTTTAGTGTGTGTGTGTGTGTGTGTGTGTGTGTGTGTGTGTGTGTGTGTGTGTGTGTGTGTGTGTGTGTGTGTGTGTGTGTGTGTGTGTGTGTGTGTGTGTGTGTGTGTGTGTGTGTGTGTGTGTGTGTGTGTGTGTGTGTGTGTGTGTGTGTGTGTGTGTGTGTGTGTGTGTGTGTGTGTGTGTGTGTGTGTGTGTGTGTTCAATACAGTTGTTTGTCACCGCTGAGGGCTTGCGGAATTGAAAATTCATCACTATGGAATATAAACTGTTGCCATTGACATTATGCTGATGCTGTAATGTTTAGGGCCTGCAATTCTTCTGAATATTTGTAGCAAAATGTCCCAGTTGGTGTGCACGTGGATTAAGGTCTGCGATCTGCTCAGACCTTAATCTGTGTCGGACGATTCCAGTAGGTTGATGACTGCTCTCGGTTGCATAAAATTCAATCCATCCTTTCTCCATTAGTCCTTTTCCTCTTTCAACACATGGTCCTCACATTTTTTCCAGTGACTTTTATCAATATTTAATAGCGCGGACTGGTTGACAGACAGACAGACAGACAGACAGACAGACAGACAGACAGACAGACAGACAAACAGACAGCCAGCCAGTACAGACAGACAGACAGACAGGCAGGCGGGCAGGCAGGAAGGCACGCAGGCAGGCAGATAGAAAGGTAGGTAGGTAGGAAGGTTGGTAGGTAGGGTGGATGGATGGATGGATAGATGGATGGCTGGCTGGCTGGCAGGCTGGCTGGCTGGCTGACTGGGTGGTGGGTGAGTGGATGGGTGGGTGGGTGGCGTCCGGACGGACGGACGGACGGACGGACGGACGGACGGACGGACGGACGGACGGACGGACGGACGGACGGACGGACGGACGGACGGACGGACGGACGGACGGGCGGGCGGGCGGGCGGGCGGGCGGGCGGGCGGGCGGGCGGACGGACGGACGGACGGACGGACGGACGGACGGACGGACGGACGGACGGACGGACGGACGGACGGACGGACGGACGGACGGACGGACGGACGGACGGACGGACGGACAGACAGACAGACAGACAGACAGACAGACAGACAGACAGACAGACAGGACAGACAGACAGACAGACAGACAGACAGACAGACAGACAGACAGACAGACAGACAGACAGACAGACAGACAGACAGACAGACAGACAGATAGATAGATAGATAGATAGATAGATAGATAGATAGATAGATAGATAGATAGATAGATAGATAGATAGATAGATAGATAGATAGATAGATAGATAGATAGATAGATAGATAGATAGATAGATCCCCACCAGGAGCTGGGCGAAGCCGGGCCGAGTCAGCTAGTTTATTTATATAATCACGTTTCATGAAAGAACCCCCATTGGAGACACCTCTGAACAATACCATTTAACTCCGCGCTGTTTGTGC